>OX243825.1:31000725-31490725 GCA_945859605.1 Lumbricus rubellus
CACAGCCTGTTGATAGTATATCAGCCTATACCTATACCCCCGGTAGTGAATTAGGCTCCAATACACAGCCTGTTGATAGTATATCGGCCTATACCTATGCCCCCGGTAGTGAATTAGGCTCCAATACACAGCCTGTTGATAGTATATCGGCCTATACCTATACCCCCGGTAGTGAATTAGGCTGTAATACACGGCCGTAATAGCTGCCTGTTGATAGTATATCGGCCTATACGTCACTGTATATATATGTGTGGCCTGTGTATATTTATGAGCCTAGCATAACCCCCTCATAGTAAATGAAGAGCATTTAGGCCTACTATAGAGGGGCGCAAGATACATACCTATTTTCACCTCGCTGACGGAGCACATAAATATGCCTGTAGGCCTATAACAGTCTATTTAGCATTGACCCCGATAGTGAATCAAGGATACACGGCGTTAATTATAGGCCTGCCTGTAGGCCTATAACAGTTTATTTAGCATTGACCCCTATAGTTAATCAGGGTTACATGGCGTTAATGATAGGCCTAGCAGCCTGTATATGCTATATGTATGCCTGTATATAGGCTATATACGTGGACCACCGATAGTAAATTAGGCATATATGAGGTAATTGACGCCTGTAGAGCGTTAATACTTAATACACGGCGCCAAAATGGTGCTTTGCAAGGTTAAATACTTACTTACTTACTTACTGACTTACTCAGAGGATACCCTCTTTGGATATATAGTACATAAACCCATGACATTATACCGTCCTCTTGTGATGGTGTGATAGTCTTTGGTAGCCGTCAGCGAGGTGAAAATAGGTATGTATCTTGCGCCCCGCGGAAGTAAATGTATACCAATCCAGCTTATATTCCATACCAATAAATACCTCCATCCACGTTCTATTTCTCGCTCGTTATTTTAGTCAATCCAGCTTCTATTTCATATATGAAAACACCCTCATCCAGCTTCCATTTCTCATGCTTTAATCTCGTCAATCCAGCTTATATTTCAGACATAGAAATGCCTTCATCCAGCTCTTAATTCTCATGCTTTATTTTCGTCAATTCAGCTTCTATTTCAGACATAGAAGTAAATTAATCCAGCTCTTATTTCTCATGCTTTATTTTCGTATTTCTATGTCTGAAATAGAAGCTGGATTGACAAAACTAAAGCATGAGAAATAAGAGCTGGATGAAGGTATTTCTATGTCTGAAATAGAAGCTGGATTGACGAGAATAACGAGCGAGAAATAGAAGCTGGATGAAGGTAGATATAGGTATGAAAAAAGCTGGATTGAACAAATTCGCGGTATCGATCGTGCGCGGTAACGATCGTGCGCGGTATTGAAAATCGCGGTATTGTATGCGCGGTATTGTATGCGCGGTATTGTGTGCGCGGTATTGACCGGATACCGTATACCTACTGACTATAGATGTCTGTACCACACAGGATGACTGTCCTACACAGACTTAGTGTTAGAATTTTTTATTATTATTTTTATTAGTTAGATTTGTGTCTGTGTCCTAAGGATGAATTTCCTAACTTGTAAACGTTTCTGAGGGAGATGGTAACTCTACAATGATCAAAATTAATAGGTGAATCCGTCTGATAAGAGCATGCGAATAACCCAAACGCCATCTTTTCCATTACGCGATCCGTTTAAAAGTCACGCCATTCTGTCTGCCTAGCGACATAACACATGTCACATAGGCATACACTATACTGTAATATTATTATTATTTTCAGCAGGGTGCCGAAATGGGATAAGAGCCATAAGAAATAGAAGCACGCTGAGTGTATTTTTAGAGCTAAAGTAGAAGCTAGATGCATGTTGAAATACATGAATGAAAATCATCAGTCCAGCTTCCATTTATGCTTAAACAATTCACAAACCCAGCTTGCTATATTTCATCAATACGTGTTGTGTGTTACAGTAAAATAGGCCTAGTTGTCCGTAGACGAGTTGTCGGTAGACAATTGTCGTGAAACCCCTCTGAATGGGCTGATTGCAGATTGAGCTGGGTAGGCCTACTATAATTTTAATTCACCCGAATTAATTTCGAAATGATTTCAGTGACGCACATACACGCTTTTATAAATCCGACTTCTATTTAGGTGACAAATATTTTTCATCTACCGTTTATTCAAAAATTAGTTTCCATCAGTCCAGCTTCTATTCAAGTAGCAACAAATGCTTTTATCCATCCAAATTCCATTTAAATAACATTTTTTCATCGATCCAGCTTCAATTTAAGCAAGAACATTTTCATCGCTCTATAGCTTCCATTTCGGTAAATGATTTTGTGTCAATTCGACTTGAAGACTCTATTGTACACGATACGGATATAATAATAAATATTATATCCGTATCGTGTACAATAGAGTCTTCAAGTCGAATAATATTATTATCTTTATTGACATTCAATCTGACAAACCGCAGAATGATTACAGGTAGCTTACAGGTTATACGAAATCGGCCCACTGTAGCACGACACGCAGGTCGGCTTTACAGCAGTGGGTTCGGCTTAACACTATTGGCATAAGAGCTGGATCACTCCTGGTTCGGCCAATCCAGAAGTGGGAGGGGCTATCTTACTTTCAGCAGAACTCGAGTCAAGCAACGCAACCGCAAAGCGCCAATGGCAGCTAACAGAAACTTTTATAAATTAATGCCCTGAGCGAGGCTTGAACCCGGATCGCGATAATGACAACTCAGTTGATCGACCAGCGCTCTCTCCACTGAGCCACGGGACCCCCCATACATTTAGCACTGAAATAAATTCGAAATTAATTCTGTTGAATAAAAAATATAGTACATTGAACTGTATTATATATGCCAAACTAATTTTTTCGAGGGCAACGGACTCTGTTGTCATAGGTCCTCGTCAAATCTGAATCTAGTCAGCAGCTTTCCGCTTATTCCCTAGGTGGTAGTAGCATCGAAGATCCAGCTGATACTTCACTTGTTTGAATGTTAATATTTTAGTTCAACGCCATTTTTATCTCTTCACAAAGAAGCGTCTTGTTAGAGATTTATTCGTTACAAATGATAGGTTTGGTGAGTTAAGCCTCTATGTAGACTTACAACGATAATTTTTATAAAATTTTACGATAATTATTTTTTTTCTCGGTCCGACTTCTGTATTGGCATAAGCGTATGCGGACGTTTCGTCAACGAACGATTCGTCACAAGGAGTAAATTGAATAAATCCAGCTTCCGTTTAGACACGCGTTCAATTCTTGGTTCAAACATCTATTTGGGCAAGAACTATGCTTCGCATTTCCAACTTCCATTTGGAAATTTTTTTTCCATCGTTCCAGCTTCTATTTAAGCAAAAACTACGTTTTTTTTATCATTTTTCCGCTAAAAACTATGTTTTTTCACTAAAAAAGTATCTTTCAGCTATGAAATTTTTCCATCAATCCCACTTCCATTTCAGGAAAGCATATTTTCATTAATCCCGCTTTCACGTTACAAGAATTCTTTTCATCAATCTGTTTTTACTCAACCACCGCTTGACGAATCGTCCGTGGACGAAACGTCCGCGAACCGGCATACGTTATTTCAGCTTTCATTCAGGCAAGAATTGCTTTAATCAACCCAGCTTCTATTCCAGTGACAACTTTTGTTATCAATCCAGCTTCTATTTAAATAACAATAATATGTCACATATCCAGCTTCAATTTCAGCCAGAATCCTTTTCATCGATCATACTTCCATTTAAGTAAAAGTTATTTAATCAGTCTTTGCTTTGCGAGAATTCTTTTCATCAATCCATTCTGTATACGACCAAATTTTAAAACCCGTGTTATGGCGAATAATTTATTCTGCGTAGGCGATAGAATTGTCATGGAGTGAACATTATCAATGCTGTGACTCAAGATACGATATATAATCTATGGACTGATGTCACTTCCTGCATTTTTGCGAATTCCTTTAACTCCAATGAAAACTATATTATAGTGCAATGTTCAACTCTATATCTTACTAAGTATTTTTATTTGTTATCAATAACCCAATGCTCTTGGTGCAAGGAATTCATCTTCATCACTCCGACTTCCATTTCAACGAACGTTTCGTTTCATCAATTTGATTTATGTTGCAGTGCAAAGATTCGATCCAGCAGTTAGAAAAGATGAATGTTGGCATACTTTAAAATAGTGGAACACATTCAATGAAATGAAAGAAGGAAAAACGTTAAAATTAAGTTTTACCTTTATTTACGCTACAATAGAATTTGAATCGATGAGAAGAATTATTTTCAGAAACGTCATACAAAGACACACAATGGAAAAAAGTCATACAGATCTGCAATTTGTGTGACAAATGTTTTCTCAAAGAAATTCACTGACTTAGCATATCATACAAGTATCCAGAATGGAGAAAAGCGATTGGAATACAAGTGCAATCTGTGCACAAAAAGCATTTGGATAGTTATCTAGTATGCCTCACAATAATCCAGACGGGAGAAAAGCCGTTCACATGTATCATTTGTCATCCTGAAGCATTTAGATTGAAGGGTATTTTGAAAGACCGCAAAAGAACACACACACTGAAGAAATTTCTCACTGAAGAAATGTCACACAAATGCAAATTATGTCGCAAAACATTTCGACGTATGTGGAATCTTCTTTGCCACACAATGACCCACACTGGAGAGAAACCATTCAAGTGTGATATGTGCAACAAAGCATTTGCACATAAGATTACTCTAGTACGCCATACTAGAATCCACACTGGAGAAAAGCCATACTCATGCCATGTGTGTCGCAAAACATTTACTTCTGCTGGTGGTTTGAAGCTCCATGTTAGAACACACACTGGGGAAAAACCGTACAAGTGCAATCTATGTGACAAAGCATTTACACAAAAAGGTCACCTGGAAAACCACACAAAGACCCACACTGGAAAAAAGCCATACCCGTGCAATATTTGTCAAAAGTCATTTAAATCAAAGCCAGCTCTTGTATATCATACAAGAACCCACACTGGAGAAAAGCCCTTCATGTGCAGGTTTTGTCAGAAAGTATTTAGATGTAAGAGTCGGCTGGCAGATCATGACAGAAAGCACACTTCGGAAGAAACGTCATACAAATGCAAGTTGTGTCACAAAATGTATGCATATGGAAGTAGTCTGCGTTATCATGTTAGAACTCACACTGGAAAAAAGCCATACAGGTGCAATACTTGTCAAAAGTCATTTACATCAAAAGTAGGTCTTGCATACCATACAAGAACCCACACTGGAGAAAAGCCATACCAGTGCAATATTTGTCAAAAATCATTTGCACAAATGCCGGGCCTTGCACACCATGCAAGGACTCACACTGGAGAAAAGCCACACCAGTGTAATATTTGTCAAAAGTCATTTACATCAAAAGTAGGTCTTGCATACCATACAAGAACCCACACTGGAGAAAAGCCATACCATTGCAATATTTGTCAAAAGTCATTTACATCAAAAGTAGGTCTTGCATACCATACAAGAACCCACACTGGAGAAAAGCCATACCATTGCAATATTTGTCAAAAGTCATTTACATCAAAAGTAGGTATTGCATACCATACAAGAACCCACACTGGAGAAAAGCCATTCTTGTGCCTTGTTTGTCAGAAAGCGTTTAGAAGCAGGTATCTTCTGGAAGAGCATGTAAGAGCCCACACTGAAGAAACTCCATACAAATGCAAATTGTGTCCGAAAATATTTGCAATTAGAAGTAATCTGCTTTATCATGAAAGAACCCACACTGGACAAAAACCATACAAGTGCAATATTTGTCAAAAATCATTTTCATCAAAGGCAAATCTTGCATCCCATATCAGAAGCCACAGTGGACAAAAACCAAACAAGTTCAATTTAGTTCAAAAAGGTGTCAATCTGAAACTGAGCATGAAATCGAAAACAATGAAAAACTTTCGTAAAGACGAGTTATGTGATAGCGTGAATGAAAATTGCCATTTAAATATTGCAGTTCGCAAGATTCATTCTGAACACATTTATGATAATGTTCTTAATAAAAAAGAGTCGATGCCACTAGAACAATTGTCTCAAGATTTGGATCAAAGTATAAATCCGTGTTCAAGTGAACAATTTATGCATTCTGACAATTATTCCGTAATATGCGACAATATGGATGACATCAGTTTACGACCTTATGGCTGTGGATATTGCGATGAAGTGTTTGAATTTGAAGACGAACTTATGGATCATTGTGATGATCACTACCGGGATGTCCCGCAGAAAGACGGTTTCCTTGAAGGGACTGCAATGCGACTTCTGACTTACTATCCATGAGCAAAGAGATTTTGATTTATTTTATATTATTGTAATCTGCCAGTTTTACTTCAGCAATATTAATGATTGAAGTTTTAGATATTCTGACAATTATTTTTGCATTTTTATTATCACCGTATGTTTAAAATGGCCTTGCTTCTAAACATTTAACGTCAGAATGCATGCCTCATCTAAGTGCTGTATGGCTTTATGTAGATTGGCTTAGGGACTATCTAAAAGGCAGACAATTTTATCAAATGGTATCTAGGCTGGCTACCGTAGGTATCACCTGCAGTGTGCCACATGACTCTATATTGGGCCCATTGCTATTGCTAATGATATTTTGAATACTTAGAGTCTACTCCAGTTCATTATGTTTTCTGAGGACAAAAATGTTGTTATGTACAATAACTGTTATAGAACTCTGGAATAAGCTAAATGTTGATTTGGAGAATGCAGGTAAATAAACGGCTCAAAGCTGACAAAGCACATAAGCTGTCTCGTAACCATGAAAAATTAATTGCATCCTGTTTTGCTTGACACAAAAAGTTTCCAATTTTGATTATAAAAATGTATGTTAATACCGACAAGCAGAGTATTACTAGAGTGTCTTCTACTAAATTCCTCTTGGTGCATATAGATGAACTTTCATCTTAGAATGAATATAATTATAACTGTTATATCTACAACGATGACTAAAAGCATAGGTAGGTCCTAAAATGATCTGTTATCATTATGTTCATCTGTGACTAAAATGCTAATTGCTCTTAATTATCAGGTGTCAGAAATCCTATAATCTTACCATGAAAACTATTAAGTTTTTAAAAAGAACATCATTAGGCTACATATTTATGTTTCCAGGATTCCATGCATGGTGAGCAGCGAGAACGCAGCAAGGAATTTTAAGAGCACGGAGAACGTCGTTCCCACTTGTTTCCTCCTACTTTAAACACACGTGCGTCCAATGTCTGCTGCTTTAGTTCGTAGCTATAACCCTTCGTTCTGCACCTAGTGCGAGGCTTTTGTTCCCTAAACCTGTCAGGCTGTCATCGTGTGCATGGCTTTCGAGATCTGGGTAGCATGGCCGGTTTAAGGCATGTTCAGCATGTTCGGCCGAACAGAGGCCCCCACACTTTCGGGGCTCCCCACACATTCGAAACAAACATTTTGAGGGGAAAAATGGTATATTTTGACGAAATTTCGACCAAACGACTAAAAAATCATCACTTTTCGATCGAAGATCCCAAAAAAACTTCCGAATAGGGCCTCCACATTTCTTAATCCGGTAGGCCTGACCTGTATTTCCATCAATCATCTGGATCTTGTAGGCCTGTCTACTTAAGGTTGATTCACCGGTGTTTTTCAAGCTCCCGAAGACCTGTTTGTATCACAGTAGTTGGACTATAATAGGCGCCTCTGGGCAGTGCCGGCGCTAGGGTACCGGAGGCCCCCCCCCCCAAAAAAAAAACGTGGGGCCCCCCCCATACCTTGAGCTGTCATCTCAGCAAAATTTCTCATAATAATTATAAGTGCTGAAAGACATGGTGTAAGAGTGTAAGACTTCAATAAATGTCTCCTCCCAATTGTTAAATTTTTTGAATTTCCACGCTGCAATTGTAGAATGTTAAGCAGTCATCTTTACAAAATTACTCATTTTTTAATGCTGTTCGTCGTGGTTTAGGACCTCAGAGTGTCCCCTCTTCATTGTTTAAATTTGTCCGATTTGCCAACTTTAATGGTAGCATTTATAGGCTGTCATCTTTAAAAAATTGATTATTATTGATCAATGGACAGTGGATGATACTTATGAAATATTTGTGAAATAGTGGGGATACAAGGACTCCGTCCCAACCACAATTTGTGGGGCCATGCCCCTGTCCACACAACCCAAGTCTCTTTTTTGGTTGCGTAATATTATTTTGTAGGCCTATGCTTTGCGTTAAAACATAATTCGGTGCGCGGTTTCAGGAATGAACCGTCATGAAAGGTATAATTACCAGCTATAATTGAGGCCCCTTGCAAACTTGAGATCAGACACGCACCAAGGACATCTGGAATAGGGTGGAGTGAAAAACACGAAAATCAGAATTCGGCAACGTAACAGCAATAAAAAGTTGTCTAATGGTATGGGGATCAAGAAATCTCAAAAAAGTTTTGAAAAATATTAATGTCTTCGTTTGCCACCAGAGGGCCAAAGTTTCGAGAAATTGTCTTTTTTAAAGAAAATTTATGGTTTTCTTATGAAATATTGTTCATGCAACACAATTTACCACCACACAATATACCGTTGGAAAGAGCTCTTAAAACTGATTAAAATGTTGTATTAATTTTTAGAATAGTCCCATATTTCTAGAAGATATTAACTTTTTACGATACCCCACATTCGCGACATGTCGCTATGCCTGAAAACTGTAGAACACTAATAACTTTTTAATCCTTTGAGATATTTCAACTTGTGTATATTGTGTGGTGGTAAATTGTGTTGCATGAACAATATTTCATAAGAAAACCATAAATTTTCTTTAATTTTCGTGTTTTTCACTCCACCCTAATCTGGAACCCTACACAGGGTTTAATGTTTGGGCCTCACGCAGGTTTTCTTTTGGAGCCTCATCCAGTTAGCAATTAGAATAAGTTACAATTTATAAATGTTGTGTTTGAGAAAGTGGACGAAACTGCCTGAGTTAGTTTAAATGGCTTTGCTTACGTCAAAAATCAGTATGGCCGGTATGACGTTTGAATTAGGTCTGCTATGGCAGTGTCATATGGTTAGTTGAGGCATGCACCAGACCGGATCTGGAGCCTCAAATAAATGCGCCGGTTTAAGAAATATACAGTCACAAATAAGCATAATGACCAGCTAAATTTGGGGGCCCCCTGGGGCCCCTTTAAACTCGGCCCCTCCCAAATGGGGGGCATGGGGGGTGCTAGCGCCGGTGTAAAGGTTTCAGTTTACCCCCTTCTAAACATTACCCCCCTGAAAACTGTAAATTGGACCAATCATCGCATTTATTGCACTAAAATAATCGGAAAAATCATCCCTCTTCTTGTTTTGGTCTGAAGATTTTCATCCGTCATCCCACTTCGTGGTTTGTTATCAAAATTTTCATCTGTAACTAAAATACTAATCGCCGCTGAAGTTTACATGGAAAAAATGGCGTCGAGGCTATTATTTTTTTCGGATCAAAATAGTCAAACATATGCAAACTGTCTCACAAGAAAACTACTAGGGGTAATATCGATCCACATTCTAGATTCCACTGTCAAGGAAAGTCAGAGAAGAGTTATATATCTGACGAAACTATTCCGCCAGGTGTCAATGAATTCCAAACATCAAAGAACTTTTCAAACTCCAAATTACCTGATGCAGTTACAGATAATTGTCATTTGAGAACTTCAGTTAGGAAAGTCTCCAAACGTACTGAGCCTCGTAACTCTTTTGCTGGAAATGAGTTTCTGCCAATAGAAAAACTGCCTCACAGTTTGAGGCAAAGTATAAATCCATGTTCAAGCGAAAAAATGCACTATGGAAATTATTCAGTAATTTGCGACGACATGGATGAGTTCAGTTTAAGACCTTATGGCTGTGGATATTGCGATGAAGTGTTTGAACTTGAAAAGGCATTTGAGGATCATTGTTATGGTCACTATTGTGATGATCCGCAGAAAGACACTTTTCTTGAATTGACTGCAATGCGACTATTGACTTACTTTCCATGAAAAAACAGAGCTTGATTTCTTAGGCTTTAATCTTCCAATTTTACTTCAGCCATATAACTCTGACTTATATTTAAAAGGTCTGTGCAGGAAGTATTGCAATGGCAAATGACTTACGACATTGAACTTCATGTTTACCAATGTTTCGATAATTTGGACTATCAGATTCCTTTTAAGTGGCCTAGAGAATGTGATACAAAACATCATAAAATTTCTTCGATTTAAAAGTTGAAAATATCACTATCCTGCATTAGATAAATGTGCAGTTTATACGATCAATTTAGAGAGAAAGCTTGCTTGATGAAAATATATTTGTCTAAATGGAAGTTTGATTTGATTGATGAGACTGAGCTTTGCTTCAGAAGGAGCTGGATCAATGAATGGTTTGCGTAACTAGAAGTGAGATTGAACCGGCAAATTGATGACAATTTACTTTGAAATGTGGCCCCCAATGTTTTGAATGTTGTAACTGAAGTTGGTTCAGTAAGCAGTCTACCATTGTCCAGTATAGAAGTAATCAATCCAGCTTCCTTTTAAGAAAACAAATTTGTCATAAATGGAAATTCTGAATTAAAAAGGCAAGATTTATTTTATCAATAAAACTTCTATTTACAAAGGAATTTTTAGCAATCTTACTTTATGCAAGAATTTTCCCGGTCAATCTGTATCACCGTATGACTCACACAGGAAGACAGTTTTGCCTGGGGCTAAATGGTGGAGGTTATCTATCGTTTTATCATAATAAATTATTCGCCATTGTATGGGATTCAGCATTGAGCACACACAAGTTGGATTTATGAATAGAATTCTTGCTAAATAGTTAGTCAAAATGATTGAAATAATTTTTAATTCAATAAAAGTGGGATTTATGAAGCATTATCGCCGAAATTTGAGCTGGAAAATATGAGCTGGATTGATGAGAAATAATTGCTATTTAAACAGAAGATGGATTGATATAAAGTTATTGATGAAATAGGAGCTGGATTAAATATACTAATTCAGACATAATTCGAAGGCCTATTGATGAGTATGAATCATGTCAGAGCAATCTGAGCAGAAGCCGGATTGTTGAACAATTGTTGTGGTGTAATTATTATGGTGAATCAAGCAAAAATTGGTCTATTTATTCCGCTAAAACGATTGATTACGTCGACCGTTGACGAATTGTCCATTGAAGAATCGTGCGTTGTCGAAACGAATCGTCCGTGTTTCGTATAACCTGTACCTGTAATCATTCTGCTGTTCGTCAGATTGTGTCATTAAACGAAGAGTATTACTATGTTTAGCTTTGATCTCTAGGTGGCAGTAACATCTGTTGTCCATCCAACTCTGCTTGTATTATTGAGATTTTATTTTACGCCATTTTTTTTACACATAAGCATTCATTTCCAGTCTCTTGTTTTCGAATAAATAATATTTTTTGATGAGTTATTTTTGCAGTTATTTTTTTACCCGTGTCGTTCCTTTGTGTGTCTATGGATATAAGGACAATGTGAACAACCAATAAAGTAATACAAGAAATATTTATGAACACTTAATATAGAGGACTGTTACTATACACTAGTGCGGGAAGATAGACTTCGCCGTTGACCTGAACATAGATATTCGGGATTATAAGTGTGATATTGTCGAAGTAAGTAATATATAGTATTATATTTGGTATATATTGGTAGGTCTGGTTTTTAGTTCTTTCTTTTTCCAGTGAAAAAACAATGACGATTTTTAATTTTAATGAATGGTCTTAATTTTAGCGACTTCTCTGGGCATTTCAGTTATCATTTCATCAACCAGGGCAAAGATTCAATCCAGCAGTTATACAAAGTTATTATTTTTGTTTATTAATGGCAACACAAAGCACACGCATTTATAATAAAAAATGTATCTGTATTGATCACAAAGCTTGCAACAATAATTATTACAAAACAATTTTTACTTCTGCAGGACAAAAGATGCAAGAAAGAATGCATAGCCGAGAGAAAGGAAATTAACTTTTTTACTGTTGAAAATCATTTCTACAAAGTTGCAAGAGATCAAAGTGTGTATAATAATCTGCATATGAAAATATCCACGCAGTTGGAAATTTGTGATATAAGCTATTTACACGTGAAAACAAATCTGGATTCCATAAAAGAAGTAATGCAAAGAAATAGCACTTAAGTGCAGTTTGTGTAAAGCATCATTTCACACTGTAGCACTCTGCATTTCGATACAAAAACTCTAACTGGTGCAACTGCACACAAATGCAATTTATGTGAGAAAGCATTTGCATGGAAAAAATGGCCTGAAACGTCGTACAAGGACCCATATTGGAGAAAAGCGATTCGACGGCAATTTGTGTGACAAAACATTTTCACAAAGGAATTCACCGAATAACTGTGCATGAAAATACACTCCACAGAAACTCCATGCAACTGTGAAATATGGCATAAAGAATTTGCAACGCTGAACACTCTGGAATGCCATAGCAAAACCCACATGAGTGGAAAAGTGTTCAGTTGCACCTTTGTTATAAAGTATATTCTAACAATTTTTGCTTAATATATCATAAAAGAATCCATACTAGAAGAAAATCTTATACCACGGGTAAGCGCAATCTGTTGGAAAAACATTTGCATAGAGAAGTACACTTGGTGGTAATGCAAGAACACACAGTGGAGAAAAGCTATTCATGTGTGTTATTTGTCGGTTAGCATTTAAATTGAAGGGTCTTTTGAAAGACCATACAAGAACACACTGCAGAAATGTCACATGAATGCAAATTATGTCAAAAGACATTTCAACACAAATATAATCTCCTACGTCACACAAATACCCACAATGGAGAAAAGCCATTTAGGTGTAATATTTGCAACACAGCATTTGCGCAGCGGAGTAATCTAGTAGGCCATTCCACCATACACTCTGGAGAAAAGCCTTTCAGGTGTATTACTTGTCAGAAAGCATTTAGATTGAAGGGTCATTTGAAAGACCATACAAGAACACACACTGAAGAAATGCCACACAAATGCAAATTATGTCAAACAGCATTTAAACGTAAATGTGTACTGCTTTGTCACACAAGGTCCCACACTGGAGAGAAGCCGTACTCTTGCAACTTGTGTTCGAAATCATTTGCACAGAGGAATGGTTTGGATTATCATACAAGAACCCACACTGGGGAAAAACCATACAATTGCAACCTATGTCATGAAGTATTCGCATCACAATATGGTCTTGTATCCCACACAAGAACCCACACTGGAGAAAAGCCATACTCATGCCATCTTTGCTCCAAGAAGTTTGCTAGTAGAAGTAGTTTGAAGTGCCATGTAATGACCCACACTGGAGAAAAGCCATTCATGTGCAACATATGTCAGAAATCATTGACGTCGAAGACAGGTCTTGATTACCATACAAGAACCCACACTGGAGAAAAGCCATTCATGTGCAGCTTTTGTCAGAAAGCATTTAGAAGTAGGAGTCGGCTGGAAGTGCATGAAAGAAACCACACTGAAGAAACGTCATACAGGTGCAAATTGTGTCATAAAATATTTGCATGTAAAAGTAATCTGCTTCATCATGAAAGAACCCACACTGGAGAAAAGCCATACAAGTGCAATATTTGTCAAAAATCATTTAAATCAAAGACAGGTCTTTTATACCATATAAGAAACCACACTGGAGAAAAGCCATTGAAGTACAATTCATTTCGCAAAGGTGTCAATCTGAAACTGCACATTAAATCCGAAAATACGAAAAACTTTTCCAAGGACGAGTTATGTGATAGATCAATAAAGAATTACCATTTAAATACTCCAGTTCAGAGAATCTCAATACATTCTGAATATGAGAATTTCCTTGGTGGAAAAGAGTTCATGCCAACAGAGGAATTGCCTAACACTTTTACGCAAAGTAGAAATCCACATTCAACTGAAAGAATTTATTCTGGAAATTATTCAGTATTTCGTGACAACATGGATGAGTTTACTTTAAGACCTTTTGGTTGTGGATATTGCGATGAAGTGTTCGAATTCGAACAGACATTTGTGGATCATTGTTATGATCACAACTGTGATGATCCGCAGAAAGACGGTTTCCTTGAAGTGACTGAAATGCGACTTTTGACTTACTTTCCATGAGCAAATAGATCTTGATTGATTGTTGTTAACTGCCAGTTTTACTTCAGCCATATATGGCTTTATGTAGATTGGCTTATTGTATCGTATCGTATTGTATCTGACAACTTATAAAGCGCTTCTTGCGGTTGTACTACATTTCCCCCTGGACAAACCGCCCCGACAACCCCCCACCTAGGGTAGGACATACCCCTGGTAGAATATATTGCACATAAGGGGCCGTACTATAAAACGACGGTCCTAAGTACGCAAGCTAGATTGATGAAAATGTTCTTGCTTAAATGGAAGCTGGATTAGTGAAAATGTTCTTGCTGAAATGGAAGCTGGATTGATAAAAATGTTCTTGCTTAAATAAAAGCTGGATTGATGAAAATAAATTTTATTTAATTGGAAGCTGGATTGATGAAAATGTTCTTGCTGAAATGGAAGCTGGATTGATGATAATGTTCTGGCTTAAATAGAAGCTGGGTTGATGAAAATAGTAATGCTTAAATTGGAGCTGTATGGACAAAAATAATTATTATTTAAAAAGAAGTTGTATTAAACTAATCTTTGCCTAAATGGAAGCTGGATTGATGGCAAGGATTAATGCTGGAATAAATTAACCAACAGGTAATACATTAGCTTCAGATCGGAGTGACTGAATGACACTAAGAAGTTATAAGTTCACGCCTGGATGACAGCGACATGTGTTTACCCGTATGACACTAATTATATTAGTTGACGCAGCACCGCGACTTGGTTAATTAGCCTAAGTTTGAGCATATTATAAACCTAAATGCAGAAATATGGTAGGCCTATTTTCGGAGCACAGGGATGAATTGTCCGGGGGTGGGTTAATGTCGTAGGCTAAATCAGGGGAAATTGTCCGGGTGTTTTGTCCGGGGGGCTGTCCAGGGGTAAAGTAAGTAGGCTAAGACCGATCGAAGTTGAGACTAGGGATTATCTAAAGGGCAGAATGCTTCCTATAATAATGGGCAATTTTCTCAAATGCTTCACCAGTATTATAATATTGCTAACGATGTGCCACACGGTTCTATATTGGGCTCATTGCTATTTTTTGTTATTGATAATTATTCTTTCGAATACTTAAACTTTAAGTCTACTCCGGTTCATTATGTTTTCTGATATTGATGTCATTATGTCCAATAACTTTGTTACAGAACTTGTCAATAAGCAAAAAATGCACTTATAGCAGATTCTATTTGCATGGCTTGTACATCAACGAAATATTTGCATGGTTTGTACATCGTTTAAATACAATACAATAAATACAATCAACCAATCAGCTTTGAGTCTTTAGCTATAATCTCTAGGTGGCAGCAACATCGCTTGTGTAAACAAGGTATCTAAAATCGTGGGCATACTCTACCGAGTTGGTCATATTCTTGATGCCGATAACCTAAAACTGTTATACCATACTTTACTCGAGCCACACTTGACATACTGCTGTTCTGTATGGTCGTCACCATATAAATCTGGGAATCTAGACCGCATCTTAAGGCTCCAGAAAGCTGCTGTAAGAATAATGACCTATTCCAGTTACCTTTCTCATTCAAATCCCTTGTTTTATAGGCTGGGAATATTAAAAATTTATGAATTATCTCATTTATCAAAACTTGTGCTCATGTTTAAGTTTGTAAACAAATTGTTACCTAAACAATTTTGTAATTATTTTATAACAGTTGATCAAATCCATTCTTATAACACCAGGACCGCGTCCAATTACGTTGTCCCTTATGCACGAACTGCCTTCAGAGCACATAATCTCCAGGTCCTAGGACCTCGTTTATGGAATTCTCTATCTGTTGATCTTAAACAAGAAAAATCTTTACCTAAATTCAAAAGGGAAGTTAAATCAGGCTTCTTACTGAAGGGTGTCACGACAACTCGTCTAACGACAACTCGTCTACCGACAAGTGGTCTCCGGACAATTCGTCTAACGACAACTGGTCTACTGACAACTGATCCAGCGCTTGAGAAATGGAAGCTGGATGACAGTTTTTAGAGGTGAAGTGGAGGTTGGATTGATGAAAAAACGCAAGAGAAATGGAATCTGGATGATGGTTCTTTTACATGTGAAATAGAAGCCGGATTGACGAAAATAACGCATGATAAATAAAAGCTGGATGAAGGTATTTCTAGATCTCACATAGAAGCTGGATTGATAAGAAAATCGCTTAAGTAATGGAAGCTGGATGATGGTATTCTTATATCTGAAATAGAAGCTGGATTGACTGAAATAACAGGCGAGAAATAGAAGCTGGATGAAGGTGTTTTTAGATTTGAAGAAGAAATGGGTGCATGTTGAAATACATGAATGAAAATCATCAATCCAGCTTCCATTTAAGCTAAAACCCCATTTTCATAAATCCAGCTTCTATTTCATCAATATTATTCGTCTGTAGACAAGTTGTCGTTAGACCAATTGTCCGGAGACGAGTTGTCGTTAGACCAGTTGTCGGTAGACCAGTTGTCGTGGAACCTTACTGAAGTATGCCGAATGCTAAACAGGTCTTTCTAAGCAACTTATGTATACCTCAGCATCTTTTCTTCTTAGTTTTGGCTGTTGTTTTTCTTAACCCTCGAGTGCCCAAGGGGGGGGGTCCGACCGGACCCCAGGCCTGTTTTTCCCGGATAACTTTTTAAAGGCTATGGATCTGCAAAAATGCTTTTAGGTATTCATAGACCAACCATTTGGGCATAGAATGGTATATTTTGCGTGAGTATTGTCCTACCCTATACCCCACAATCACAGCATATACTAAGGGTACCGCAAGATATGTGGCTGATATTCATACAAGCGTATAGGCTTTCTTCGGTAAATAACGCAAGCAAGCATAAAATGTGTCACGAGATTTATACACTATTATTTTACACCAGGTGATGCAATTGTAATATAAGATACATCAATCGATTGCAAATTCATTTGGGATTACATAGAACCAACTTCTGTTACGATATTCCAATCCCTTCTCAAGAAATTAGCATGAAAACGCTGGGGTCCGCGCGGACCCCCCCGTTGGGCCTTCGTGTACCAAAAAATACCTTGGGCACTCAAGTGTTAATTTTGTTTTCATTTTTTTTTTATTTGCTATCCTATATGGTGTCACGACAACTCGTCTAACGACAACTCGTCTACCGACAAGTGGTCTCCGGACAATTCGTCTAACGACAACTGGTCTACTGACAACTGATCCAGCGCTTGGGAAATGGAAGCTGGATGACAGTTTTTAGAGGTGACGTGGATGTTGGATTGATGAAAAAACGCAAGAGAAATGGAATCTGGATGATGGTTCTTTTACAGGTGAAATAGAAGCTGGATTGACGAAAATAACGTATGATAAATAAAAGCTGGATGAAGGTATTTCTAGATCTCAAATAGAAGCGGGATTGATAAGAAAATCGCTTAAGTAATGGAAGCTGGATGATGGTATTGTTATATCTGAAATAGAAGCTGGATTGACTAAAATAACAGGCGAGAAATAGAAACTGGATGAAGGTGTTTTTAGATTTGAAGTAGAAATGGGTGCATGTTGAAATACATGAATTAAAATCATCAATCCAGCTTCTATTTAAGCTAAGAACCCATTTTCATAAATCCAGCTTCTATTTCATCAATACTATTCGTCTGTAGACCAGTTGTCGTTAGACCAATTGTCCGGAGACGAGTTGTCGTTAGACGAGTTGTCGGTAGACGAGTTGTCGTGGAACCATCCTATATATTGCACCTGTGTTTCAATTCAATTTTGTAAATATAATTTTGTACTGATGATCTTGCTATATTGCCGTAGAATTCTGGTCATTGCTATCAGTACTAACATTCCTATGGTCTCACCAGAACATGGTTGATTACAATTGTGTGATATGAAACGTTGACTAAAATGTAATTGTTCATTAGGGGCCAGGTTGATATAAGCTCTTAGCTTTTTCCGGGCTTCCTGTTGCCTAGAGACCGTTCACTACCCACTGTTTGTACTTATGTTTATTTTGTTGTTTCTTTGGCAATAAATAATAATAATAAATAATAATAATAATTCGATTCGTATTATTGAGATTTTATTTTACGCCATTTTTTTACATAAATATTCTGTTACAGTTGTTTTCGTATAAATGATAGTTTTTTGGGTAAACACGTATTTTAGCGTAATTAATTATTTTAACGCTTATAATGGCACGAAAAGCGTCTAAAAATATTTCTGTCAACGTGCTATTGCCAAAGTGATGTATTATTATACTTCGAATATCTTAAAAAGAAGGATTTCCACCGAAATTTTTTAATATTTTGTCGTAACAAACCGCCGATCGAAGTTGTTGTTCAATTGCAACCCTTTCCGGAAGTGGCGCGCGGCAAGCAAAAATTACCGTAATAAATAAGTAAGTAAAAGTCCACCTTTTTCAATTGCTTCAGTTGTTTTATGAATCCAACTTCTGTTGCAATAATAACTATTTTCATCAATCCAGCTCCAATTTCAGCTTGATTATTTTCATTACCCCACCTTCTATTTCTGCCCGTTATTTTCGTCAACCCAGCTTCTCTTTCAGATATAGAAATACCCTCATCCAGCTTCGATTTCTTAAGCGTTTTTTTCCATCAATCCGGCTTCTATTTCACATCTACAAATACCTTCATCCAGCTTCCATTTCTCAATTTTCACTTAGGACCGAAGTCTTGACGTAGGCCTACGTACACGTTATTTATAGTCGCATATACGTCCATGGTTTGGCGCGTACCCCAACTTCCGGTTAGATGTTGTGGTTCAATGGCGATTCGAGCGTCGATTTCGCATGGGAAATGCGACATTTTTAAAACGTATTTTCTGTGAATATTCGTATTCTTACGAAATTTTAAGTGTGCTGTTAGATGAGTTAGACCTTTGCAAGTCATTAGGAATTATTTACGGCGCTTTTTGTGTCGTTATAAACGTTAAAATAATTAATTACGCTAAAATACGTGTTTACCTTAAGGGTATATATGGTAAACGTGTGTTTAAGTATGGTAAATTCTTCGCCATTGCATGGGTTTCAGCATTAGTCAAATTGATAAGACTGCATTTTAGCAATTACTTTTTCCAGTGATGAAAAGCAATGACGATTCGGTAAACGTGTATTTTATCGTTGCACATTATTCGCCATTGCACGTGTTTCAGCATTAGTCGAGTGCAAGTCGGATTCACGAGGATAATTCTTTATAAATAGAAATCGGATTGATGCAAGTAATTTCTATTGAGATTGTTCGGCCCTGGGAATTTGAAGCTGGATTGATGAACAATAATTTAAAATTAAATAGAAGTTATATTGATGAAAAAAATTTCCTGACAAATAGAAGCGGGATTTATCAAACAAATTATTTCCTAAACAGAAGCTGGATCAATAAGAAAGATTCTCGCCAAACTATAAGTTCTATTGATTAAAAATAACAATGGTGCCACGAACGAATAATTTACAATGCTAAAATACATGTTTACATTTTAATAAAGGGTCTTCGGTTCTTGTATATTTTATGATCACCAAAATCTCTAAAATCGATGAAAACTATTTCCTGACGAAACAGAAGCGGGATTTATCGCGTGAGGGTCGCTTAAGGCTCAGGTTAGGCGCCATGAGGGTTGGTTAGGGTTAATATAGTGTTAGGGTTAGTGCAGTAATTATGCTGAAATTGAAGCTGGATTGATGAACAATAATTTTCTTTTCTGCTGCTGCTGCTGTTGCTGTACAAAAATGTATGGGCATTGATCCCAAAGCTTGCAACAATTAAAAACAATTTTTACTTCTGCAGGACTAAAGGTGCAAGAAAGAATGCATAGCCGAGAGAAAAGAAATGAACTTTTTTACTGTTGAAAATCATTTCCACAGAGTTGCAAAAGATCAGAAGTGTTTATAATAATCTGCATATGAAAATATCCACGCAGTTGGAAATTTGTGATATAAGCTATATACATGTGAACACAAATCTGGATTCCAAAGAAGAAGAAGTAATGCTATGAAGGAGCACTTAATTGCAGTTTGTGTAAAGCATCATTTCACACTGTAGCACTCTGTATTTTGATACGAAAACTCTAACTGGTGCAACTGCATACAAATGCAATTTATGTGAGAAAGCATTTGCAAAGAAATAGTGGCCTGAAACGTCGTACAAGGACCCATATTGGAGAAAAACCATTTGACAGCAATTTGTGTGAGAAAACATTTTCACAAAGGAATTCACTGAATAGCCGTGCATTAAAATACACTCCACAGAAACTCCATCCAAATCGGATATATGGCATAAAGAATTTGCAAAGAAGGACACTCTGGAATGCCATAGCAAAACCCACATGGGTGGAAAATCGTTCAAGTCCAACCTTTGTCATCAGGTATTTTCTAACAAATCTCGCTTAACATGTCATAAAAATCCATAAATGCAGAAAAACAATATAAGTGCAATCTATGCGAAAACACATTTGCACACAGTGGTAGGCCATGCAAGAACCCACACTGCAGAAAGGCATTCATGTGTGTTTGTCAGTAAGCAATTAGATTGAAGGTTGTTTTTAAAGACCATAATCATCAGAACACACTGAAGAAATGTCATACACATGCAAATTATGTCATAAAACATTTCAACATAGATCTCATCTCCTACGTCACACAATGTCACACACAGGAGAGAAGCCATTCAAGTGTAATGTATGCAACAAAGCATTTGCGCAGAGGAGTACTCTAGTAGGCCATACAAGAATCCACACTGGAGAAAAGCCATACAATTGCAACCTATGTCATGCAGCATTCACATGGCAATATGGTCTTGCATGCCACACCAAAACGCACACTGGAGTAAAGCCTTATTCATGCAATTTGTGCCACAAAAGATTTACACGACAGAGTAGTTTTTTTTCCCATACAAGGTTACACACTGGGGAAAAGCCGTACAAGTGCAGTACATGTAAGAAATCATTTGCATCAAAAGAAGGTCTTGTATCCCACACAAGAACCCACTCTGAAAAAAAGCCATACTCATGCCATCTTTGCTCCAAGAAGTTTCCTTGTTCAAGTGGTTTGAAGTGCCATGTAAGGACCCACACTGGAGAAAAACCTTACCAGTGCAATCTATGTGTCAAGACGTTTTCACAGAAGGGTAATCTGGATAACCATGCAAGGACCCACACTGGAGAAAAGCCATTCAGGTGCAATATATGTCAGAAATCATTGGTGTCGAAGACAAGTCTTGATTACCATACAAGAACTCATTCTGGAGAAAAGCCGTTCTTGTGCAGCTTTTGTCAGAAAGCGTTTAGAAGTAGGATTCGGCTGGAAGAGCATGTAAGAAACCACACCGATGAAACGCCATACAAATGCAAATTGTGTCAGAAAATATTTGCACACCGAAGAACTCTTCTGTGCCATGCAAGAACTCACACTGAAGAAAAGCCATACAAGTGCAATATTTGTCCCCAATCATTTAAATTAAAGGCAGCTATTGTATATCATACAAGAACCCACACTGGAGAAAAGCCATTGAAGTACATGCCAACAGAGGAATTGCCTAACACTTTTACGCAAAGTATTAATCCACACTCAAGTGAAAGAATGCATTCTGGAGATTATTCAGTAATTTGTGACAACACTGATGAGTTTACTTTAAGACCTTTTGGTTGTGGATATTGCGATGAAGTGTTTGAATTCGAACAGACATTTGTGGAGCATTGCTATGATCACAACTGTGATGATCCGCAGAAAGACGGTCTCCTTGAAGTGACTGAAATGAGACTTTTGACTTACTTTCCATAAACGAAATATAGCTCGACTGTTCATATCTTGATCTGCTAGTTATGTGATAGCTCAACTGAAAATTGTCATTTAAATAGGTCAGTTCGCAAGATTTCGATACATTCTGGATATATTTACGAGGATTTTCGTATTGGAAAAGAGTCGGTGACAATAGAACCGTTGCCTCAAGATTTTGAGCAAAGCATAAATCCGTGTTCACGTGATAGAGTGCATTCTGGCAATTATTCCGTAATCAGTGACAATATGGGTGACTTCAGTTTACGACCCTACGGCTGTGGATATTGTGATGAAGTGTTTGAATTCGAAAAACATTTATGGATCATTGCTATGATCACTATCAGGATGCTGCAAAGAAAGACACTTTTCTTGAAGGGACTGCAATGCGACTTCTGACTTACTTTCCATGAAGAACGAGATCTTAAATATTTTCTTTTATGTTGTAATCTGCCAGTTTTACTTCAGTGATATAGACGATTGAAGTTTTAGCTATCCTGACCATTTATTTGCAATCTTATGCTGACTGTTTGTTTAAAATGGGTCTTGCTGCTAAACATTTTACGTCAGAATGCATGCCTCATCTAACTACTGTATGGCTTTATGTAGATTGGCTTAGGAACTATCTAAAAGGCAGATAATTTTATCAAATGGTATCTAGGCTGGCTACTGTAGGTATCACCTGTGGTGTGCCACATGGCTCTATAGTGGGTCCATTGCTATTGCTAATCATGTTTTGAATACTTATTGTCTACTCCAGTTCATTATGTTTTCTGAGGACACCAATGTCATTGTGTATAATATCTCTGTTATAGAACTCTAGAATAAGCTAAATGCTGATTTGCAAAATGCAGATAAATGGTTCAAAGCAAATAAACTTCTCTTAACCGGTTCCACAACAACTGGTTCAACGACAACTGGTTCAACGACAACTGGTTCATCGACAATTCGTTCACCGACAACTGGTTCACGACAATTTTTACACGACAATATTATTGGAGCTGGTTCGAGGAAAATATTCTTGCTTAAACTGGAGCTGGATTGATGAAAATATTCTTGCTTAAATTGGAGATGTATTGGTGAAAATGTTCTTGCTTAAACTGTAGCTGTTTTGATGAAAACGTTCTTGCTTAAATTGGAACAAGATTGATGAAAACAGCTCGTGAAAGGGATGCTGGATAATGGTAATTTTATATCTGAAATATAAACTGGATTAATGAATAGAATGCTTGATAAATGGAAGCTGGATTACTGATTTGCATTCATATATTTCAACATGCATCCAGCTTCCATTTCTCAAACGCTTTATCATTAATCAGGCTTCCATTTCTCAAAGGTTATTTTTTCAATACAAATTCTTTTTCACCTATAAGGATTTAGGAACCTTCATACAGCTTCCATTCACCATTTGCCAATAATATTGTCCTGTACCAGGTAAATAAGCGGTTTCGACATCTCAGTATAGGTCAGGTCAAATCTGGGCGGAAGTGACCTCCATGATCTCTAAGGTGACTGCCGGAAGCATTTTCTCCGATCCCAGGTGACTTTAGCAAAAAAGGCGGAGCCATATAAAACTTCGCCTCCTAATTTGCTGTATATGGGTCAATGTAAAAATAGACTGACCACGCCTCTCCTCCATCTTTCAGGGATTGTTGATTCCGTTCGGCACACACGTTTCCGCCTACTTTTGAAGTAATTTAGGCAATAAAATGTCAGTTTATCGTAAATATGTGATATGTCATGGAAGCAGCACACGAACGTCTAAAATACGGAAGGTAATGTACTTTGGTTTTTTATCGTCGAATTCGTCTAAATTATTCGGCAAAACTGTAGTATCGACACCGAATGTCACTTACGGTCAGGTGTGGCGTCGTTTAGGGTCAGGTTTGGCGTCGTGAGGGTCGGTTAGGTCAGGTTAAGCGTGGTGAGGGTCGGTTAGGTCAGGTTACCCGTCGTGAGGGTCGGTTAGGGTCAGGTTACCCGTCGTGAGGGTCGGTTAGGGTTAGGTTTAGGGTTTCGGTTAGTGTTAGGTTTAGGGTTAGAGTCTTCAATCAGTCCCCGATACTATAGTTTGCCAATAATAATAATCATAATTATTATTCATTGCATGACATTCAGCGGCCTTATTTTCAAAAACATGCTTTCAAAAGTCGCTGTTTATCAATTTCAACTTCAATATATTTCCTTTATTCAGCGTATTTTTCGTCAAGGCGACGTTGACTCTTTCATCTACTGCCCTTTTCAGTGGTAATCATTGCTGTGTTGACTCCTACATATATTGTCCTTTTGCATCACTAATGACGTCGCTCCGGATTTGGACCAATCACACAAGCGATATCGGTCCATATTGCTAAAGTCACCTGGGATCGGCGAAAATGCCTGCCGGAAGTGTCGTTGGTGCATTAACCCTCGTACTACCACTGGGGTCAAAATGACCCCAAAGCATGTTTGCAGTAGTGTTGCTCATCCGTCATAAGTGATATTCACAAGAAATTTTATAACTTTGTCGGTATTCCTGTCTTGTACAAAATGCCAAGTTTTATTTTCCATTTTCGGTCACCAGATGGCGCTGGTATCGTATATATACACTGAGTACCAGTGGGGTCATTTTGACCCCAGTGTAAACTGTATGGTTATGACAAATATATGACATTTCTAATATAATAGAATACATTTATTTAAATTCATTCATTCATTTCGTGCATTTGTATAGCGCTTCTTCAAGAAACCTACTCAGAGGCGCTCCCAGTCCAGCCACAGCTAAAATAATAGGTTTTGAGCGACTTATAAAAAGCAGGTGAATTTAGTCTAGGCATAAGTCGCACGTTTAGTGGGAGGCCATTCCAGATAGCAGGACCCACAGTAGAAAAGGCTCTGCGCTGTCTTGTAGAAGTGCGAGCTCGAGGAACCAAAAGCTCCCCCGTTGGGGCAGAGCGAAGAGCTCGACGGGCTGCAAGGTCGGAGACATGTAGGTCGACAAAGGATAGACAGGTATGGTGGAGCACAATCAGTAAGGCATCGCCAGACAAGTGCAGCAACTCGGTAAGAGATGCGCTGTGAAACAGAGAGCCAGTGAAGAACATCACGCATATAAGAGACGGGGGCATATTTAGAAATGCGGCCAATGAGGCGAGCAGCTGAACGAAGAACTCGTTCAAGGCGCCCAATTAGTCCAAGTGGCAGACCAATGACTACCGAACTGCAGTGACCAATTCTACTAGTGACAAAGGCATGGACAAAATTAATGTCAGAGTAGCGCTATGAGAAATAAAAATGATACCATTTATTTGTTTGTAGTATAGTCACAAAAGAACGTACTGAGTGGTTTGTTTTAGCAGACATAAGTCTCCCAAGAAAAGGGCTCGTTGTGACTTCTGCCCAAGAGAAAAAGACCGAAAACCACACACTGACTGTGCTAAATGCGGCCATAATGTGTGCAAAGAGCATTGCAAGAGCATTTGCTTCAGTTGCTAGTCAGAGACTCTGACATTGTGTGAACAATCTGACTGTTACTTTACTAACAATCCTTCACGAATTTGTTGATTTCAAACATAATACCAGTGAAAAATGGTACATTTTCAATTTAAACAACAAAATTTAAACCAAAACAATGCAAGTTTACATTGGGGTCATTTTGACCCCACTGGTATTCAGTGGGTGCAACATTTTCTGGTAATTTGAGGGTTAAAAATGGAGATTGTTGATGGTTTGGAGGACTTCAAGCGATGGAATATCGATGCTTTAGGAAAATTGTGTCGTATTATAAATAAATCGTGGGTTGAAAATCACGCAATGTAGAAATAAAGAGGAGCAAGTCGCTTTGGCGTAAGCCGCTTATAGCCAGAACTATCCCGTCGCACTCGTCTTCGTAATGACTACAAGGAAGGTATGTCTATAACTTAAAAGTGGCATATTTTAATAATCTTTTCCACTGTTGTAAATTATTTGCAGTCTTGTATTATGAATTGTTATTTAGGCATTCCTGAAGTACCTACTACATGCGTCCTCATTTTGATGGGTCTTGCGGTCTTATCCTAGCCTTTGATTACGAATAGCTGTAAAACTCTTTAAAAAAACTAAACGCCTGTATGTCTTAGAACGATCATTCCCCGCAGTCTATGAACCAAGTAATATAGTTGATACTAGCTCCTCTGCTCCATATGGGTGTAGCCTGAATCGCTGAGTGAATATCGCCGTTATCCCAGAGATTCATTTTCATATTTATTAATGAATGTATTTAATTTAAATCTAAATAGTTTTCGGGAGTTCAGCCGCTTACTGAAGTTCATTTATATAATTCTTGTATTTTAGGTGTGCTTTTCATGGTTTCCAATTGGAAACTGTTTTCTAGAAATAATGAATATGTTAGCATTTCGGGTTTTTTGGTCAGTTCTCTATTACTAAGCATTTTGATCAGCATATGGGACCAATGCTGTACAACTGCAATTATTATCACAGTAACAAGTAATTTCTAGAATTCATGTATTTTAGCTGTGCTTTTACACTGTTTTCAATTGTAATTGCCCGTATTTGCAATAATTACTTGTGATAGTCATAGACGTGGGCATGATTTACCTTTACATAGTGTTAAATTTGAGGATATTGTATGTGTGTACTTAACAAATGTTCAATACAATACAAAATGTGCCTTCACATACTGACTTTTACAATGTACTTTAAGAGTTATTTTTGATTTAGTATGTATTATAAATGCTTACTTTATTCAGATATTGTACAACTCATGTATTATGTTTATTCAGGCAAAGCTTTCAGTTACTTTGCATCACAGGAATCCTGGATTAAGGAAATATTCTTCCATAAGATTTCGCCTGACAGTGATTTCTGCTTCCTGAAGAGTGCCTGTACGCCTTCACATCGAATTCAGCAAATACCACACAAGCTATGGGTTAGCTTCAGTCTCAAAACCTGCTCAGTAGTCGAAGGCCTACTGTACATGTCTTGCTGGGTAAGCCAAGGAAATATATTTAAGTCTTTACTTTTTGCAATTATCTTACAAACTTATATTAGCCAAATTAGATTGACTGGTTAAACATCCCCAAAGCATTTGAGCTAATCTATGATCAGCAAAGTTAACGTATGCATGTTATATGCTCATTTCCCTAAGTTTTGTGTTCCCTGGTTGCTTCGTCCAGCCACAAGGAGCCCTCTATTTGCTAGTTTATACTGACCCTCGAGCTGGAACTATATTGCTGCTTTAACTTCTCTGCCTTCCGCTTCCCGTTTCTGAACAATAATAATAATTACGACAATTTCCATTCTTCTCTGCTACTGTGCAACAGCGGCAGTTGACTGATGTTCTCACGTGTAGAGCTTGGAGTCGTTGGCATAGACTAGCAGCAAGCTCACTCATGAAAACGGCAGAAACAGCAAGGGCTAAGCACAGAATCCAGACGGACGCCACAGATGAGAGAATGGATGGATGAAAGGACCCCCGTTGAAGAGCACCATGCAGCGATAACAGAAATATTAGCAAAGCCACTCATGCGTGGTTCAGCAGATCCCTATCCAGTGAAAACAGAGAATTCAATGGATCTTTATAATGCTTAATTAAAAATGCAGTATGTAATAAGTAAATAAATGTTTGTGTATTTATGTTATTTGGTCCAGAAGTTGAGCCGAGGGACACCAAATGAAACTCAGTTTATGCGACAAAGATAGCGGCAGTTTTAAAGTTAACCTTTACATTCTATACGGAAAATTCGTACACTGAGTTATCCACTCTAAAACAGTGTGGATGACTGTTCTCTACAACACAGTTGTCAATCACAGCCAAATATCCATTTAATAGAATATAAAATGTACATATTCTCATATGGAAAGGAAAGGTTTGGAACTGCAGCTGTGTTTTTCACATCAACTGAGTTTCACAGTTCAGACACAACATAAGACTTACTTCAGCTTCTTACAGACTTTGTCATAATGCGACTTGGTTCTTCTTCATTTTCATATTATGCATTTTGATTACTTTGGCTTTTGTAAATTTAGATGAGTCTGGTTGGTAACATGAGATTCTAACACCACTTTTTTTGCTTAAATTTAGGCTTGGATCAACATGTAACCATGTTGCAGCGTTACTATTCAAAGTGAACTATGCGTGGGAAAATGGCTGGACACAAGGATGCTCCAAGCCATGCACATCAATGGAAAATCGATGGCTTTCACCTACACTGAGAAATGTTCAACCCATGAAGGCATGCGACATGCTCATCGAAAAGCCCGTGCTTTGAGCAAATTGAACAATGAGTTTAAAGCTGCTTTGTTGGGCAGACCTGTATTAAGCTTAACTTGTTTATCGTTACAAATAAACAAAGTACATTTAGAAAGCAATGATGATTTTTTAGTCTGTAAAGCAAGAAGCGATTCTTTTATTCTTTGCATTTCCGCATGCAATTGCTGAATATCCACTGCACTACTGTGACATCCTAGACATGATTCTTCTACTGTATTAGTATGGTCAGAAGATGCCATAGATGCAGCATCCGGTGTGTTCCTAAAAGGTAGACTTTCTACTTGGGTTGCTGCGTAGCAGTGGTCGTGTGTAACAGTTCGACTATAGATTTATTTGCTCGCTTCTGCAGTGTCGTATGGTTCCAACGGCATAGTACTTTCTTTATCTAAAACACCAGAAAATATCATTATACACTGGAGTTAACACAATTGAGAAGAATTATTTAAATATGAATGTGTATTATTAGTAGTCATACTTATTAATCCAGTTCTGTTGCTTTTAGTTGCTGCCCATTGTAAACTGTTTCTGCTTTATGGAATGGAAGCTGTCAGCCCTACCAAAAGTGAGCTTAACTCAGAACAGAGTACACTTACAGCTCTGCAGTATGTAAAATTTTTAAAGTCTCTCATAGTAGTGTTGCATCTGTACTGCACTTCGTGCAGGAAAAATACTATTACAGACTGTTGGTTATCCAGAGGATTAGTATTTATTGAGAAATGCTTTTTCACACAACAATGTTGTTGTCAGATAAATTGTATTGTGATTTTCTTACACACCTCAAGTGCTTCAGCACTTTTATGTATACATTCTTATCATGTTTAACCACTGTCTGGGAATGAACAATTGAAAATGCTGAATCAAAACGATTCGACATAGAAATAATTATGTGCAGATGGTTTTATATATATATGTAATTATGTATACGTATAACTATGTGTGCATAATCTATGCATACATATTAGTGTCTATAAGCATAATGTAAAGAATTTTGGTTATATATCTCTGTCTCACCCTCCCATTTTGTAAGTTTAATTAAAATAAATATATGTATTAAAGAAAGTTAGACTAATAAAATAATATAGTTCTCTACTAAATTGCTTCCTAAAAAGATGCAAATTGATCGTGAACTGGGCATCTAGTTTTGCAGCATATATGTACAAATATGTACATGAAAAATTACAATGTGGCTTGTCATCAGTTTTTCTGAGGTTCTATATTGCTACAAATTTTACCGCTCGGTATATATATATATTCTGTAATTAGCATTATACAGGCAGGTGTGCTGTCCTGTGAATACTGCATTTATTTTAGTTTATTTACATTTCTTTTGTCTTCTTACTGTGCTACCGTTATTTGGTCAATTTAAAAGATTGATATATGAAGGCTGGCACTGGGAACACTCAAATAGCATGTTTCGATGTTTTGTGGGATGCAATAATCCTGTATTCCTTGTAGGGACTGAGCAGTGTGCAACAGCATAATTTGACAAAAGAATAGTTTGTCGATATATGATGCAATGACGGATCTTGGTTTGATGTGAAAATTAACTGCTACATGGTAGTCAACTATTTTAACATACAGGTCCGAGTGTAAACTCAGACTTTTACCTTTTTCCTGAGATCAAGCAGTGTGTCCGAGCTTTGATAAATTGATACTTATTTCTCAAAAACAATTAAAACTGCTCTTTAGTCTTTACTGATTAGTAGGGTTTGCCATTCAGATTTAGTAAAAAAAATATATTACACACATGAGAATTGTCAAGAGGGTTGAGAGGGTTCAACTCATAGGATCCCATAGTAAAGTCTGAAACATAAAAGACTACCAGGTCTGGTGCCTGAAGACAACAATCTTTAAAGAATAAAATTAATGTTACAACACACCTTCAGAAATCCTTTGGATAGTACATTCCTTTCGAAATTTCTTTGTTGGCTGTAGAAATGATTGTGCGTTTGGCAACTGTCGCTTTTGCATAACAGTGACCTCGTAGCCTGTACAATCATATATACATACAATACATACATTATTCACTATTAAAAGACACTTCGCACAGACAGCCTTATTACATTTAATGATTCAGTTCGTCAATTCTTTATGCTCTGCAGCTATGTGGATGATTATGGAATCCAAGAGTGTTGGAAGCTAAAAAGAACCATTTGTTTTATCATTTATATTTAAATCTTTTATGGTAAAGGTAGTGCCCAGACTCGCTTCACAAGCGTTGGGCCCATATTTGATGTCCAGTTTCAGGACATCAGTCTTAGGTGGCACTGCCATACATGGGTGTTAGGTGGCAAAGGTCTTTTTCAATGAACCCAAGGCTGCCCACATTATTGAGCACTGTCCACTCCGTATTAGAAGACTGAATCAAGCGGGTGCAGCCAGTTGCGCTTAAAATCACCTACTTTTGCTCTTCGTGCCAGTATGTTACCTCAGCTATAACACCCGCCCCTTGACATATCATACATAGTACACAAAATTGTAATTATTAATTTCGTTTACATTTAATTTATTTAGAAAATAGCAAACAATTAGATTCTAATTTAACCAATTAAAAGCAATACAACGACGATTACAGCAGCATAAGCCATACATTAAAATAAACAGTTATGCTTTGCAGAACAATCACCAGTGTGTGTATATAAAATTATGTGTGTCTGTGTGTGTGTGTAATGAAGAATTACTACAAATAGTTTACCCAGATTTAGTGAAGGATCCAGGTTGCCTGAAGAAGGAAATCCATCTAAAAATGGTGCGAACATACTTTGTTATTTTTAGTTGGCTGCCAGTTTTGACCAGTGTATTTATCAGTACGATTCATCTGAAAATATAACCAAAAGTATATGAGATATATATCTCTTTTTCAGTGAATTGAGAAATATTCTCTTTCCAACTATTAAATATTTAAGCAGTATTTATAATTTTGAGGATTTCTTGGGCGAATGGGAATATATTTAGAATTTCCTGGTGCTGGCCTGTTACAATGGTATTACCATATTATATTAATCAACAGCAAAAGCATCCAAGAGGCGTTAAGACAATGTAAAAGGTTCGTTTGGACATTGTAAAAGATCGATACGACGAAATACCGGTCTATGCAGTAATTATTTATTACTCTACTGCAATTAACGCACAGATGGCAAGATTTTCACATCGGCTAGAGCCTTATAGGCCTATATATATATGCCTAGGTAATAATTATATATACGGTGCCAATATATATTTAAGGATTGTAAATTTAGGCCTACCTACAACTCAACCTACCAGATCGATCCACCGTCTTCTTCCATCTGGATCTTTGCTTTTCGAAGGAAATATTATTAAAGTCTAAACGGCGGTTCGCATATGCAGTGGGCAATACCAAAGTTAATATTGTGCAACGCACAGAACTGCTTTCTCCGCAGTTTTAGTCTCATTTCGCTGTTTCTACACATTACAACTGCACAATGAACTGACATTGTTTCTGACAAGTTTATTGATTAACTGTAAAACTTTTAAAAATTCAGTTTAGCGCAGTTACAGTATTGACATAATCATTGTAGGCGATCATTCTGGGTACTATAAATAGTACCCAGAATCGACCTTTGGTGACCCGACCCACTGCGCACGCGCGCGCCAGATGTCGATTCGGCTTATTAATGACATTTTACTTGGATATGTTGCCTCAATGTTTTGAATGTTGTAACTGAGGTTGGTAAGTAAACAGTCTACCATTGTCCAGTATAGCAGTAATCAATCTAGCTTCCTTTCAAGAAAGCAAATTTGTCATAAATGGAAATTCTGCTTTAAAAAAGCAAGCTTTATTTTTATCAATAGAACTTCTATTTAACCAGGAATTTTGTAGCAATCCTACTTTATGCAAGAATTTTCCCGGTCAACCTCACTTCTGTATGACCCTATGACTCACACAGGGAAAAAGTTTTGCCTGGGGTTAAATGGTGGAGGTTATCTATCGTTTTATCATAATAAATTTATCGCTATTGCATGGGATTCAGCGTTAAGCGCACACACAAGTTGGATTAATGAAAAGAATTCTTGCTAAATAGAAGTCAAAAATTATTCAAATAATTTTTGATTCAATAAAAGAGATTTATGAAAGCATTATTGTCAAAATTGGAGCTGAAAAATTGGATTGATGAAAAATAATTGTTATTGAAGCAGAAGATGGATTGACAAAAGTTATTGATGAAATAGGAGCTGGATTGAATAAGGAACCTTCATCCAGCTTCCATTCACCATTTGCCTGTGAGCCAATAATATTGTCGTGAACGAATTGTCCGTGAACCAGTTGTCATGAATCAGTTGTCCGCATACCAGTTGTCCGCGAACCAGTTGTCCGTGAACCAGTTGTCTGTGAACCAGTTTTCGTAAAACAGGTCGTCAGATTTTAGAGGAGGGAAATTGGTAGCATATTGGAAATTTTTTATCGAAGCTGCAACTGACTAAAAAAGGTAGTGAGAAATGTTCTGGCGCCAAAACACACTAGACCTATATATAAGCAAAAAAGACACCGATAGAAGATTGTATTTACTGATTCTTATCAAGCATGAATTAATTAAATAAATAAATAATAAAAATAAACGGCTTTGAGCCTTTAGCTTTAATCTCTAGGTGGCAGTAACATCGTTTCTCCATCCAATTCTTTTTGTATTATTGAGATTTTAAATTACGCCATTTTTTCACGCAGAAAAATTATTATTCTGTGACAGTTGTTTTCGAATAAATAATATGTTTTGATGACTGTTATCTGTTCAATTATTTGCGCCTGTGTCGTTTACTCTATGTGCGTGGTTCTAAGAACAATGTGAACAATCAATAAAGTAATTAAAGAACTATTTACGAAAACTTAGCATAGAGGACTGTACACTAGTGTGGGAAGTTGGACTTCGCCAACCTTAACACCGATATTCGTGATTTATAAGTGTGATAGGTAAACGTGCAGACTGGCTGCCCGTACTCCAAACAATATGGCCGTTAACGAATGCAATAAAATTAGAGCGCGACCTATAGACGACATCGCAACGTGAGGGTCGGTTAGGGCTCAGGTTAGGCGTCGTGAGGGTCGGTTAGGGTTAGTTTTAGGGTTAGTGCAGTCATTCTGCTGAAATTGAAGCGGAATTGATGAACAATGTCGTCGATGGTCGCGCTCTAATTCTATTGCATTCGTTGGCAGCCATATTGTTTGGAGTACGGGCAGCCAGTCTGCATGTTTACCGTGTGATATTGACGAAGTGAGTAATAGTGAGTATTACATTATATCTGGTAGGTCTGCATTTTAGCGATTTTCTTTTTTCCAGTGAAACGTAATAGAGATTTTATATTTTAACGAAGGGTGTTCATTTTATCGATTTATTTTCTCCAGTTAAAAGTAATAATGATTTTATAATTATTTTAATGAATGGTCAACTCAATCTGGCTTTAAGAGCTTAAGGTAGGCTGTTCGAATCTCGTAGGACGTATGGCATGGCTGCATATAATAATATGATTTAAGCTAATGTCTTCTGTGATTTGTGTTTTTGTAAATTATTGTTTGAATTGCATAGCTCAAATATGATTGTACTCATACCGCATTATGATTATGATGATGATGGTCATTATTTTTTTTTGGCCCCGTGGTATACAGGATCCATCAGGGACTTCGCTACCGCCTAATGGAAAATCACAGTCTGGAACAGCCCTATTCACACTCTGTGTCCTGATCGGCGAAAGCGCCCCTAAAGGCAACCGCGTTGTAACGTTGTATCGTCAGCTAGATTCGCTGGAACAAAAAGGTTGTATCTCGTGGCTCCCCCAATATAGTGGATCTTTGTCCCAGGTCCGAAAGCAATATCAATCCTTCGCTGTTAATCGGACCCATGGTTTCGATCGCCAAAGGGACAAAAAATATGTTGACAATAGTTCGTTGTATTTGTCAGTTTTGCGAACCGACGCCTTCTCTGCCACGGCGCCGGTGTAAAGGTTTGAGATTACCCCCTCCTAAACATTACCCCCCTGAAAACTGTAAATTGCATCAATCATCGCATTTATTGCACTAAAATAATCGGGAAAATCATCCCGCTTCTTGTTTTGATCTGAAGATTTTCATCCGTCATCCCACTTCGTGGTTTGTTGTGAATATTTTCATTTGTAACTAAAATACTAATCGCCGCTGAAGTTACAATGGAGAAAATGTCTTCGAGGCTATTATTTTTTTCGGATCAAAATATTGATAACAAAACACGAAGTGGGATGACGGATGATATTCTGCAGACCAAAACAAGAAGTGGGATGATTTTTCTGATTTTATTAGTGCAATAAATGCGATGATTGATGCAAATCTAGTTTCCGGGGGGTAATCTGGGACCGGTTTCAAGTTACCGGGGGGTAATGTTTAGGAGGGGGTAATTTGAAACCTTTACACCGGCCCTTTGACTTTATCATTATTATTATTATTAGCAGTTAAAGAAAAGTTTTCTTGTTTAGTGGCAACACAATGCTTATATATTTACCAAAAAAAGTTGGGCATTGATTGATCACAAAGCTTGCCAAAATTGCAGAACAATGTTTTTACTTCCGCAGGAATTAATGCAAAGTCGACAGAAAGGAAATGAACTTTTTTAACTGGCGAAAATCATTTCCACAGAGTTGCAACAGATCAAAGTGTGTATAATAATGTGCATATGAAAATATCCATGCAGTTTGAAATTTGTGATAAGCTATTTACATGTGAACACAAATCTGGATTTCATAGAAGAAGTAATGCTACGAAACAACACTTAAGTGCAGTTTGTGTAAAGCATCATTTCACATTGTAGCACTCTGCATTTTGATACGAACACTCTAACTGGAGCAAATGCAAACAAATGCAATTTATGTGAGAAAGCATTTGCACGGAAATAATGGCCTGATACATCGTACAAGGACCCATATTGGAGAAAAGCCATTCGACTGCAATTTGTGTGACAAAACATTTTCACAATTTTAGAATTCACTGAATAACCACATGAAAATACACTTCACAGAAACTCCATGCAAAGTCCAACATATGGCATAAATAAAAGAATTCATATTGCAGAAAAACAATATAAGTGCAATCTATGCGAAAACACATTTTCACACAGTGGTAGGCCACGCAAGAACCCACACTGCAGAAAGGCATTCATGTGTGTTTGTCAGTAAGCAATTAGATTGAAGGTTGTTTTTAAAGACCATAATCATCAGAACACACTGAAGAAATGTCATACACATGCAAATTATGTCATAAAACATTTCAACATAGATCTCATCTCCTACGTCACACAATGTCACACACAGGAGAGAAGCCATTCAAGTGTAATGTATGCAACAAAGCATTTGCACAGAGGAGTACTCTAGTAGGCCATACAAGAATCCACACTGGAGAAAAGCCATACAATTGCAACCTATGTCATGCAGCATTCACATGGCAATATGGTCTTGCATGCCACACCAAAACGCACACTGGAGTAAAGCCTTACTCATGCAATTTGTGCCACAAACGATTTACACGACAGAGTACTTTTTTTCCCATACAAGGTTACACACTGGGGAAAAGCCGTACAAGTGCAGTACATGTAAGAAATCATTTGCATCAAAAGAAGGTCTTGTATCCCACACAAGAACCCACACTGGAAAAAAGCCATACTTATGCCTACTGTGCTGCAAGAGGTTTTCTACTTCAGATGGTATGAAGTGCCATGCTAGAATGCACACTGGAGAGAAACCATACAAGTGCAATCTATGTGACAAAGTGTTTGCACAGAAGGCTCATCTGGAAAAGCACACAAGAGCACACACTGGAGAGAAACCATACAAGTGCAATCTATGTGACAAAGTTTTTGCACAGAAGGCTCATCTGGAAAACCACACAAGAGCACACACTGGAGAAAAGCCATTCAGGTGCAATATATGTCAGAAATCATTGGCGTCGAAGACAAATCTTGCATCCCATACAAGAACCCATTCTGGAGAAAAACCATTCTTGTACAATTTTTGTCAGAAAGCGTTTAGAAGCAGGAGTGCTCTTGAAGTACATGTAAGAACCCACACTAAAAAAACGCCATACAAATGCAAATTGTGTCAGAAAATGTTTGCACATAGAAGTAATCTGCGTTATCATGAAAAGAACCCACACTGGAGAAAAGCCATTCAGGTGCAATATATGTCAGAAATCATTGTCGTCGAAGACAAATCTTGCATACCATACAAGAACCCACACTGGAGAAAAGATATTGAAGTACAATTCATTTTGCAAAGGTGTCAATCTGAAGCCGCACATGAAATCCGAAACAACGAATAACTTTTCCAAGGACGAGTTATGTGATAACTCGACAACGAATTACCGTTTAAATACTTCAGTTCAGAGAATCTCAATACATCCTGAATATGAGAATTTCCTTGGTGGAAAAGAGTTCTTGCCAACAGAGGAATTGCCTCACAGTTTTACGCAAAGTATTGATCCACATTCAAGTGAAAGAATGCATTCTGGAGATTCTTCAGTGACTCGTTACAACATGGATGAGTTTACTTTAAGACCTTTTGGTTGTGGATATTGCGATGAAGTGTTCGAATTCGAACAGACATTTGTGGATCATTGTTATGATCACAACTGTGATGATCCGCAGAAAGACGGTTTCCTTGAAGTGACTGAAATGCGACTTTTGACTTACTTTCCATGAGCAAATAGATCTTGATTGATTGTTGTTAACTGCCAGTTTTACTTCAGCCATATATGGCTTTATGTAGATTGGCTTATTGTATCGTATCGTATTGTATCTGACAACTTATAAAGCGCTTCTTGCGGTTGTACTACATTTCCCCCTGGACAAACCGCCCCGACAACCCCCCACCTAGGGTAGGACATACCCCTGGTAGAATATATTGCACATAAGGGGCCGTACTATAAAACGACGGTCCTAAGTACGCAAGCTAGATTGATGAAAATGTTCTTGCTTAAATGGAAGCTGGATTGGTGAAAATGTTCTTGCTGAAATGGAAGCTGGATTGATAAAAATGTTCTTGCTTAAATGGAAGCTGGATTGATGAAAATAAATTTTATTTAAGTGGAAGCTGGATTGATGAAAATGTTCTTGCTGAAATGGAAGCTGGATTGATGATAATGTTCTGGCTTAAATAGAAGCTGGGTTGATGAAAATAGTATTGCTTAAATTGGAGCTGTATGGACAAAAATAATTATTATTTAAAAAGAAGTTGTATTAAACTAATCTTTGCCTAAATGGAAGCTGGATTGATGGCAAGGATTAATGCTGGAATAAATTAACCAACAGGTAATACATTAGCTTCAGATCGGAGTGACTGAATGACACTAAGAAGTTATAAGTTCACGCCTGGATGACAGCGACATGTGTTTACCCGTATGACACTAATTATATTAGTTGACGCAGCACCGCGACTTGGTTAATTAGCCTAAGTTTGAGCATATTATAAGCCTAAATGCAGAAATATGGTAGGCCTATTTTCGGAGCACAGGGATGAATTGTCCGGGGGTGGGTTAATGTCGTAGGCTAAATCAGGGGAAATTGTCCGGGTGTTTTGTCCGGGGGGCTGTCAAGGGGTAAAGTAAGTAGGCTTAGACCGATCGAAGTTGAGACTAGGGATTATCTAAAGGGCAGAAGGCAGAATGCTTCCTATAATAATGGGCAATTTTCTCAAATGCTTCACCAGTATTATAATATTGCTAACGATGTGCCACACGGTTCTATATTGGGCTCATTGCTATTTTTTGTTAGTGATAATATTTTTCTTTCGAATACTTAAACTTTAAGTTTACTCCGGTTCATTATGTTTTCTGATGACACCAATAATTATTGATGTCATTATGTCTATTAACTTTGTTACAGAACTTGTCAATAAGCAAAAAAGACACTTCTGGCAGATTCTATATGCATGGCGTGTACAATGTACAATTGGGTTCCACGACAACTGGTTCACAGACAACTGGTTCAACGACAACTGGTTCACGGACAACTCGTCCACCGACAACTCGTCCACTGAAATAGAAGCCGGATTATTGAGAAAACGCTTGGGAAATAGAAGCTGGATGAAGGTTTTTACAGGTGAAATAGAAGCTGGATTTATGAAAAACCACTTAAGAAATGGAAGATGAATTTATTTTATTTTCTATCTGAAATAGAAGCTGGATGCATGTTGAGACACATGATGAAAATCATCAATTCAGCTTCCATTTAAGAAAGAAAACCATTAGACTTTTTCTCATAAATCCAGCTCCTATTTCGTAAATAAAGAACCTTCATCCAGCTTCTATTGCCCAAGCGTTTTCTCAATAATCCGGCTTCTATTTCGGTGAACCAGCTGTCGGTGAACCAGTTGTCCGTGGACGAGTTGTCGTTGGACGAGTTGTCGGTGAACGAGTTGTCGTGACACCGTACAATTGTACATCAACCAATCAGCTTTGAGTCTTTAGCTTTAATCTCTAGATGGCAGTAACATCGCTTGTGTATCCAATTCGATTTGTATTATTGAGATTTTATTTTACGCCATTTTTTGTACATAAATATTCTGTTACAGTCTGTTGTTTTCGTATAAATGATATTTTTTGATGAGTTATTTGTGCAGTTATTAAATTTTGTACCTTTGTCGTTTACTATTTGTTGTACACTAGTGCGGGAAGATAGACTTTGCCAACCTTAACATAGATAGTCGTGATTATAAGTGTGATATTGACGAAGTGAGTAATAGTGAGTATTAAGCTTATATATGGTAAACGTGTATTTAACTATGGTAAATTCTTCGCCATTGCATGAGTTTCAGCATTAGTCAAATTGCTAAGACTCCTTTTTAGGAATTACTTTTTTCCAGTGATGAAAAGCAATGACGATTCGGTAAACGTGTATTTTATCGTTGCAAATTATTCGCCATTGCACGGGTAAATAACAATGGTGCCACGAGCGAATAATTTACAACGCTAAAATACATGTTTACCTTTTAATGAAGGGTCTTCGGTTCATGTATATTTTTTGACCACCAAAATCTCTAAATTCGATGAAAACTATTTCCTGACGAAACAGAAGCGGGATTTATCGCGTGAGGGTCGGTTAGGGATCAGGTTAGGCGCCATGAGGGTTGGTTAGGGTTAGTGTTAGGGTTAGTGCAGTCATTATGCTGAAATTGAAGCTGGATTGATGAACAATAATTTTCCTTTTTCTGCTGCTGCTGCTGCTGCTGTTGCTGTAAAAAAATGTATGGGCATTGATCACAAAGCTTGCATCAATTAAAAAATAATTTTTACTTCTGCAGGACTAAAGGTGCAAGAAAGAATGCATAGCCGAGAGAAAAGAAATGAACTTTTTTACTGTTGAAAATCATTTCCACAGAGTTGCAAAAGATCAAAAGTGTTTATAATAATCTGCATATGAAAATATCCACGCAGTTGGAAATTTGTGATATAAGCTATTTACACGAGAACACAAATCTGGATTCCAAAGAAAAAGTAATGCTATGAAGGAGCACTTAATTGCAGTTTGTGTAAAGCATCATTTCACACTGTAGCACTCTGTATTTTGATACGAAAACTCTAACTGGTGCAACTGCATACAAATGCAATTTATGTGAGAAAGCATTTGCAAAGAAATAGTGGCCTGAAACGTCGTACAAGGACCCATATTGGAGAAAAACCATTTGACAGCAATTTGTGTGAGAAAACATTTTCACAAAGGAATTCACTGAATAGCCGTGCGTTAAAATACACTCCACAAAAACTCCATCCAAATCGGATATATGGCATAAAGAATTTGCAAAGAAGGACACTCTGGAATGCCATAGCAAAACCCACATGGGTGGAAAATCGTTCAAGTCCAACCTTTGTCATCAGGTATTTTCTAACAAATCTCGCTTAACATGTCATAAAAATCCATAAATGCGGGAAAACAATATAAGTGCAATCTATGCGAAAACACATTTGCACACAGTGGTAGGCCATGCAAGAACCCACACTGCAGAAAGGCATTCATGTGTGTTTGTCAGTAAGCAATTAGATTGAAGGTTGTTTTTAAAGACCATAATCATCAGAACACACTGAAGAAATGTCATACACATGCAAATTATGTCATAAAACATTTCAACATAGATCTCATCTCCTACGTCACACAATGTCACACACAGGAGAGAAGCCATTCAAGTGTAATGTATGCAACAAAGCATTTGCGCAGAGGAGTACTCTAGTAGGCCATACAAGAATCCACACTGGAGAAAAGCCATACAATTGCAACCTATGTCATGCAGCATTCACATGGCAATATGGTCTTGCATGCCACACCAAAACGCACACTGGAGTAAAGCCTTATTCATGCAATTTGTGCCACAAAAGATTTACACGACAGAGTAGTTTTTTTTCCCATACAAGGTTACACACTGGGGAAAAGCCGTACAAGTGCAGTACATGTAAGAAATCATTTGCATCAAAAGAAGGTCTTGTATCCCACACAAGAACCCACTCTGAAAAAAAGCCATACTCATGCCATCTTTGCTCCAAGAAGTTTGCTTGTTCAAGTGGTTTGAAGTGCCATGTAAGGACCCACACTGGAGAAAAACCTTACCAGTGCAATCTATGTGTCAAGACGTTTTCACAGAAGGGTAATCTGGATAACCATGCAAGGACCCACACTGGAGAAAAGCCATTCAGGTGCAATATATGTCAGAAATCATTGGTGTCGAAGACAAGTCTTGATTACCATACAAGAACTCATTCTGGAGAAAAGCCGTTCTTGTGCAGCTTTTGTCAGAAAGCGTTTAGAAGTAGGATTCGGCTGGAAGAGCATGTAAGAAACCACACCGATGAAACGCCATACAAATGCAAATTGTGTCAGAAAATATTTGCACACCGAAGAACTCTTCTGTGCCATGCAAGAACTCACACTGAAGAAAAGCCATACAAGTGCAATATTTGTCCCCAATCATTTAAATTAAAGGCAGCTATTGTATATCATACAAGAACCCACACTGGAGAAAAGCCATTGAAGTACATGCCAACAGAGGAATTGCCTAACACTTTTACGCAAAGTATTAATCCACACTCAAGTGAAAGAATGCATTCTGGAGATTATTCAGTAATTTGTGACAACACTGATGAGTTTACTTTAAGACCTTTTGGTTGTGGATATTGCGATGAAGTGTTTGAATTCGAACAGACATTTGTGGAGCATTGCTATGATCACAACTGTGATGATCCGCAGAAAGACGGTCTCCTTGAAGTGACTGAAATGAGACTTTTGACTTACTTTCCATAAACGAAATATAGCTCGACTGTTCATATCTTGATCTGCTAGTTATGTGATAGCTCAACTGAAAATTGTCATTTAAATAGGTCAGTTCGCAAGATTTCGATACATTCTGGATATATTTACGAGGATTTTCGTATTGGAAAAGAGTCGGTGACAATAGAACCGTTGCCTCAAGATTTTGAGCAAAGCATAAATCCGTGTTCACGTGATAGAGTGCATTCTGGCAATTATTCCGTAATCAGTGACAATATGGGTGACTTCAGTTTACGACCCTACGGCTGTGGATATTGTGATGAAGTGTTTGAATTCGAAAAACATTTATGGATCATTGCTATGATCACTATCAGGATGCTGCAAAGAAAGACACTTTTCTTGAAGGGACTGCAATGCGACTTCTGACTTACTTTCCATGAAGAACGAGATCTTAAATATTTTCTTTTATGTTGTAATCTGCCAGTTTTACTTCAGTGATATAGACGATTGAAGTTTTAGCTATCCTGACCATTTATTTGCAATCTTATGCTGACTGTTTGTTTAAAATGGGTCTTGCTGCTAAACATTTTACGTCAGAATGCATGCCTCATCTAACTACTGTATGGCTTTATGTAGATTGGCTTAGGAACTATCTAAAAGGCAGATAATTTTATCAAATGGTATCTAGGCTGGCTACTGTAGGTATCACCTGTGGTGTGCCACATGGCTCTATAGTGGGTCCATTGCTATTGCTAATCATGTTTTGAATACTTATTGTCTACTCCAGTTCATTATGTTTTCTGAGGACACCAATGTCATTGTGTATAATATCTCTGTTATAGAACTCTAGAATAAGCTAAATGCTGATTTGCAAAATGCAGATAAATGGTTCAAAGCAAATAAACTTCTCTTAACCGGTTCCACAACAACTGGTTCAACGACAACTGGTTCAACGACAACTGGTTCATCGACAATTCGTTCACCGACAACTGGTTCACGACAATTTTTACACGACAATATTATTGGAGCTGGTTCGAGGAAAATATTCTTGCTTAAACTGGAGCTGGATTGATGAAAATATTCTTGCTTAAATTGGAGATGTATTGGTGAAAATGTTCTTGCTTAAACTGTAGCTGTTTTGATGAAAACGTTCTTGCTTAAATTGGAACAAGATTGATGAAAACAGCTCGTGAAAGGGATGCTGGATAATGGTAATTTTATATCTGAAATATAAACTGGATTAATGAATAGAATGCTTGATAAATGGAAGCTGGATTACTGATTTGCATTCATATATTTCAACATGCATCCAGCTTCCATTTCTCAAACGCTTTATCATTAATCAGGCTTCCATTTCTCAAAGGTTATTTTTTCAATACAAATTCTTTTTCACCTATAAGGATTTAGGAACCTTCATACAGCTTCCATTCACCATTTGCCAATAATATTGTCCTGTACCAGGTAAATAAGCGGTTTCGACATCTCAGTATAGGTCAGGTCAAATCTGGGCGGAAGTGACCTCCATGATCTCTAAGGTGACTGCCGGAAGCATTTTCTCCGATCCCAGGTGACTTTAGCAAAAAAGGCGGAGCCATATAAAACTTCGCCTCCTAATTTGCTGTATATGGGTCAATGTAAAAATAGACTGACCACGCCTCTCCTCCATCTTTCAGGGATTGTTGATTCCGTTCGGCACACACGTTTCCGCCTACTTTTGAAGTAATTTAGGCAATAAAATGTCAGTTTATCGTAAATATGTCCATAGGCGCCGAGTTGACCCGAAGAGTGGGGGTGCCCAAAAGAATGTGAAAATATGCGCGCGTGCGCGCGCAAAAATTTTGTTGGCCCTTTTTATAGGAGACTTACTGAAATCACCACTGTTCATATAGGCGGAGAGTTGGTCCTGGTTTGAATGGACGAACTCGCTGCCAAAGTATGATCGCCGAGAAGCACAGCACCGAGCAGAGACGGGGTTTAGAAAGGGGATGTGCTCCTCCCCAATTTAGATTTTTTATTGTCACACTGCGATTGTAGAACCTTAGGCTGTCATTTTAACGTCATGACCATGTGTGGAGTTTGGTCTCAGCTCTTAGAGGGGGGCTAAACCAATGTTCCGCGGATCTCTATAATAGTCAAGTCAACTTCAAAACAAGAGGTCATTGATAACAATGGAATCAAAACGATGTGCTTAGACACCAGAAAATCATTGATGCCACTAGATTCAAAGTGATGTCCTTAGACACCCGAAATTCGTTGATAACATTGGAATCAAAGTGATGTGCTTAGACACCCGAAAATCGTTGATACCACTGGAATCAAAGTGATGTCATTAGACACCCGAAAATCGTTGATAACATTGGAATCAATGTGATGTGCTTAGACACCCGAAAATCGTTGATAACATTGCAGTCAAAAGATGTCCCTAGACACCCGACTATGGTTGATAAAACTGGAATCAAACTGATGTCCTTAGACACCCGAAAATTTTTGAAATCGGTAATACTGGAATCAAGGTGATGTCCTTAAACACCCGAAAATCGTTGATAATACTGGAATCAAAGTAATGTCCTTAGACACCCGAAAATTGTTGATAATACTGGCATCAAAATGATGTTCCTACACACCCGAAAATAGTTAAAAATTCTAAAATCAAAATAATATCCTTAGACACCCGAAAATCGTTTATGTAACAGGAATCAAAATAATGTCCTTAGACACCCGAAATTCTTTTATAGTACTGAAATCAAAATGATGTCTTTAGACACCCGAAAATCGTGGATAATACTGGAATCGAAATGATCTCCTTAGACACCCGAAATTTTTTTATATAACTGTAATCAAATTGTTGTCCATATACACCCGAAAATCATTTTTAAAACTGAAATCAAAATGATGTCTTTAGACACCCGAAAATATTTGGTAATTCTGGATTCAAAATGATGTCCTTACACACCCGAAAATTGTTGATGACGGTGGAATAAAAAGGATGTCCGTACACACCCACAATTCCCCAATAATACTGGAATCAAAATGATGTCCTTACACACCCGAAAATAGTTGATAATACTGGAATCAAAATGATGTCTTTACACACCCGAAAATCGTTGATAGTACTGAAATCAAATCGATGTCCTTAGACACCCGAAAATCGTTGATAATACTTCACAGATCACAAGTCGCGGGGCAGGTCTCATGATCAGGGAACAAATGCACAACTTTAAACTTCCATGAAAATCGCTTAGGACTTCCCCTCAAAGTGACAAAACGGTAGTAATGTGATATATACTACTAACTGATTGATTACTTCTTCTTCTATCTTTCAGTTTGTCTCAATGTCCCAGGTTGCAGTCTGCCAAACGATTTTTGGCAGATGACATGCATAAATTATTTTTACTCCGGTACCACTACTTCGTTTTCACAGTCTTGATGTAAGTTGATGTAGAGAGAGGGCTGGTGGCCAGAAACTCACATGAGTTCTTATTGATGCACGGTCAAGTCGGTGGATTCTTGGGGGGGGGCCCTAGCCCCTGATAAACTCCGCCCATGGTCATGACATCCTTGTCAAAATTTCCTGTTATATCATTGCATAAAGACGTGATTTAAAACTTCAATAAAATAATGTTCATCACAATTTAAATTTTTGTTGATCATTCTTTGTCTTTGATGTAGCCTATTTCTCTTGGAATCAATAAAGAAGAAAAACACAATCTTCGTTTTCATGGGCGTCTTGGAGCACTCTCCTTCAATTAGGTCAACATACTCAAATTTTGCAAAAGAAATCAGACAATTAGCCACTGTTTAGTGAGCCAATATTAACACTGTGGTATAGTTTTTTCAAAAAGTATTTCAAGTAGTTTTTAAAGATCAAATCAATATCCCGCTTTTATGATGCTGGGAGGTGACTCTCGAGCACTGAAGAGCACTATTGAGCATGTATACAATAATATTATAGGCCTAAACAAACAATGTCATTCAAATCGTCTCCTTCGTCCGTAATAAAAAAAGGAAGCGGATCGAATAAGCAGGATTTCGGGGTTTCCTCGTATTCGCTGATCGGCTTAGGACCAATGGAGTTCAGACTACCAGATGGGATAAACTAGAGTAATTGTAAGGTAAACTAACTGAGATTTAAAAAAGTATACTAAAGATGGAATTATTTTTATAGATAAGCAATCCCAACAGAGAAGAAATATCTTAAAAGCACATATTTCCGGCTGATTTCAGGTGGTGCCCATGCATCGGCGGGCCTCGCACGGCCAATTTCTGGTGGTGCTGAGCACTCACGGGCCTCGCAGAGTCGGCGCCCATGAATATGTCATGGAAGCAGCACACGAACGTCTAAAATACGGAAGGTAATGTGATATTGACGAAGTGAGTAATAGTGAGTATTACATTATATCTGGTAGGTCTGCATTTTAGCGATTTTCTTTTTTCCAGTGAAACGTAATAGAGATTTTATATTTTAACGAAGGGTGTTCATTTTATCGATTTATTTTCTCCAGTTAAAAGTAATAATGATTTTATAATTATTTTAATGAATGGTCAACTCAATCTGGCTTTAAGAGCTTATAGTCGGCGAGATATAAAAAAAAGCTAGAAGAAATTTGTGACAAGCCAGTTTTATAGTTTTTAGTTAGGTAATATCATGTAGTATAACATACTAAAATCCGCAACGCGAAAGTTATTAGCAAAATTCACAAATTAACACCAAAGTAGCGCACTTTATGATACACATTTTAGGCTGTAATTCTGCGTACAGTGGGCGGATGTGCACAATCCTGGTGTCTGTTGTCCGTGTTTAGAGGGTCAGATAATCGAATGGTATTGATATTAAGGAGCCATTCCACATGTTTTACAAGATCGACGTGCATAAAAAATTTTTAAATATGCAGGGGCGAGCCACGAAAAATATTCGGGAGTTCCATTCCGAGTTTTTAAACTTTTTCCAATGGTCTTGGACGCAAAATACACCGAACTAATTCTTTTAAATTAGAATTTTTATTTCGGGTTTGAAACCGCCAAACCACCTAAAAGGGTGAGGGTTAAGAAAAATTATATGTAGGCCTAAAATATTGACGGGCCGAACGAGCCCTTAGATTGAGATTTTTCAACAACTTTTCAAATAGCAATACTTACTTACTTACTTAAATAGCCCAATATGACACAGGTGTTCACAAGCACTCATCCAGCATTGAAGAACGTGTCAGTAGAGTGAAGAAATGCATGTCCTTTGATACACTAAGTACTGTGTCAGGACTTATTGTGATAGCACTTAAACTAATATAAGAATACAATTATTTTAATATGCAGACAGTGGTGGCACAAGCTATAGGCTGCAATTTAAGCACGTCGTGTCAAGCTGTTTTTCATAGCAGTTATTCAGTAGGTCAAGGAAATTAAATGTAAAAAAGAGCTAAAAGTTCCAAGCAGGTAATAAGGTAGGTCATGAGCAAAATTGGAATGTCACATACGGTCATGAAAACAATTCTGTCCATAGACACAATGGAAAACAGTAGACCTAGTTGGTGTGTTCTGGTTGCATGATAGTGGTAATTAAGGGTTCCACGACAACTGGTCTACCGACAACTCGTCTAACGACAACTCGTCTCCGGACAATTGGTCTAACGACAACTGGTCTACAGACGAATAGTATTGATAAAATCAAAGCTGGATTTGCGAAAATGGGTTTTTAGCTTAAATGGAAGCTGGATTGATGATTTTCATTCATGTATTCCAACATGCACCCATTTCTACTACAAATCTAAAAACACGTTCATCCAACTTCTATTTCTCGCCTGTTATTTTCGTCAATCCAGCTTCTATTTCAGATATAAGAATACCCTCATCCAGCTTCCATTACTTAAGCGGTTTTCTTATCAATCCAGCTTCTATTTGAGATCTAGAAATACCTTCATCCAGCTTTTATTTATCATTCGTTATTTTCGTCAATCCAGCTTCTATTTCACATGTAAAAGAACCATCATCCAGATTCCATTTCTCTTGCGTTTTTTCATCAATCCAACCTCCACTTCACCTCTAAAAACTGTCATCCAGCTTCCATTTCTCAAGCGCTGAATCAGTTGTCAGTAGACCAGTTGTCGTTAGACGAATTGTCCGGAGACCACTTGTCGTTAGACGAGTTGTCGGTAGACGAGTTGTCGTGACACCGTAATTAAGTGTGTAGCATTCATACATGCATTGTATAGAGTGGTAATTATGGTTAGTTATGCTACTTTGCTACACTATATAGATCTGTGACAGTCACAAACATTTCACCTATAAACAAACAATTTAAATATAAACATGCCACATATCTATATAGTTGTAAATATAGAAATATTTATTAATTAATTAATTACAGCAGCATGTACAAAAAATTAAAAGAAACTAGAACAAAGCAGAATGATCTTAAAAAAGTGCATGTGAACTACCTATATCTATAGGACCACACGAATGAAATCATATGGTTTCAATGGAATGAGGTAAAAGGTGTGAGTGGAATTACGGGTAAACTGGTATTAACTGTTAGGGTTGTGTGAGTCCCAATGGAGTTTAATGTTGGCAAGCCAACAGGATGGAGTGGGGGATCCTGGAGGTGATCCTTCTGTCATGATGGATATCATATCTGTGTTTTGATTGTGGTTTCCATTGGATAAAGACGGGAGATGTAATGCATGCCCGGTTTGTTGAAAAATTGTGGTTTACTTGATGAACATAGTCTTTCAGGATGTCATGTAGAAGAGAGAAAATTGAAATGCCAAGGAGGAAACGCATTCCAATTTTTGTGTGTAAATTGGAACTGGAGTCTGGCTGCATGTTTATGTCGGAAACGTGCAATTTAATCATATAATTTTTGTGAAATTTTTGTGTTTCATAAGTGTTTAAAGTTAATCCAGCATAAAATTGTCAGGAATTGATTCGATTTTAACTGGTAGTTTAACCTGTTAACATTGTGTAGCTTTTTTGTAGCAATATGTAATTGAGTTGAGCGATAATTTGCTTTGACCTGTTGAACTCTACGCTCTTTGACAAGTGGAGCTTTTGGTCTAGCGAGTTCAAATTACTTAGACAGCACCAAACCTTTTTCATTGTGGGTCATTGTGGTATCCGAAATGGCACACCATTGTGAACGATACCTTGGTTAAACTTGGCCTGCTTTTTATTTTTCGATCAAATCACATTTTTCAGCTGTCCCCATGCCAACAGTTTCAGGTCTTTTACATATGGTAACACATCGTATCTCAGATCTCATGGTAGGCCTGCAAACTATTGCGATAATTTGCTTCACTGTGCTATTGATGTCTGTAATAGGGGCGGAATCCACAGCTTAGGCAAACTTCTGTTACGAATGCTGGCGATATTTTCATGGTCAAACTGTGCATCACGTATGCTGCCTCGCAATAGTTTTGCTGCAGCGTCGATCCGCTAACCCAGTATCCGCCTTTTCAATGTCTGCGTCCCTGTCATTGTTCCATTTGTCACTGATTATAATACGTGAGGCTATACTTTTGAAGCAAATTACATCCCTGACACCACTAACACCAGCAAGCCATATTTCATCACCATAATGCACCTTCAACAATTCCTTCAAATGCTTCACATAAAAGATATTACATGGTTCATCAGCTAACTTTCTCATCTCTTCCTGGACATCAATGACTGTGCACAATTCACCGAAGTTTGCCCCCATTGACTGAAATACTTGCAGCACATCATCTCTATCTCTGACTGCTACTGCTGCTGCCACTGATGTCAACGCCTTTGTAGTCTCTCGTCTTGACTATTGAAGTTCCCTCCTTTGGCTTTCTATTGCACATCGGATAACCTATATGGTTTATGCATTAGTAAACCCTGGAGTGGGGTCCCTGTTTCATTCCGCCTTGTGCCTAGAGGTTACATCCTTTCACTTCAAAACTGCCTTATTTAGCCGAACGTTGCTAGACTGAGGAGTGAGGTTACCGTGAATAGTGCGCTATATAAAGTCAATAATAATCCGGTTCGCCGCTACCAGCTTACGCTTATGCAGTTCGCAATGTCGGTCACTATTCTGCAGCGTTCATGAACACTAACTATGCCTGGATGTCTAGCCATGTATTGGTTATAGTGCTATCATCACGCCGAATACTAGCTTTCTGAGATGGGATTCATTCCTCTTGCTTGCGCAAATGCAATCACGTTAGAATCGCTAGTCGAAGAACTAGTAACAAAACGGTAAATTACGCATTTTATCCTCGCATAGCTCAGCCGTATCTGTCCGATACGCCATTATCGCTCAACTCGATTACAAATTGCTACAAAAATCCTACACAACGTTAACAGGTTAAACTACCCGATAAAATCGAAACAATTCTTAACAATTTTACGTAATCTAAGGCTGAACTAACTTTAAACGCGAAAGAAACAAACAAATATCACAAAATTATACTATTAAATTGCACGTTGCCAATATAAACATGCAACGAAAGACTGTAACTGCCTTCTTACGCCATGGTAACTCCACTCAGAAAAGACTGCGCAAGGTCTAAATGCGCCAAAAATATAGTCCCCGATTTAAGTTAAAATTTCACATTTTGCTAATTGGGGGTTTACTGCGGATTTTTGTGGGAGTGTAACTAGACCATACTAAACCCATTGCAAATATAATTGGCTTGTACCAAATTTCTTCTAGCTTTTGAAATTTTTGGTTTAATTCTGGCCTACTATTAAGGTAGGCTGTTCGAATCTCGTAGGACGTATGGCATGGCTGCATATAATAATATGATTTAAGCTAATGTCTTCTGTGATTTGTGTTTTTGTAAATTATTGTTTGAATTGCATAGCTCAAATATGATTGTACTCATACCGCATTATGATTATGATGATGATGGTCATTATTTTTTTTTGGCCCCGTGGTATACAGGATCCATCAGGGACTTCGCTACCGCCTAATGGAAAATCACAGTCTGGAACAGCCCTATTCACACTCTGTGTCCTGATCGGCGAAAGCGCCCCTAAAGGCAACCGCGTTGTAACGTTGTATCGTCAGCTAGATTCGCTGGAACAAAAAGGTTGTATCTCGTGGCTCCCCCAATATAGTGGATCTTTGTCCCAGGTCCGAAAGCAATATCAATCCTTCGCTGTTAATCGGACCCATGGTTTCGATCGCCAAAGGGACAAAAAATATGTTGACAATAGTTCGTTGTATTTGTCAGTTTTGCGAACCGACGCCTTCTCTGCCACGGCGCCGGTGTGCATATACCCGAATCCCAAGCCGTATAGCACTTCAGAGATATTTTCTTTCCGTAAACTGGAAGTTGGATGAAAGATGAAAACATGATATTACTGCTCACGTATTGCAGTATCATTAGAAGCTGGATGAGCATATTAATTAACAGAAGTAGAAGCTGGATGAGCGACGAATTCATGGGTTTATGCTAAATTGTAACCGTAAAACTAGAGGCTGAATGAACGATACAAATATTTTTAGCTGAAGTAGAAGTTGGATGAATAACGGAACTGTGATATAGTAAAATTAGAAGTTGGATGAGCGATGAAAAGATGACTAAAACATGTTTTTAATAATTTTACGTTGCTATACGGCTTGGGATTCGGGTATATGCCGCCGGTGTAAAGGTTTGAGATTACCCCCTCCTAAACATTACCCCCCTGAAAACTGTAAATTGCATCAATCATCGCATTTATTGCACTAAAATAATCGGGAAAATCATCCCGCTTCTTGTTTTGATCTGAAGATTTTCATCCGTCATCCCACTTCGTGGTTTGTTGTGAATATTTTCATTTGTAACTAAAATACTAATCGCCGCTGAAGTTACAATGGAGAAAATGTCTTCGAGGCTATTATTTTTTTCGGATCAAAATATTGATAACAAAACACGAAGTGGGATGACGGATGATATTCTGCAGACCAAAACAAGAAGTGGGATGATTTTTCTGATTTTATTAGTGCAATAAATGCGATGATTGATGCAAATCTAGTTTCCGGGGGGTAATCTGGGACCGGTTTCAAGTTACCGGGGGGTAATGTTTAGGAGGGGGTAATTTGAAACCTTTACACCGGCCCTTTGACTTTATCATTATTATTATTATTAGCAGTTAAAGAAAAGTTTTCTTGTTTAGTGGCAACACAATGCTTATATATTTACCAAAAAAAGTTGGGCATTGATTGATCACAAAGCTTGCCAAAATTGCAGAACAATGTTTTTACTTCCGCAGGAATTAATGCAAAGTCGACAGAAAGGAAATGAACTTTTTTAACTGGCGAAAATCATTTCCACAGAGTTGCAACAGATCAAAGTGTGTATAATAATGTGCATATGAAAATATCCATGCAGTTTGAAATTTGTGATAAGCTATTTACATGTGAACACAAATCTGGATTTCATAGAAGAAGTAATGCTACGAAACAACACTTAAGTGCAGTTTGTGTAAAGCATCATTTCACATTGTAGCACTCTGCATTTTGATACGAACACTCTAACTGGAGCAAATGCAAACAAATGCAATTTATGTGAGAAAGCATTTGCACGGAAATAATGGCCTGATACATCGTACAAGGACCCATATTGGAGAAAAGCCATTCGACTGCAATTTGTGTGACAAAACATTTTCACAATTTTAGAATTCACTGAATAACCACATGAAAATACACTTCACAGAAACTCCATGCAAAGTCCAACATATGGCATAAATAAAAGAATTCATATTGCAGAAAAACAATATAAGTGCAATCTATGCGAAAACACATTTTCACACAGTGGTAGGCCACGCAAGAACCCACACTGCAGAAAGGCATTCATGTGTGTTTGTCAGTAAGCAATTAGATTGAAGGTTGTTTTTAAAGACCATAATCATCAGAACACACTGAAGAAATGTCATACACATGCAAATTATGTCATAAAACATTTCAACATAGATCTCATCTCCTACGTCACACAATGTCACACACAGGAGAGAAGCCATTCAAGTGTAATGTATGCAACAAAGCATTTGCACAGAGGAGTACTCTAGTAGGCCATACAAGAATCCACACTGGAGAAAAGCCATACAATTGCAACCTATGTCATGCAGCATTCACATGGCAATATGGTCTTGCATGCCACACCAAAACGCACACTGGAGTAAAGCCTTACTCATGCAATTTGTGCCACAAACGATTTACACGACAGAGTACATTTTTTTCCCATACAAGGTTACACACTGGGGAAAAGCCGTACAAGTGCAGTACATGTAAGAAATCATTTGCATCAAAAGAAGGTCTTGTATCCCACACAAGAACCCACACTGGAAAAAAGCCATACTTATGCCTACTGTGCTGCAAGAGGTTTTCTACTTCAGATGGTTTGAAGTGCCATGCTAGAATGCACACTGGAGAGAAACCATACAAGTGCAATCTATGTGACAAAGTGTTTGCACAGAAGGCTCATCTGGAAAAGCACACAAGAGCACACACTGGAGAGAAACCATACAAGTGCAATCTATGTGACAAAGTTTTTGCACAGAAGGCTCATCTGGAAAACCACACAAGAGCACACACTGGAGAAAAGCCATTCAGGTGCAATATATGTCAGAAATCATTGGCGTCGAAGACAAATCTTGCATCCCATACAAGAACCCATTCTGGAGAAAAACCATTCTTGTGCAATTTTTGTCAGAAAGCGTTTAGAAGCAGGAGTGCTCTTGAAGTACATGTAAGAACCCACACTAAAAAAACGCCATACAAATGCAAATTGTGTCAGAAAATGTTTGCACATAGAAGTAATCTGCGTTATCATGAAAAGAACCCACACTGGAGAAAAGCCATTCAGGTGCAATATATGTCAGAAATCATTGTCGTCGAAGACAAATCTTGCATACCATACAAGAACCCACACTGGAGAAAAGATATTGAAGTACAATTCATTTTGCAAAGGTGTCAATCTGAAGCCGCACATGAAATCCGAAACAACGAATAACTTTTCCAAGGACGAGTTATGTGATAACTCGACAACGAATTACCGTTTAAATACTTCAGTTCAGAGAATCTCAATACATCCTGAATATGAGAATTTCCTTGGTGGAAAAGAGTTCTTGCCAACAGAGGAATTGCCTCACAGTTTTACGCAAAGTATTGATCCACATTCAAGTGAAAGAATGCATTCTGGAGATTCTTCAGTGACTCGTTACAACATGGATGAGTTTACTTTAAGACCTTTTGGTTGTGGATATTGCGATGAAGTGTTCGAATTCGAACAGACATTTGTGGATCATTGTTATGATCACAACTGTGATGATCCGCAGAAAGACGGTTTCCTTGAAGTGACTGAAATGCGACTTTTGACTTACTTTCCATGAGCAAATAGATCTTGATTGATTGTTGTTAACTGCCAGTTTTACTTCAGCCATATATGGCTTTATGTAGATTGGCTTATTGTATCGTATCGTATTGTATCTGACAACTTATAAAGCGCTTCTTGCGGTTGTACTACATTTCCCCCTGGACAAACCGCCCCGACAACCCCCCACCTAGGGTAGGACATACCCCTGGTAGAATATATTGCACATAAGGGGCCGTACTATAAAACGACGGTCCTAAGTACGCAAGCTAGATTGATGAAAATGTTCTTGCTTAAATGGAAGCTGGATTGGTGAAAATGTTCTTGCTGAAATGGAAGCTGGATTGATAAAAATGTTCTTGCTTAAATGGAAGCTGGATTGATGAAAATAAATTTTATTTAAGTGGAAGCTGGATTGATGAAAATGTTCTTGCTGAAATGGAAGCTGGATTGATGATAATGTTCTGGCTTAAATAGAAGCTGGGTTGATGAAAATAGTATTGCTTAAATTGGAGCTGTATGGACAAAAATAATTATTATTTAAAAAGAAGTTGTATTAAACTAATCTTTGCCTAAATGGAAGCTGGATTGATGGCAAGGATTAATGCTGGAATAAATTAACCAACAGGTAATACATTAGCTTCAGATCGGAGTGACTGAATGACACTAAGAAGTTATAAGTTCACGCCTGGATGACAGCGACATGTGTTTACCCGTATGACACTAATTATATTAGTTGACGCAGCACCGCGACTTGGTTAATTAGCCTAAGTTTGAGCATATTATAAGCCTAAATGCAGAAATATGGTAGGCCTATTTTCGGAGCACAGGGATGAATTGTCCGGGGGTGGGTTAATGTCGTAGGCTAAATCAGGGGAAATTGTCCGGGTGTTTTGTCCGGGGGGCTGTCAAGGGGTAAAGTAAGTAGGCTTAGACCGATCGAAGTTGAGACTAGGGATTATCTAAAGGGCAGAAGGCAGAATGCTTCCTATAATAATGGGCAATTTTCTCAAATGCTTCACCAGTATTATAATATTGCTAACGATGTGCCACACGGTTCTATATTGGGCTCATTGCTATTTTTTGTTAGTGATAATATTTTTCTTTCGAATACTTAAACTTTAAGTTTACTCCGGTTCATTATGTTTTCTGATGACACCAATAATTATTGATGTCATTATGTCTATTAACTTTGTTACAGAACTTGTCAATAAGCAAAAAAGACACTTCTGGCAGATTCTATATGCATGGCGTGTACAATGTACAATTGTACATCAACCAATCAGCTTTGAGTCTTTAGCTTTAATCTCTAGATGGCAGTAACATCGCTTGTGTATCCAATTCGATTTGTATTATTGAGATTTTATTTTACGCCATTTTTTGTACATAAATATTCTGTTACAGTCTGTTGTTTTCGTATAAATGATATTTTTTGATGAGTTATTTGTGCAGTTATTAAATTTTGTACCTTTGTCGTTTACTATTTGTTGTACACTAGTGCGGGAAGATAGACTTTGCCAACCTTAACATAGATAGTCGTGATTATAAGTGTGATATTGACGAAGTGAGTAATAGTGAGTATTAAGCTTATATATGGTAAACGTGTATTTAACTATGGTAAATTCTTCGCCATTGCATGAGTTTCAGCATTAGTCAAATTGCTAAGACTCCTTTTTAGGAATTACTTTTTTCCAGTGATGAAAAGCAATGACGATTCGGTAAACGTGTATTTTATCGTTGCAAATTATTCGCCATTGCACGGGTAAATAACAATGGTGCCACGAGCGAATAATTTACAACGCTAAAATACATGTTTACCTTTTAATGAAGGGTCTTCGGTTCATGTATATTTTTTGACCACCAAAATCTCTAAATTCGATGAAAACTATTTCCTGACGAAACAGAAGCGGGATTTATCGCGTGAGGGTCGGTTAGGGATCAGGTTAGGCGCCATGAGGGTTGGTTAGGGTTAGTGTTAGGGTTAGTGCAGTCATTATGCTGAAATTGAAGCTGGATTGATGAACAATAATTTTCCTTTTTCTGCTGCTGCTGCTGCTGCTGTTGCTGTAAAAAAATGTATGGGCATTGATCACAAAGCTTGCATCAATTAAAAAATAATTTTTACTTCTGCAGGACTAAAGGTGCAAGAAAGAATGCATAGCCGAGAGAAAAGAAATGAACTTTTTTACTGTTGAAAATCATTTCCACAGAGTTGCAAAAGATCAAAAGTGTTTATAATAATCTGCATATGAAAATATCCACGCAGTTGGAAATTTGTGATATAAGCTATTTACACGAGAACACAAATCTGGATTCCAAAGAAAAAGTAATGCTATGAAGGAGCACTTAAGTGCAGTTTGTGTAAAGCATCATTTCACACTGTAGCACTCTGTATTTCGATACGAAATGTCATACACATGCAAATTATGTCCTAAAACATTTCAACATAGATCTCATCTCCTACGTCACACAATGTCACACACAGGAGAGAAGCCATTCAAGTGTAATGTATGCAACAAAGCATTTGCACAGAGGAGTAGTCTAGTACGCCATACAAGATTCCACACTGGAGAAAAGCCATACAATTGCAACCTATGTCATGCAGCATTCACATCGCAATATGGTCTTGCATGCCACACCAAAACTCACACTGGAGTAAAGCCATACTCATGCAATTTGTGCCACAAACGATTTACACGACAGAGTACATTTTTTTCCCATACAAGGTTACACACTGGGGAAAAGCCGTACAAGTGCAGTACATGTAAGAAATCATTTGCATCAAAAGAAGGTCTTGTATCCCACACAAGAACCCACACTGGAAAAAAGCCTCACTCATGCCGACTGTGCCGCAAGAGGTTTTCTACTACAGATGGTTTGAAGCGCCATGTTAGAATGCACACTGGAGAAAAACCATACAAGTGCAATCTATGTGACAAAGTGTTTGCACAGAAGGCTCATCTGGAAAACCATACAAGAGCACACACTGGAGAAAAGCCATACAAGTGCAATATTTGTCCAAAATCATTGAAATCAAAGGCAGCTCTTGTATGCCATACAAGAACCCATACTGGAGAAAAGCCATTCAGATGCAATATATGTCAGAAATCATTGGCGTCGAAGACAAATCTTGAATCCCATACAAGAACCCATTCTGGAGAAAAACCATTCTTGTGCAATTTTTGTCAGAAAGCGTATAGAAGCAGGAGTGCTCTTGAAGTACATGTTAGAACCCACACTAAAAAAACGCCATACAAATGCAAATTGTGTCAGAAAATGTTTGCACATAGAAGTAATCTGCTTTATCATGAAAGAACCCACACTGGAGAAAAGCCATTCAGGTGCAATATATGTCAGAAATCATTGTCGTCGAAGACAAATCTTGCATACCATACAAGAACCCACACTGGAGAAAAGATATTGAAGTACAATTCATTTTGCAAAGGTGTCAATCTGAAGCCGCACATGAAATCCGAAACAACGAATAACTTTTCCAAGGACGAGTTATGTGATAACTCGACAACGAATTACCGTTTAAATACTTCAGTTCAGAGAATTTCAATACATCCTGAATATGAGAATTTCCTTGGTGGAAAAGAGTTCTTGCCAACAGAGGAATTGCCTCACAGTTTTACGCAAAGTATTGATCCACATTCAAGTGAAAGAATGCATTCTGGAGATTCTTCAGTGACTCGTTACAACATGGATGAGTTTACTTTAAGACCTTACGGCTGTGGTTATTGCGATGAAGTGTTTCAATTTGAACAGACATTTGTGGAGCATTGTTATGATCACAACTGTGATGATCCGCAGAAAGACGGTTTCCTTGAAGTGACTGAAGTGCGACTTTTGACTTACTTTCCATGAGCAAATAGATCTTGATTGATTGTTGTTAACTGCCAGTTTTACTTCAGCCATATATGGCTTTATGTAGATTGGCTTATTGTATCGTATCGTATTGTATCTGACAACTTATAAAGCACTTCTAGCGGTTGTACTACATTTCCCCCTGGACAACCCTCCGACAACCCCCCTCTAGGGTAGGACATACCCCTGGTAGAATATATTTGTCATAAGTGGCCGTACTATAAAACGGCGGTCCTAAGTATGCAAGCTAGATTGATGAAAATGTTCCTGCTTAAATGGAAGCTGGATTGGAGAAAATGTTCTTCTGAAATGGAAGCTGGATTGATGAAAATGCTTTTGCTTAAATGGAAGCTGGATTGATGAAAATGTTCTTGCTGAAATAGAACCTGGGTTTATGAAAATATTGCTTAAATTGGAGCTGTATGGACAAAAATAATTATTATTTAAATAGAAGTTGTATTAAACGAATCTTTGCCTAAATGGAAGCTGCATTTATTGATTGTGACAAGCCCTTCTCATACTGGTATAGTCACCAGGTGGTAATCGAACTTTCATTGTACCAATTTACAGAAATATGCTTATGAACTCGAACCAAACAATAATAAAACCTATAATTAACACCCACATGGATACCAGTAAATTATTCATATTAATACCGAAGAAATCATGCATAGAAGCGTAAAATATATGGGTGATGCAAAACTTTTTCACACCACCGTAAATTACAAAGCCCTAAGAACTCTAACTAATCGCCAGAGGACAGTTGTGCCGTATTCCAATTTCATGTTCGAGAGTATGTTTTAGTCAACGCCATTTTGACAAGACAGAGAAATCACAATATTAATAAAGTATTTGTGATCTTTGATAGTTTAAGTTGATTGGCGTATTCGCGATTAAAGACACGATGTTTCAGCATCGATCTTAAATCCCGATACTAGAAGAGTTGCAAGAAAATGGTTTGCATTACTGACCCACGTGATAAGCCTTAGGGCTGTGGGCAATCCTGGGAACGGCGGTCATAAATTCCGAAACACTGTTTTCAGCGTCGAAATAATCGATGTCAATCGCGTCGTTCAATAGTTGCTATCCAACTTTTATTTAGATAAAACTTTTTCGTCAATCCAGCTCCAGGTTAATCCGTAGTTTAGGTTGCTAAATTATTTGGCCAAATGCGAGGTTGCTAAATTACTTGCATGTGTGTAAATGATATACAAGTAATTTTTGGATCGCCAGGTTCAATCCAGCTTCCATTTCAACTATAAAAATGACTTTATCCAGCTTCCATTTCAGCTATAAAATACCTTTATCCACGTTCTACTTCTCAAGCGTTTTTCATCAGTCCAGCTTCAATTTCAGCAGAATGACTACACTAACCCTAAAACTAACCCTAACCGACCCCCACGACGCCTAACCTGAGCCATAACGGTTCCACGACAACTGGTCTACCGACAACTCGTCTAACGACAACTCGTCTCCGGACAATTGGTCTAACGACAACTGGTCTACTGACGAATTGTATTGATGAAATAGAAGCTGGATTTACAAAAATGCTTTTTTTGCTTAAATAGAAGCTGGATTGATGATTTTCATTCATGTATTCCAACATGCACCCATTTCTACTTCAAATCTAAAAATACCTTCATCCAGCTTCTATTTCTCGCCTGTTATTTTAGTCAATCCAGCTTTATTTCATATATAAAAATACCCTCGTCCAGCTTCCATTACTTAAGCGGTTTTCTTATCAATCCAACTTCCATTTCAGATCTAGAAATACTTTCATCCAGCTTTTATTTATCATGCGTTATTTTCGTCAATCCAGCTTCCATTTCACCTGTAAAAGAACCATCATCCAGATTCCATTTCTCTTGCGTTTTTTCATCAATCCAACCTCCATTTCACCTCTAAAAACTATCATCCAGCTTCCATTTCTCAAGCGCTGGATCAGTTGTCAGTAGACCAGTTGTCGTTGGACGAATTGTCCGGAGACCACTTGTCGTTAGACGAGTTGTCGTGACACCGCCATAACCGACCCTCACGCGTAATATCCCGCTTCCATTTCATCAGGAAATATTTTTCATCGAATTTTTAAAAAAATTGGTGGCCGGATAAAAAAGTACCGTTTGTCGTCAATCCAGCTTCCATATAATTATATACTATCATTTTTGGTCTCGCATTTTCAGTTTATATTGCTACTTCCGGCTGCGAACGTTCAGAAATTGGAATAGCGCATTATATGGTGCGCTTTATTCATGATTGGGGTGCTTCTTAATTTAGCAACCTAAACTACGAGATATCGAAAATGAAAATAATTTAGCAACCTAAACTACGGTTTAACCCAGCTCCAGTTAGACAAGAACATTTTCACCAATCCAGCTTCAATTTCAGCAGAATGACTGCACTAACCCTAAAACTAACCCTAGCCGACCCTCACGACGCCTAACCTGAGCCCTAACCGACCCTCACACGCTAAATCCCACTTCTATTTCATCAGCGAATATTTTCCATCGAATTTATAAATTTTAAATGGCGAGACGCGTAAAACACGGAGTTGAAAACACGGACTATATACACCATATAAAAAACAGTGTTTAGGAATTTATGACCGCCGTTCCCAGGATTGCCGAGCTGTGTTTCTTTTGGGTGAGATCCAGAGGTATCACCAGACATTCTTTGTAACCAGGGCAGTAATAGAAGTAACTATGGCGAACGTCTATGTTTGCGTCGTAAATTATTTGATCATTGCAGCTTTGTTAGCATAGCTATACAATTGCATTTTATGTTAAAAAGCATTTAGGTCCCTGAGTGGCCTGACATTCCATACGAGATTCCACACTTTTGAACAGTGTAAGAAATATGTATTCTAGTATTATCAGAGGACGCTAATATGGAGTGTCTTCAAATCAAATACCATTTATTAAGGCAACAACCGTAACACATAGATCAAAAACAGAAAAGCAGCATTAACATTAATGATTAACGTAACAGAAAGAATAAACAGTATATTGCAGAGAACTATTTGTTCATGAACCATTTTAGATATGTAACCATCGGAGGTGATGATAATTCATGGCTGAGTGCCGCAAATTGTTCGCCAATTTGACTGCAGTTTGTAATTGATGTTGGATTAAATAGAACTTTATGTGAAATGGTCACTGCTACAAAATTTTAATTTTTTTTATTACACTGTATAGAATATACGAAAATGCAGTGAGAAATCCAAAATGAAAAAAGCAACTGAAATGTCAGTTTTGCAAGAAAGTATTTGCACAGAGTTACAACTTCGAAACCCACCTGAAAACTCACACTGGAGAAGCACCATACAAATGTAGCTTTTGTTTTAAATCATTTTCAGAGTGGAATCAACTGGAAACTCATTTACGAACTCATACTAACGAAAAAGAAAACCAATGCAATGTTTGTCATAAATCATTTGAAAGCTGCAGTGCTTTAGAAAGTCACAAAAGAATTCACACTGCTGATAAGCTATACAATTGCATTTTATGTCAAAAAGTATTTAGGTCTGCGAGTGGTCTGACATTCCACACGAGAGTCCACACTGGAGAAAAGCCATTCAAGTGTAATGTATGTCAGAGAGCATTTGCTTCAAAACAAATAATGGAATATCATACAAGAACGCATACCGGAGAAAAGCCATTCAGTTGTGATTTGTGCCCCAAACAATTCGCACAAAAAGCTAAACTCCTTTCACATACAAGAAGCCACACTGGAGAGAAACCATTCAATTGCAATCTGTGTTCAAAAAAATTTTCATCCAAAGAACTATTGAAATACCACACCAGCATCCACACTGGAGACAAGCCATACAGTTGTGGTTTGTGCCACAAATCATTTGCACGAAGAAGTAGGCTGACTTTCCATGCAAGATCACACACTGGACTAAAACCGTACAAGTGCAAGATATGTCAAAAAGCATATGGGGCAAAACAGACTTTGCAGAAACATGAGATGACTCACATGCAAGAAAATCCGTACCGGTGCAAGTTCTGTGACAAAACATTTACAACAAAATTCTGTATGGATAGTCACGAGGCAATGCACACTGGAGTGACACGATACAAGTGCAGTATATGTCAAAAAGGATTTCAACTTAAAAATGATCTGGACAGGCATACGAGAACCCACACTGGAGAAAAGCCTTTCAAGTGCTATTTCTGCGATAAAACTTTTGCAGACAAGAGGTATGTGCAACAGCACTTAAAAATCCACTCTGAAGATGTCAACATTCCTACTGAAGACCATTCTGAGGAAATTGTACGCATGGGTCCTTTATATAGAGGACTCAAACTCGGCGATCCCGGATGTCCTTCGGGCGAGAGTATTAGAATTAACATTGATGCTGGCAGTTGTGATGATAGAACGCTGCAAACTGCGGATGATACTAACCAAGTTTCTTCTTCAATTACAAATCAGATTGTTCACAAAATCGAAATTGACGAAGATCATTTGATTGTTGAGGATGTTAGTTTTTCTGATGAACATCCCACTTTGCGAGATGAATTCCAGAATGAAAGAAAGTCACTGAAATGTGTGTTGTGTGACAAAATATTTTCACTTAATTCTGACTTGCAGATCCACATGTTAACCCACTGTGGTCAAGCACAATACAACTGCAGTTTCTGTCATAAAACATTTTTACAATCCCAACATTTGGAATCCCATTTAAGATCTCACTCTGCCAAAAAGAGTTTCCAGTGCAATTTATGTGACAAATCATTTACAAGATCCAGTGCTTTAGTATGTCATAAGAGAACTCACACTGGAGTTAAACCACACAAGTGCAGTTTATGCGAAAAAGCATATTGGAGTGCAAGTGGCTTAAAATTTCATATGACATTCCACACTGGAGAAAAGCCATTCAAGTGTAACATATGTCAGAAAGCATTTGCTTCAAAACAGCAAATGGTTCATCATACAAGAACACATACTAGAGAAAAGCCATACAGTTGCAGTATGTGCCAAAAAGCGTTTGCACAAAAAACTGATCATCTTAATCATGAAAGAACCCACACTGGAGAAAAACCCTACAATTGCAATGTTTGCTCTAAATCCTTTTCGACCATTAGGCTAATGAAGCATCATTCCAAAACCCACACCAAAGACAATTCACACACTTGTCGTTTGTGTCACAAGTCATTTGCGTATGGATATGCTCTTCGTCTCCATGAAAAAACACACACTGGAGTAAAACCGTACAAATGCCATATTTGTCTAAAAGCATATGCTTCAAAACGGTTTCTGCAAATCCACGAGAGAAGCCATACTCAAGAAACACAATACAAGTGCAGTTTTTGTCACAAATCATTTAAAACGCCCGTAATTCTGGACTATCACGAGGGAATCCACACTGGAGTAACACCATTTCACTGCAGTATCTGTGAAATGGGTTTTTTAAATAAAAGTCTGCTGAAACTACACTCGAGAACCCACACTGGAGAAAAGCCGTATAAGTGCAACATTTGTGGCAAGGCATTGTCTGAAAAAAGGAGTGTCCAACGACATGCAAAAATGCACGCTGCAGAAGCTAAAATTCACAGGGAAGTCCATTCTGAAGAAAATTTAAGCCATACTAAATTGCCTGAAGAGATCAAAGGCAGAGATCCCGAGTGTTCATCTGGTGACATTATTGTATTTCATGCTGACTGTGAAACCTGTATCAACGAAAAACAACAGTCAATGGCAGAGACAATGCAAGAACCTTCTTCTAGCCTAAGTGAAATTGTGCATGTTAACAAAATCCAACCCGACGTAGATCACTTCATTCGTGATGGCGATGGTTTTTCTGTGGACGATTCTATCATTGAAACCGAATTCAACAAGGAAGGAAATGCATTTAAATGTGAATTGTGTGACAAAATATTTTCGCTGAATTTGGAGTTGCAAATCCACATAAGAAGCCATACTGCAGAAGAGACATACAAATGCAGTTTCTGTTCTAAATCGTTTTCACAACAGAATCACCTGAAGCATCATCTTAAGTTGCACTCTCGTCAAAATGGAAAAGAGTGTAATATATGCCAGAAATCATTTAAAAGCTCAAGTGCTTTAGAACGCCATAAAATAGGTCACACTGGAATTAAACCATACAAATGCAGTTCATGTCACAAAGCATTTAGGAGTGTGCCTGGCCTGAAATTCCATATGAGGTTCCACACTGGGGAAAGGCCATTCAAGTGCAGCTTTTGTCAGAAAGCATTTGCTTCAAAACAAGGCTTGAAATTACACACAAGAACGCACACTGGAGAAAAGCCATACAGTTGCAATTTCTGCCCAAGTAAATTTTCTCGAAGAGGTACTCTCATTGAGCATATCAGAACGCACACTGGAGAAAAGCCATACAGTTGCAGGTTTTGTTCGAAAACATTTGCAGCCAAGGGCTTATTGAAATACCATACCAGAAGCCACACTGGTGACAAGCCATACAGTTGTGATTTGTGCGAGAAATCGTTTGCGCGACGAGATACTCTACTTCAACATGCAAGATCACACACTGGACTAAAGCCATACAAATGCAATATATGTCAAAAAGCATTTGGGACAAAACATATTTTGCAGCGCCATGAGATGACTCACATGCAGGACTTAACATACCATTGCAATTTCTGTGACAGATCATTTACAACCAAATTCTGGTTGGAAAGTCATGAGGGACTGCACACTGGAGTGACACGATACAAGTGCAGTATATGTCAAAAAGGATTTGGAAATAAAAGTAATCTGAATAAGCATATGAGAATCCACACTGGTAAAAAACCTTACAAGTGCCATTCATGTGGAAATACTTTTTCAGAAAGAAAGTCTCTTAAGCGGCACACAAAAATCCACTCTGAGGATGCAAACATTCACACTGGAGACCATTGTGAGGAAAATTTGTTGAAGAGTAAATTATGTGAAGATCTCAAACTCAGCGAGCCTGAATGTTTATCGGGCAAAAGTATTAGAATTATTTCGGATGCTGGTAGTTGTGATGATGCGAACGTTCTGTCAGTTGCTGATAAGATTCCAGATCTATTTACTTCATGTTTGAATCAGAGTCTTGACAGAATCGAAATTGATGAAGATCATTTCATTAGCGATGGTGGTAGTTTTTCTGTGGATCTTTCGAATACGGAAACCCGATCCACTAATGAAGAAAAGTCGTTCAAATGTGAATTGTGTGAGAAGATATTTCCACTGAGTTCGGAATTGCAAATCCACATGACGACCCACATTATCGAATCGTACAAATGCAGTTTGTGTCATAAATTGTTTTCGCAACAGAGCTTTTTGGAACAACATTTTAGATTGCACTCTGGCCAAAATGGTGAAGAGCACAATATGGTTCACAAATCATTTGTAGACTCCAGTAATTTACAGCATCTTAAAAGAACTCACACAGAATTTAAACCATACAAGTGCAGTTTACGTCAAAAAGCATTTGGGAGCACAGGTAGCTTAAAATTCCATATAAGATCCCATACGGGAGAAAAGCCATTCAAGTGTGATTTGTGTCAGAAAGCATTTACCTCAAAACAAACCTTGGAATATCATATAAGAACACATACCAGAGAAAAACCATACATTTGCAGTATGTGTCCGAAAACGTTTCCACGAAAAACTAATCTTCTTAATCATGAAAGAACCCACACTGGAGAAAAACCGTACAATTGCAATGTTTGCTCAAAATCTTTTTCGACCATTGGTCAAGTGAAGAGTCACGCCAAAATCCACACTAAAGACAAATCACACATTTGTCGTTTGTGTCACAAGTCATTTGCACGTAGAGTTGCTCTTCGTCGCCATGAAATAACGCACTCGGGACAAAAACTGTTCATGTGCGCTATTTGTCCAAAAGCATATGCTTCGATGCAGTATCTACAAGTCCACGAGAAAAGTCACTCTCAAGAAACACAATACAAATGCAGTTTTTGTCAAAAGTCATTTAAAACGCGCTTGAGTCTGGACTATCACGAGGGAATTCACACAGGAGTGACACCATATCACTGCCGGATCTGTGAAAAAGGATTTTTAAAGAAACGTGAACTAAAACGACACACGAGAACCCACACTGGCGAAAAGCCGTACAAGTGCAATGTTTGTGGCAAGGCATTGGCGGAGAAAAGTAGTATCGACCGACATACAAAAATGCACGCTACAGATGCCAAAATCCAGAGAGCAGGCTATTCTGAAGAAAATGTGTGCCAGAATGAATTTTCCGAGGGGATCAAACTCAGCGAACTTGAGTGTTCATTGAGTGACAATAATGGAATTCATTCTGATGGCGAAACCTGTGTCAACGAGAAACAGCAGTCAATGTCTGAAGCAATGATAGTTCCTTCTTGTGGTACAAGTGAAATTGTGCATGTTGACAAAATTCAAATAGAAGGAGATCACTTCATTGGTGATAGCGAGCGTTTTGCTGTAGAATATTCGAACATGAAAACCGAATTCAGCAAGAAAGGCAACGAATTGAAATGTGAATTGTGTGACAAAATATTTTCACTGAATTTGGAATTGAAACTCCACATGAGAACACACATCAGAGAAGACTGTCATAACTCGTTTTCACAACGAAATCATATGGAACTCAATTTTAGTTTGGACTCTGGTGAAAATAGAAAAGAGTGCAATCTACTCGACAAATCATTTGAAAGCTCTGGTGCTTTGCAAAATCATAAAACGACTCACACTGCAGTTAAACCATACAAGTGCAGTTTATGTGACAAAGCTTTTGCAAGTTCATTTGGCCTTACATTTCATATGAGATCCCACACTGGAGAAAAGCCATTCAAGTGCAGCGTTTGTCAAAAAGCATTTGCTTCAAAACAAATAATGCAATATCACATAGCAACACACACTGGAGAAAAGCCATACAGTTGCAATCTGTGCCCAAAGAAATTTGCACGAAAAAGTTATCTCGATTACCATACAAAAATCCACAATGGAGAAAAGCCGTACAACTGCAATTTTTGTTCTAAGGCATTTGTATCTAAACGCCTACTGAAATACCATATCAGAACACACACAGGGGACAAGCCATTCACTTGTGATGTGTGCAACAAAGCATTTTCACGAAGTTGGAATCTGAATATACATGCACGATCACACACTGGACTAAAGCCATACAAGTGTGATACATGTCAAAAAACATTTTCCTATAAACAGTCTATGCAACAGCATGAAATAAGTCACATTGGAAAAAGACCATTTGATTGTAATTTGTCCACTGGAGAAAAAACTTACAAGTGCAGTGTCTGTGCAAAGATTTTTTTGGACAAAAGTTATCTAAGGAAACATCTCAGAGCCCACAGTGGATTAAAGCCATACACATGCGATATTTGCCAAAGATCATTTACTTCTAAACAATCTTTGGAAATACATAGAGCCGTTCACACTGGAGACATGCCTTTCCAGTGCAATGTGTGCAACAAAGCGTTTCCAAAACGACATTGTCTTAAACGACACTTAAGAATCCACTCTAAGGATGATGGAATTCAGAGCAAAGAAGATTCCGAGGAAAACATGCACAAGAGTATATTATCTGAAGGATTCAAGCGCAGCGATCCTGGATTTACTCCGGCTGGCGATCATAGAATTCAGACGGACGTTGGTAGTTGTGATGACGGAGAGCATCAGTCAACAGCTAGACGGATGCAAGGTCCTTCTTGTGATGAAAAATTTCATGTTGACAGAATCCAGATAGCAGATGATCATTTGATTGACGATGCTGATAATTTTCCCGTTGAGCCCCAAAAGCTAAATGGATCCTACAATTGCATTGTCTGTCAAAAGGTCTTTCTTAAGAAACGCTATCTGGATCAGCATTCGCGAGTCCACAGTGGAGTAAAGCCATACACGTGTGATATATGCCAGAAATCATTTGCGTCAAAACAATCTTTAGGATTTCATGCAACCATTCACACTGGAGAAAAACCTTTCAAGTGCGACTCTTGTGACAAATCATTTACAAAGGGCTATTGTCTGGAACGCCACAAGGAAATCCACTATGGTGATAACAGAATTCGCACCAAAGAGGATGAGGATTTATGCAAGAGTACATCATATGAAGGAAACGAGCACAGCGATCCTGGTTGTTTATCAGGCGAAAGAAGTAGAATTCATATTGATGCGGACGGCGCATGTGGTGTTGGGAAACAGCAGTTAATGGTGGAAATGTTACAAGATCCTGATCCTGCTTTTAATCAAAGTGAGAATCTACTTCTTGATGATATACCGCTAGACATAGATCATTTGTTTAGTGATGTTGATTGTTTTTCTGAAGAGCATCCGGTGGATTTGCAAGATGGATTCAACAATGAAGGACAATCATTTCGATGTGAATTGTGTAGCAAAATATTTTCAATCAACTCTGACTTTGAAAATCACATGAAAAGCCATATTGGAGATGCGCCATACAAAGACATTTTTGGTCAAAAATCATTTGAAGCTCTTGGAAGTTACAAGGGAATACTCACGACGGTGCCACAATGCAGTAAACGTCAAACAGGATTTGGAAATAAGAGTAATCTGAACCAGCATGCGAAGATCCACACCAGTGAGGAGCCATACAAGTTCAATATCAGCAGCAAAGAATTTTCTAAAAGAAATGCTCTGCAACAGCATTCGACAGAACACTCTGAGGATGCCAACATTCAAACTGGAAAACATTCGGTGGAAAATTTATGTCCAACTAAATTATACGAAGGTGTCCAACTTGGCTTTTCTGAATGTTCGTCGAATAAGAGCAGTAGAATTAATAATGATGCTGGGAGTGGTGATGATAGGAACAAACAGTCAGTTGCTGATAAGATTCCTGATCTAACTTCCTCAAGTGGGAACCAGAGTGCATTACAACATTGTACAAGAATGCACAGTGAAGTTATACCATACAAGTGCAGTTTATGTCAAGAAGCATTTAGAAGTACAAATAACCTAAAATTCCATTTGAGATCCCACATTGGAGAAAAACCATACAAGTGTGATTTGTGTCAGAAAGCATTTGCTGCAAAACACATCTTGGAATATCATATAAGATCACATACCGGAGAAAGGCCATACATTTGCAGTATGTGTCCGAAAACGTTTCCACGCAAAACTAATCTCCTTACTCATGAAAGAACCCACACGGGAGAAAAGTCATACAATTGCAATTTTTGCTCTAAAAGTTTTTTGACCAATGATAGAATGAAACATCATGCCAAAACCCACACTAAAGACAATTCCTGTGATTTGTGTTACAAGTCATTTGCAGACAGAGCTAAGCTTCATCGCCATGAAATAACACACACTGGACAAAAACTGTACATGTGCACTATTTGTTCAAAAACATATGCCTCATTGCAGTATCTACAAATCCACGAGAAAAGTCACTCTCAAGAAACACAATACAAATGCAGATTTTGTCAAAAGTCATTTAAAACGCGTCTCATTCTGGAACATCATGAGGGAATCCACACTGGAGCGACACCATTTCATTGCCGTATCTGCGACAGAGGGTTTTTAAAGAAAAGTCGTCTGCTACGGCATTCAACAGCCCACACTGGAGAGAAGCCATACAAATGCAATGTTTGTGGCAAGGGATTGACCTACACAAAGGGTGTCCAACGACATGCAAAGCTACATGCTGCAAATGCTAAAATGTATGCTGAATGCCATTCTGAAGCAAATTTAAGCCAGACTAAATTGTCTAAAGGGACTAAACTCAGAGATCCCGAATGTTCATCTGGTGACATTATCATATTTCATGCTGATGGTGATACCTGTGTCAACGAGAAACAGCCATCAATGGCAGAGACAGTGGAAAAACATGCTTCTAGCCTAAGTGAAATTGTGCATGTTGATAAAATCCACTTAGAAGGAGATCACTTCATTGGTGATGGCGATAGTTTTTCTGTCGAACATTCGAAGATGAAAACCGAATTCAACAAGGAAAGCAACGCATTCGAATGTAAATTGTGTGGCAAAATATTTTCAAAGATTTTGGAATTGCAAATCCACATGAGAACCCACACTGGAGAAGACTGTCATAAATGGTTTTCACAACGGAATCATCTGGAACGTGATATTAGATTGGACTCTGGCGAAAATGGAAAAGAGTGCAATATATGCCACAAGTCATTTAACAGTGCTTTGCAACAACCTAAAATAACTCGCACTGAAGTTAAAAAACCTTACAAGTGCAGTTTATGTGACAAAGCATCTGCGAGTGCAAGTGGCTTTAAAATCCATATGAGGTTCCACACTGGAGAAAAGCCATTCAAGTGCAGCTTTTGTCAAAAAGCATTTGCTTCAAAACAACAGATGAAATATCACATAGCAACACACACTGGAGAAAAGCCATACAGTTGCAATTTGTGCCCAAAGAAATTTGCACGAAAGAGTCGTCTCATTGACCATACAAAAATCCACATTGGAGAATAACCATTCAACTGCAATTTTTGTTCTAGGGCATTTGTATGTAAAGACTTGCTGAAATACCATATATCAGAGCACACACAGGGGACAAGCCATTCAGTTGTGATCTGTGCAACAAAGCATTTTCACGAAAATCAAGTCTGAAGTTACATGCACGATCAGTGATCACACAATGGACTAAAGTCATATAAATGTGATGTATGCCAAAAAATATTTGCCTATAAACAGTCTATGCAGCGGCATGAAATAAGTCACATTGGAAAAAGATCATTTGATTGTAATTTTTCCACTGGAGAAAAAACTTACAAGTGCAGTGTCTGTTTAGACAAAAGTCATCTCAATAAGCATTTGAGAACCCACACTGGATTGAAACCATACACATGCGATTTTTGCCGAATATAATTTAGTTATAAACAATCTTAGAGCCATTCACACTGGAGACTTGCCTTTCCAGTGCAATGTGTGCAACAAAGCGATTCCAAAACGACATTGTCTGCAACGACACTTAAAAATCCACTCTAAGGATGATGGAATTCAGACCAGGGAAGATTCTGAGGAAACTCAATACAGGAGTAAATTGTCTGAAGGGTTCACGTGCAACAAACCTGGATTATTTTCACTGGGTAGCAGCAACAGAATTCATACAGACGCTGACAGATGTGGCGACTTACAGCATCAGTCGTCAGCTCCAGAGGCAGTGTACACTGGAGTAGCACGGCACAACAAGCAATGTCTGTGAAAAAGGATTCCGGAAGAAGGGTGATCAGATTCGGCATTAGAGAAAGCATACTGGAGAAAAACATATAGGTGCAGCATCTGTTAAAATTCATTTACATCAAACCTATATTTAAAATTCCATGCAGCTATTCACAATGAAGCGGCGTCGAACTGTGATCCGACTTGACTCACACGACCTGATTGACAGTTTCCTACCGAGAGTCCATTGACCCTATAGGCCTAGTCTGCATCCTGTCCTCGTAGTTTCGTACTCCATATTAAGGACGAAAGAAATTGCATTTCCCGAGTAGGCCTTTACAGATACTGGACCATAATATTATTTGTAGCAGCATGGCCGCGTTACGGCGCAATAGAAATTGTCATTATTATTATTGTTGTTATTCGTATTATTATTCTTGTTATTGTCCCCCTAGGGCCTAGGCTATCTGATTTGCACCCATTATTTTTTTAATTGAATTACTAAGCCCGTGATTTTCTTTATCATTTTTTAAATAACTACGCTTGATGTGAGAAAGAACTCAACAAAGCGAACTATTAAAACGTCATCAGTCATTAAAATATAATGAATATCGATTCCCCACGAACCTTTTCTCTCGTGGGGCACGTACATTTCCCTCCTGGACAACCCCTCCCTGGACAATGCCCCTGGGGTAGTACAAAACCCCTGGTATATTAATATATTGCGTATAAGTGGTTGTAGGCTACTCTAATATGGTGGTCTTAAGTACATAAGTTGGATTGAAGGAAAATAATTCTCGCTAAATAGAGGCCATATATAGATACAAAATAAATTTTACTTAAATGGAAGCTGGATTGTTGAAAATGTTCTTGCTTATATTGGAGCTGGATTGATGAAAATGTTCTTGCTTAAATCGGAGCTGGATGGAAAAAAATAATTGGTATTTAAATATATTTTTGATGAAACGAATTTTTACCCAAATAGAAGCTGGATTGATGACAAGGATTCATGCTGTGCTAAATTACACCAACAGGTATTAGCTTCATATCGGAATGACTAAGCGACACTAACAAGTTATAAGTTCACCCTTGAATGAAAGTGACAGGTGTTTATCCGTATGACTAACTAGGCTATGTGGTTTTTTTAAATCAACATTTTAATCGAGGGAAAAAATAATAGCCTCGAAGCCATTTCTCCATGCAACTTCAGCGGCGATTTAGTATTTTAGTTACAAATGAAAATATTGATAACAAACCACGAAGTGGGATGACGGATGAAAATCTCCACACCAAACAAGAAGCAGGATCATTTTTCTGATATTTAAAGTGCAGTAAATGCGATTATTGATGCAAATTTACAGTTTTCAGGGGGTAATGTTTAGGAGGGGGTAATTTGAAACCTTTACACCGGTAACCACCCCACCCTTGGTAGTCAGTGTTACAAAAAAGCTTGGTAGCCCTAGGGTTAAACATAAACCTAATAAAATACATTAGTATATACATGTAATAGTTATTGTTACTCATTATTTTTAATGTGCACTTTAAATATGTTAAGTTAGTTTACGGAGGCTGCAATTGTCAAATCGGTGTTGTATATATTTATTAGGGTGGTTGCATCTGTAATGGTAAATTTTCAACTTCAGTTTTATTCTTTCTCCAACCCACCATTTGGTGCCACTTGGTAAAAGACTGATGTAGCCCAAAAATTATACCGATTGAAAAATATTTAGGACTAGCACAGCGTGTTTGAAGTTTGGAATTTTACGAAATATCATCGTCTTTTTGAGTATAGGGATATTAAGTCACAATTTTTGCCTATGACTAGTTTTAACAGATAGACTACATTATTTCACTCAAGCACAACTTACAAGTATGCCTAACTTCTACAATGTTGATAGTGATCTATTATATATTGCTATGAACAATTGAACATCCCAACAGCACTTGACTCGTGAGTCCCTGAGATCGATAACCACAAACCTATACTAGCAAGCCAACATGTTGCTATGTTCATTTGATAGGTCTGATTTATATATACAGGAATCCTTTGTTACACTAAAGGCTCTTTATTACATGCTTAACTTTAAAAAAAATTCTGATATAACACGGACAAGGACCTCAATAATAGTTGAGCTACAGAAAAATACTGATGTTATTTTCGTTTACTGTGGCAATCAGAGCAGAATGACACAGCACATCACAGCTAAAATCTATAAAGGGCTGCTGTAAAGAAATGAAGTAAAACAGATGTTGAAACTATAATTGAGATCATAATTTTTACAGATCTATGAAATACTCATTTCCACATAGGAGTCAAACAGCAGTTTTTAAACAACTCCTAAAGAGAGCAACATAATTGAGTGCATGGTATAGCCTTCTCACATTATTGTCTGTTTCATAAGATATAATTTATCCAATTAAATGTATGCTTTTAGAGTTGACGAATGAACAGTGAGTCAAACAATTGACATAGAAAGTGCTCTCAAGAGTAGACACCAATTACACTGCCTTAATGAGCTATTGTAAATTAACTAGATATTGTAAGTTAGCATCAAAGGCGATGGAGTCAAATACGTAAGCTATGTGCAACTAAAATTTCTGCATCATGCTCAGCAGAAACTGCAGTGACCACCAGGATACCTCAGACAACCAACCAATCCAAGTGAATAAGTATAGCACCCTCAAGGCAACACCCATTGCTACACTCTTGGTGGGAGATGAACACCTTATTTGGGCAACATGCCAGAGATTTCACTTTGAGGGAAGTGTATCGTGAAAACTACACATAGTCACTTTTTAAAAAGGGCACCGCGGCTTAAACCGATGCAAAGACCAAATGCAATTTAACTTGTGACTGTTGTGAGACAGAGTAATAATGTTTCAGGTTGAAAGCATATTAGCCTAAATCTGAGATAAAAATTCGCATCTAAATTGGGTTGTTACTTTTTTATTATTACAACATTTCCTTGTACCCAGTAGTCCCATGAACACTGACGGCAGAAAAATAAATATTTATGAGGAATCAGACCTCATTAGGAATATTGGTCATTTTCCAGAATAAATTAATTAGTAGGATGCAAATGAAACCACAACACATTTTATATTTATCCCTATTATTTACTATTACTGTTCCATCAGTGTAACAGTCTAAGAATAGTAAGCTATTAATATCAATCAAGACAACAACGTAAAACAGGTAGTGTTTGTAAAGACGTATGATATGAGAGAAGTTATCTGTGATGCTACTGCGCTGTGTTATACAAACTTGCTTGCCACTGAGGAGTTTCTCTGAAGTGGCGCTATATAAATTGATGATTATGATTACGATAACCGTAGCATCATTATGTTGTAATGTGGACCTATATACTACAAGTAGTTGAATTGATTCCTGGTTTGAAGATTCCTGGTTGATTACGACTGTATAGGCCTACCTACTGTTTGAGCGTTAGAAGACTTGGTATTATAAGGGTAAAACTTTGATGGCGTTGTGCTAGTCCTAAATATTAATATTTTCTCTTAAAACTTTTTGTGTGATGTTTCTGGGGAGAATGGAACCAAATGGCGCCTTGGAGAACAGTCAATTCAAACTTTCATCTCTAACGACCACCCTAATATTTATACATTTTGCCCATGGCGTCTATCGTTGCTAGGGTGGTTGCTAGGAGCCATAAACCCCGTCACAACGTGGCGCCACGGTCTGTGTGCTTTGACCACCACCCAGACCAAATATACAGCGGATATAGGACGTGTCACATCTTAGTCTAAGTACTAAATCAATAAGTCTTTGATTATATACATGTAGCTCGCGGTTCACTCTCATAACAAATACAACGAAGATAAAGCTATGGATGACACTGGTGTGGCCAGTGGCCATATACGGCTGTGAGAGTTGGACACTGAGGAAGAAGGAAGAGAGAAGAATAGAAGCGTTTGAGATGAAGTGTCTGAGATTGATAATGAAAATATCATGGACGGAAAAACGGACAAATGAATGGGTACTGGAGGCGGCAGGAATGGAGGCGAATCTGCTGAAGACAGTAAAAGAAAGGGAAAATGATTTATTTCGGACACATCATGAGAAGAGAGGGAACATGCATTGAGAAAGACATCATGCAGGGCACCGGAAAAGAGGAAGACCAAGAACAAACTGGCTGGGCAACATCAAGGAGTGGACTGGATTGACATTGGGAGAAATGTTAAGATTGACGGAGGACAGGAAGCGTTGGAGAAACAGTGTACATGATGCGGCCGACCCTCGGATCGAGGATGGCTGAGAACAGAACAGAATAGTTCACTCTCCAGAGGTGGCTGATTCAATCAGGGAATACATTTCGAGCTAGCATGGTCCGAACAGCGGATCCTTAGTGCCTATTCACAAGGCTAGCGGTGCTAAAGGCCGACGAATTCGTTGAAAATAGCAGGGTCAGAACTAAGCGACGACCATAGGCAATAATAATGATTGTCGTAACACCGAATTGACAACCTAAGACCTCTCACTAATCGCTAGAGGACAGTAGTGCAGTATTCCAATTTCGTGTTCGTGCTTATGTTTTACGTCAACGCCATTTTGGACAGACAGAAAATCACAGAATTGTTATTTTCGAGTAGGCTATTATTTGTTTGTTTGTTTGTTTGTATGTGCACTTGTTATAGCGCCCCTTCAAGCTATCTCTACTCAGAGGCGCTCCCGATGCAGAGCGGACACTGCATCGGAGTTTCACGCCGAAGCGCTGAGCAATTGTAAGTGAAGGACTTGCCCAAGGTCCTTACGCGGGGAGGTGGATTCGAACCTCGGACCTTCCGGCTCCAAGGCAACGACGCCACCACTAGACCACCGCGCCCCTATTAGCTGGTATTGACATATTTTTTACCGATAAACAATAAAGTATTCGTGATATTCAAAGTTGACTCTCTTTCGCGATTAGATGTTACGTCATGGATCTTATATCTCAATGAAGGGCCCATACTAGAAGGGTTGTAAGAAAAGGGTTTGCATTACTGTCCCGCGTGATAAGCCTTGTTTCTTCTAGGTGAGCTCCAGAGGTGACGCAAAACATTCTTTGTAACTGGAGCAGTAATAGAAGTAACTATAGTAATTATAGTGAACGTCTATTGGTTAATTTCTAGAACGCCGCGGTAGCAAGTAAACATCATGGCGACCAAAGATCCGCTCGTAATAGAGCGCGTGCACGTGACGGCAAAAAATAGCCCAATATTTTCGCGGCCTACGGTGATGCATACGCCAATGTTTTCGCGAAAGTAAGTAAGTAAAAATACCATGAAAAGGTTATTTTCATAAATATTAATACGCTTAAATCAGGTAAAGAAGACAACGAAATCGATGGACCTTAACACATTGGCCGCCATCTACGAGATATGTCGCGGTTTATTACAATATCGTTATCACTAATTATTTAGCGACGCAAGGTATCGGTTAGGGCATCCAGCTTCCATTTCAGGTGTAAAAATATCTCCATCCAGCTTCCATTTCAGGTGTAAAAATATCTCCATCCAGCTTCCATTTCAGGTTTTAAAATATCTCCATCCAGCTTCCATTTCAGGTTTAAAAATATCTCCATCCAGCTTCCATTTCAGGTTTTAAAATATCTCCATCCAGCTTCCATTTCAGGTTTAAAAATACACGCATCCAGCTTCCATTGCAAGACTATAAATACACGCATCCAGCTTCCATGTAAGGACTATAAACACACGCATAATTATCATATATAGCTAGTGGCCTCTAGCGAATACTTATATCATATCATCACCGTAGGCTGCGATAATATTGGGCTACTTTTTGCCGTCACGTGACCGCGCTCTATTATGATCGGATCTTTGGTCGCCATGATGTTTACTTGCTACCGCGGCGTTCTAGAAATTAACCCGTCTATTTTTTGTCGTAAATTATTCTATCTGCAATTCTTTTTTCGTTTGGCTGTTGATCAGTGCAAGAATTTTTTCTAGTATTATCAGAGCGCGCTAATAATAAATTATAGTGTCTTTTGCCACTGAAAATGGCATGATTGACGTCTTTTGGACGGTCATATCTAGGCCAGAAAATTAAACAGAGGACTGCCTTTTTTATCATGTTATCGGTTTCTTGTACTCGTTCGCATTATGCAAGAAACTTGGTGATTTTTAATTTAAAAATTTGTAAATATTGCACAAATTCCAATTTAATCCTTTCAGACATATATATATATATATATATATATATATATAAATATATATATATATATAAATATATATATATATATATAATCATATTTCATACCATACTCGCTCACCACTAGATATCCACCAAATAAAGTTCTTCAAGAACTGAGGGAGATGAAGAGACTGAAATCTGAGTAAACTAACTTATTACAGATAATATTTCAGAATATGATGCCATGATATTAACTCCATAATAAATGTGCAAATGCAGAAAACAGTGCTGCAATTGAAATCAAAGCATTGCAGGAAGAGACACCATCACACTAATTTGGTTGAACTTACATGTAGAGTATCTGAGAGCTACTCTTTCCAATCGTGCAAATTTCATTGCTCCATGACCTAGAAAACATGATGATCGATTTCCTAAATTAGAGCTGGATGGATGAAAATAATGTTTTCTTTAATATAAGTTGAATTGAAAATAAAAATTATTGCTCAACTAGAAGCTGGATTGATGAAACGAATTCTTGTCTGACAGAGGAAGCTGGATTGAGAAAGATGATTCATGCCAAATTAGAAGTCTGTTTTTTGTTAATAAAGATGAACCAAGAGGATAATTTAGAAGCCTAAAAACGACAGATGTCAGAATTCCTTTCATCATTTCTACTTCCATTATTCAAAGTTTCATGGTTTCTTGATGAGTTGCATTTATTAGGAGTTATTTTCACCGTTCAAACTTCTTGTTTCTCTTTAATTTTACTGCTGCAATGAATTATTATTATTAACACACCTTCTATTTCCCCATAATTATTCTCATCAGTTCCCTTCTGTTTGGATAAAAAATCATTAATCCAGCTTTTAGTTATCAAAAGTTATTTTCATCAATCTGACTTCTGTTTAAACATACATTTTTTTTGCCCAACCAATGTGTGACTTCACGAGAAAATTATATTCATCAATCCAACTTCTGCATTTAAAACAAATTATTTTCGTCAATCCAGTTTCTCTGTAGGCAAGTGTTATTTTATCAATCCAACAGTTATTTACCATGAATTGTTTTATCAATCCAACTTCTATTCTACAGATTATTATTTCTGATGCCGTAACCAAATTTTAATCATGCAGTGGGCGATTTACAGCCTTTTGCTGTGAGCTTTTTATCGGTGAACTATATATGCCGTAAACCATTTGTTCACTAACCATTTTATGTATGTAATGATCTGAGGTTATGATAATTTATGGCTGATACTTCTAATTGTTCGCCATTTTAGCTGCGATTGTAATTGATGCTAGATTATATAGAACCTTATTTGAAATGGCCACTGCTACAATATTTTAATTTTTTTATTACATTGTATAGAATATACGAAAATGCAATAAGAAATCCAAAATGAAGAAAAACAACTGAAATGTAAGTTTTGCGAGAAAGTATTTGCACAGAGTTACAACTTGTAAACCCACCTGAAAACTCACACTGGAGAAGCATCATACAGGTGCAGTTTCTGTTTAAAATCATTTTCACTGTGGAATCAATTAGAACATCATTTACGAACTCATACTAACGAACAAGAAAACCAATGCAATGTGTGTCACAAATCATTCGAAAGATGCGATGCTTTGGAAAGTCACAAAAGAAAACACACGGCTAATAAGCTATACAACTGCATTTTATGTCAAAAAACATTTAGGTCCATAAGTGGCCTGACATTCCATACGAGAGTCCACGCTGGAGAAATGCTATTTAAGTGTAATGTATGTCGGAGAGAATTTGCTTCAAAAAAAATCATGAAAAATCATGCAAGAACGCATACCGGAGAAAATCCATACAGTTGCAATTTCTGCCCCAAACAATTTGCACGAAAAGCTAATCTCCTTTCACATACAAGAACCCACACTGGAGAAAAACCATTCAATTGCAATCTGTGTTCAAAAACATTTGCATCCAAGGATCTATTGAAATACCACACCAGCACCCACACTGGAGACAAGCCATACAGTTGCAATTTCTGCCCCAAACAATTCGCGCGAAAAAGTCATCTTCTTTCACATACAAGAAGCCACACTGGAGAAAAACCGTACAATTGCAATCTGTGTTCAAAAACATTTGCATCCAAAGACCTATTGAAATACCATACCAGCACTCACACTGGATACAAGCCATACAGTTGTGATTTGTGCCACAAATCATTTGCACGAAGAAGTAGACTGACTTTGCATGCAAGATCACACACTGGGCTAAAACCGTACAAGTGCAATGTATGCCAAAAAGCATATAGGCAAAAACATACTTTGCAGCAACATGAGATAACTCACATGCAAGAATTACTGAACCGGTGCAAGTTCTGTGACAAATCATTTACAACCAAATTCTGTCTCGATAATCACGAGGAAACACACACTGGAGTCAGACGATACAAGTGTAGGATATGTCATAAAGGATTTGAACTTAAAAGTAGTCTGAATAAGCATATGAGAACCCACACTGGAGAAAGGCCTTATTTCTGTGGTAAGATTTTGTCAGCTGAAAGGTCTCTGAAGCAGCACACGAACATCCCCTCTGAAGATGTCAACATTCCCACTGCGGACCATTCTGATGAAAATTTGTGCAAAAGTAATTTGTATGAAGGGCTCAAGCTCAGCGATCCTGAATGTTCATTGGGCAAAAGTAGTGAAATTGTTATTGATGCTGGTAGTTGTGATGATGCGAATGAACTGTCAGTTCCTGATAAGATTCCAGATCTATCTTCTTCAAGTGTGAAACAGGGTGTTGACAAAATCGAAATTGATGAAGATCATTTGATTAGCGATGGCGGTAGTTTTTCTGTGGAACATTTGAATAAGGAAACCCGATCCACCAGTGAAGAAAAATCGTTCAGATGTGAATTGTGTGAGAAGATATTTCCACTGAGTTCGGAATTGCAGGTCCACATGAAGTCTCACATTATCGAATCGTACAAATGTCATTTGTGTCTTAAGTTGTTTGCACAGCAGAGATATTTGGAACAACATTTGAAATTGCATTCTGGCCAAAATGGTGAAGAGCACAATTTATTACACAAATCATTTATAGACTCCAGTAATTTACAGCATCATAAAAGAACTCACACAGGGTTTAAACCATACAAATGCAGTTTATGTCAAAAAGCATTTGGGAGGACAAATAACTTAAAATTCCATTTGAGATCCCACACTGGGGAAAAGTCATACAAGTGTGATTTTTGTGGCAAAGGATTTACCGACATAAGGTGTGTTCAACGACATTCAAAAATGCATGCTGCAGAAGCTAAAATTCACACTGAAGGCCAATTAGAAGAAAATTTAAGCCAGACTAAATTGTCTGAAGGGATTAAACTCATAGATCCCGGGAGTTCATATGGTGACATTATTACATTTCATGCTGACAGTGAATCCTTTATCAATGAGAAACAACAGTCAATGACTCAGAGACAGCAAGATCCTTCTTGTTGTGTAAATGAAATTAGGCATGTTAACAAAATTCAATTAGAGGGAGATCACTTCATTGGTGATAGCGATAGTTTTTCTGTAGAACATTCGAATATAAAAACCGATTTCAGCAAGGAAGGAAATGCTTTCAAATGTGAATTGTGTGATAAAATATTTTCGCTGAGTTTGGAATTGCAAATCCACATGAAAACTCATGCTGGAGAAAACTGTCGTAAATGGTTTTCACAACGGAATCATCTGGAACGTGATATTAGATTGGACTCTGGCGAAGATGAAAAAGAGTGCAATACATACGATGAAACATCTAAAAGCTTCAGCTCTTTCCAACATCATAAAATAACTCAGACTGAAGTTAAACCATACAAGTGCAGTTTATGTGACAAAGCATTTGCGAGTACAAGTGGCTTTACATTCCATATGAGGTTCCACACTGGAGAAAAGCCATTCAAGTGCAGTTTTTGTCAAAAAGCATTTGCTTCAAAACAAAGCATGAAATATCACATAGCAACGCACACTGGAGAAATGCCGTACAGTTGCAATCTGTGCCCACGGAAATTTGCACGAAAAAGTCGTCTCAATGACCATAAAAAAACCCACACTGGAGAAATGCCGTACAACTGCAATTTTTGTTCTAAAACATTTGCATTTAAAGACCTACTAAGATACCATATCAGAGCACACACAGGGGACAAGCCATTCAGTTGTGATGTGTGCAACAAAGCATTTCCACGGATATCTAGTCTGAATTTCCATGCACGATCACACACTGGACTAAAGCCATACAAGTGTGATGTATGCCAAAAAGCATTTGCCTATAAACATTATTTGCAACGGCATGAAATAAGTCACATTCGAGAAAGACCATATGAGTGCAATTTCTCCACCAGAGAAAAAATTTACAAGTGTAGTGTCTGTGCAAAGATTTTTTCAGACAAAAGTTGTCTAAGGCAACATCTCAGAACCCACAGTGGATTGAAACCATATAGGTGCGATTTTTGCCAAAAATCGTTTACTTCTAAACAATCTTTGGAAATACACAGAGCCGTTCACACTGGAGACATGCCTTTCCAGTGCAAAGTGTGCAACAAAGCGTTTCCAAAACGACATTGTCTGCAACGACACCTAAAAATTCACTCTAAGGATGATGGAATTCAGAGCAAAGAAGATTCCGAGGAAAACACGCACAAGAGTAAATTATCTGAAAGATTCAAGCGTTGCGATCTTGGATTTTCTCCGGTTATCGATCATAGAATTCATACTGACGTTCGTAGTTGTGATGACGGAGAGCATAAGTCAACAGCTAGAGAAATCCACTATGGTGATAACAGAATTCGCACCAAAGAAGATCAGGATTTATGCAAGAGTAAATTATATGAAGGAATCGAGCGCAATGATCCTGGTTGTTCATCAGGTGAAAGTAGCAGAAATCATATTGACGTGGATGACTATGGTGTTGGGAAACAGCAGTTAATGGCGGAAACGTTACAAGATCCTGATCCTGCTTTTAGTCAAAGTGAGAATCTACTTCTTGATGATATACCGCTAGACATTGATCATTTGTTTAGTGATGTTGATAGTTTTTCTGAAGAGCATCCGGTTGATTTGCAAGATGGATTCAACAATGAAGGACAATCATTTCGATGTGAATTGTGTAGGAAAATATTTTCAATCAACTCTGACTTTGAAAATCACATGAGAACCCATACTGGAGATGCGCCATACAAAGACATTTTTGGTCAAAAATCATTTGAAACTATTGGAAGTCACGGGGGAATACTCACGACAGTACCACAATACAGTAAGTGTCAAACAGGATTTGGAAATAAGAGTAACCTGAACCAGCATGCGAAAATCCACACCAGTGAAGAGCCATACGAGTGCAATATGTGCAGCAAAGTATTTCCCGAAAGAAAGACTCTGCAACAGCACTTGAGAGAACACTCTGAGGATGCCAACATTCAAACTGGAAAACATTCTGTGGAAAATTTATGCAGAAGTAAATTGCATGAAGATGTTCAACTTAGCTCTCCTGAAGTTTCATCGAAAAAGAGCAGTAGAATTAATAATGATGCTGGGAGTGGTGATGATAGGAACAAGCAATCAATTGCTGATGAGATCCCAGATCTAACTTCCTCAAGTGTGAATCAGAGTGCATTACAATATTATAAAAGAATGCACACTGAAGTTAAACTGTACAATTGCAGTTTATGTCAAGCAGCCTTTAGCAGTACAAGTAACCTAAAATTCCATATAAGATCTCACACTGGAGAAAAGCCATTCAAGTGTGATTTGTGTCAGAAAGCATTTACTTCAAAACAGCATATGGAATATCATATAAAAGCACATAACGGAGAAAGACCATACATTTGCAGTATGTGTCCGAAAATGTTTCCACGAAAAACTAATCTCGTTAATCATGAAAGAACTCACACTGGAGAAAAGCCATACCATTGCAATGTTTGCTCCAAAAGCTTTTTATCCAATTATCGAATGAAACGTCATGCCAAAACCCACACTAAAGACAATTCCTGTGATTTGTGCTACAAGTCATTTGGAGATAGAGATACTCTTCTTCGCCATGAAATAACGCACACTGGACTAAAACCGTACATGTGCGCTATTTGTCCAAAAGCATATGCTTCGATGCAGTATCTACAAAAACACGAGAAAAGTCACACTCGGGAAACACAGTACAGATGCAGATTTTGTCAAAAGTCATTTAAGACGCACTTATTTATGGAACATCATGAGGGAATCCACACTGGAACGACACCATTTCATTGCCGGATCTGTGATAGAGGATTTTTAAAGAAAAGTCGTCTGCTACGGCATTCGAAAGTCCACACTGGAGAGAAGCCTTTCAAGTGTGATGTTTGTGGCAAAGGATTTACCGAAATAAGGGCTGTTCAACGGCATGCAAAATTACATGCGGCGAATGCTAAGATGTATAATAAAGGCCATTTTGAAGGAAATTTAAGCCAGAGTGAATTATCTCAAGGAATCAAACTCAGCGATCGCGAGTGTTCATCTGGTGACATTATTATATTTCATGCTGATGATGAAACCTGTGTCAAAGAAAAGCAGGAGTCAGTGACAGAGACAAGGCAAAAACCTGCTTCTAGTACAAGTGAAATTGTGCATGTTGACGAAAACCAAACAGATGGAGATCACTTCATTGGTGATGGAGTTGGTTTGATTGTAAAACATTCGAAGATGAAAACCGAATTCAACATGGAAAGCAACGCATTTATATGCAAATTGTGTGACAAAATATTTTCACAGGGTCTGGATTTGCAAATTCACGTAAGAACGCACACTGGAGAAGACTGTCATAAATGGTTTTCACAACGGAATCATCTGGAACGTGATATTAGATCGGACTCTGGCGAAAATGGAAAAGAGTGCAATATATGCCACAAATCATTTGAAAGCTCCAGTGCTTTGCAGCGTCATAAAATAACTCACACTGGAATTAAACCATACAAGTGCAATTTATGTGACAAAGCATTTGCGATTTCATTTGGCCGTACATTCCATATGAGATCCCACACTGGAGAAAAGCCATTCAAGTGCAGCGTTTGTCAAAAAGCATTTGCTTCAAAACAAATAATGCAATATCACATAGCAACACACACTGGAGAAAAGACATACAGTTGTAATCTGTGCCCAAAGAAATTTGCACGAAAAAGTCATCTAAATGACCATACAAAAATCCACAATGGAGAAAAACCGTACAACTGCCATTTTTGTTCAAAGACATTTGTATCTGAAGACCTACTGAAATACCATATCAGAGCACACACAGGGGACAAGCCTTTCACTTGTGATCTGTGCAACAAAGCATTTTCACAAAGATGTATTCTGAATTACCATGCACGATCACACACTGGACTAAAGCCATACAAGTGTGATGTATGTCAAAAAACATTTTCCTATAAACAGTCTCTGCAACGGCATGAAATAAGTCACTTTCAAGAAAGACCAAGTGAGTACACTGGTGACAAAACATACTGGTGTCGTGTATGTCCAAAGATTTGTTTAGACAGAAATCATCTCAATAAGCATATGAGAAGCCACTCTGGATTGAAGCCATACACGTGCAATAGAATTCATAATGCCACTGACTTATGTGATGATGGAAAGCGTCTGTCATCAGCTACAGAGGCAGTGCACACTGGAGTAGCACGGCACAAGTGCAATGCCGGTCAAAAAGGATTCAGGAAGAAGGGTGATCTGATTCGGCATGAGAAAAAGCATACTGGATTGAAACCATACACCTGCGATTTTTGCCAAAGATCATTTACTTCTAAACAATCTTTGGAAATACATAGAGCCGTTCACACTGGAGACTTGCCTTTCCAGTGCAATGTGTGCAACAAAGCGTTTCCAAAACGACATTGTCTGCAACGACATTTAAAAATCCACTCTAAGGATGATGGAATTCAGAGCATAGTAGATTCTGAGGAAAATATGTACAAGAGTAAATTGTCTGAAGAAAGGCCTTTCAATTGCAATTCGTGCGACAAAGCATTTGCTTTAAAGTCTTTCCTGCTACGACATGCAATGACTGGCTGTGGAGATGCGATCAATCACACCAAAGGTCGCTCCATTGAACTCTCATGCACAAGTAAATCATTATACGAAACAACCAAACTCAGTTCTACTGAATGTTCTTCTGGTAGCGGTCATAGATTTTATTCTGGAGCTGAGAAGTATGTTATCGGTGAACAAAGGTCAATGGCGGAAGTAATACAAGATGATTCATATGAAAATGTAGTCTGTGACGAAGTCGAGATAGAAAGAGATGATTTGATCAGTGTTTTTGATAAGAGTCATTTCAAGCGGCTCTATGGCTGTGGGTTCTGTGATAAAATGTTTCGACATAAATGGGAGTTTATGGAACACTGCAGTCATCACTATTCTTCTCCTGAGAAAGTCACACTTCCTGAGCAGTTTAACATGTGAATTTTGCAATAGTCTAGAATCAGTGTTCATCCGCTACACCAGCTTTTGCGAAACCTTTCTCAACTCGAGGACATCGTATTCTGTTCTGCGTTATATTAACATTTATGCATATAGACCTACTCCTTGTACCGAGGAGACTCTATTGTTATAGACAAGCGTCGACACGCTCTGATTTTCATCGCATCACTTTGTCAATATTTCTTGTCCGTATTTCATGTGTGAAACAATGTAGACCTGCTTTATGTGGGCTACAAGATAGTCTGCTTGTGTAGGAGTAGTTTAATGCGAATGAAACGACTCTTCTACTTCTTTTATTTAAGCTTGATGCTTGTGGTTAAGCGTTACATAGTTAAGTTTTTCTTCATCATTCATGCGTATAATTATGTCAATGTATGAGCCCATTCCTATATTATTACGTACGCACAAATCGTATTGTTGATCCATGCGTTCCTAATAATATGGACACTAGAATAAAATGACTTAAATTAAATCAGTTAAAGTGATCCGATTTGTTGTTACATGCATTCAGGATCCTGGGTATAGGCCTATGCATGTGGACTACTTGAATAATTTTTATTAGACTGTCAAGCGGGTAGACAATTATTTGGTAAAAAAACGACGATTTGAGCCAACAAAATAATGTTTGTCACAGCTGGTTGAAGACTGACCACAATTTCGAAAAATGGGATCAACTTCAAAGGAACGCTATTGATTGACGTTATATGGGATAATAATAACATGCTACAGGGCTAGGACTACTCAGTTTTAGTTTTGAAGTCCATTATAATGAACTCCAATGACAATGGAGAAAGGGGTTCTAGGACAATATGGTACGGACAAAACGGTATGGATAAATTGAAGCTGGATGAGGGTTATTTATTGCTGAAATAGAGGGTGGATGCCTTTTTGTGGCTGAAATACAGCTCTAGTGAAGACAAAAACTTGACTATTCACAAGGTCAGCGTTGATGAATCCGATGTTTTCATTTGAAAATTTCAGTGTCGAAACTAAGCGACTATCGTAAACAATAGAATATAATTATTATAACCTAAGACCTCTAATTAATCGCCAGATGACAGAAGTGCAGCATTCCAATTTCATATTTATGCTTATGTTTTACGGCAACGCCATTTTGACGAGACAGCAAAACTGTTTTCGAGTATTAACTGGTTGATGACTGCTAGATTATATATATTTTTTACCCCAAAATAGCAAGGTATTCGTGATCTTTTACATTTAAATTTAATTAGCGCATTCGCGATTAGAGACATCATCGATCTTATATCCCAAATCTAGGCCGATAATAGGTTTGCAAGACAATGCTTTGCAATTTGCATTACTACTCTGCGTGAAAATTGTCTATGCAGTACAATTTTCCATTGTTGAAAGGCCATGTGGCAGTGGACATTTATCAAAAATTAGGCAAGTGTTCACTTTAGCGTCCGAAATTATTTCAAGGTAGCATCCGATGGTTAAACCGTAGTTTAGGCTGTTTAATTATTTGGCCAAAAAGTGAGACTGTTAAATTATTGGTGTCACGACAACTCGTCCACCGACAACTCGTCCACTGAAATAGAAGCCGGATTATCGAGAAAACGCTTGGGAAATAGAAGCTGGATGAAAGTTCTTTATTTACGAAATAGGAGCTGGGTTTATGAAAAAAAGTCTAATGGTTTCCTTGCTTAAATAGAAGCTGAATTGATGATTTTCATCATGTGTTTCAACATGCATCCAGCTTCTATTTCAGATCGAACAAAAACTTGATCCATCTTCCATTTTTTAAGCATTTTTTCATGAATCCAGCTTCTATTTCACCTGTAAAAACTTTCATCCAGCTTCTATTTCCCAAGCGTTTTCTCAATAATCCGGCCTCTATTTCAGTGGACGAGTTGTCGGTGGACCAGTTGTCCGTGGACGAGTTGTCGTTGGACGAGTTGTCGGTGGACCAGTTGTCGTGGAACCTAAATTATTTGCATGTGTATAAATGATATACAAGTAATTTCTGGATCGCCAGGTTCAATCCAGCTTCCATTTCAACTATAAATATGCCTTTATCCAGCTTCCATTTCCGGTATAAAATGCCTTTATCCAGGTTCTACTTCTCAAGCGTTTTTCATCAATCCAGCTTCATTTTCAGCAGAATGACTACACTAGCCCTAAAACTAACTCTAACTGACCCTCACGACGCCTAACCTGAGCCCTAACTGACCCTCATGCGTAAAATCCCGCTTCTATTTCGTCACTAAATATTTGTCATCGAATGTAAGAAATTGGTTGTCGTATAAAAAAGTACCGTTTTTTCGTCAATCCAGCTTCCATCTTCTCGCGTTTTCGGTTTATATTGCTACTTCCGGTTGCGAATGTTCAGAAATTGGAATAGCGCGTTTTATGCCACGTTACATTCATGATTTTAGGCGTTTATCAATTAAACAGCCTAAACTACGGGATATCGATAATGAAAATAATTAAACAGCCTAAACTACGGTTTAACCGCATCCGATATTATATACTACGGGGTTTCAGCGTCTCATCGTTTCAAAACAACGCGTTCACTGACGGATGAAAATATGCATGCCTAGTTGGAGCTCAACTGATGAAAATATTCTTGCTTAAATTGGAACTCGGTTGACGAAAATGTGTTTGGTTAAATTGAAGCAGGATTCATAGAAAAATAAAGGTTATCTAATTAGAAGTTGGAAAGAAACTATTGATTGTTAATAGTAATTTCGGACGCTAAAGTGAAACGATCATTTAAACCCGAAGTATATAATATCGGATGCTACCATTGAAACCATTGAAATTTAAATATAACTTTATGTGAAATGGCTAGTACTACAATATGTCTTTTTTTATTGCACTGTATAGAATATACGAAATGCAGTCAGAAAATCAAAATGAAGGAAAACAACTGAAATGCCAGTTTTGCGAGAAAGTATTTGCACAGAGTTACCACTTGAAACTTCACCTGAAAACACACACTGAAGAAACACCGTTCAAATGTAGCTTTTGTTTTAAATCATTTTCACAATGGAATCAACTGGAACATCATTTACGAATGCACACTAAGAAGAAAGAAAACCAATGCAATGTGTGTCATAAATCATTTGAAAGCCGTGGTGCTTTTGAAAGTCACAAAAGAATTCACACTGCTGATAAGCTATACAATTGCATTCTATGTCAAAAAACATTTAGGTCTGAGAGTGGCCTGACATTCCATACGAGGGTCCACACTGGAGAAAAGCCATTCAAGTGTAATGTATGTCAGAGAGCATTTGCTTCAAAACAAATCATGGAAAATCATGCAAGAACGCATACAGGAGAAAAGCCATACAGTTGCAATTTCTGCCCCAAACAATTTGCACGAAAAGCTAATCTCCTTTCACATACAAGAACCCACACTGGAGAGAAACCATTCAATTGCAATCTGTGTTCGAAAACATTTGCATCCAAGGATCTATTGAAATACCACACCAGCACCCACACTGGAGACAAGCCATACAGTTGCATTTTCTGCCCCAAACAATTCGCACGAAAAAGTCATCTTCTTTCACATACAAGAACCCACGCTGGAGAAAAACCACACAATTGCAATTTGTGTTCAAAAACATTTGCATCCAAAGACCTATTGAAATACCACACCAGCACCCACGCTGGAGTGTCAGGATACAAGTGCAGTATATGTCAAAAAGAATTTCAACTTAAAAGTAAACTGGACAGGCATATGAGAGTCCACACTGTAGAAAAGCCTTTCAAGTGCTATTTCTGCGATAAAACTTTTGCAGACAAGAAGTATGTGCAACAGCACTTAAAAATCCACTCTGAAGATGTCAACATTCCCACTGGAGATCATTCTGAGGAAATTGTATGCATGAGTAACTTATATGGAGGACTGAAACTCGGCGATCTCGGATGTTCTTCGGGCGAAAGTATTAGAATTAACCTTGATGCTGGCAGCTGTGATGATAGGACGCGTCAAATTGCAGATGATACTAACCAAGATTGTTCTTCAATTGCAAATCAGATTGTAGACAAAATCAAAATTGACGGAGATCATTTGATTGTTGAGGCTGTTAGTTTTCCTGATGAACATCCCACTTTGCAAGATGAATTCCAAGTTGAAAGAAAGTCACTGAAATGTGTATTGTGTGATAAAATATTTTCACTTAATTCTGACTTGCAGATCCACATGTTAACCCACGTTGGACAAGCACCATACAACTGCAGTTTCTGTCATAAAACATTTTCGCAATTGCAACATTTGGAATCCCATTTAAGATCTCACTCTGCCAAAAGGGGTTTCCAATGCAATTTATGTGACAAATCATTTACAAGATCCAGTGCTTTAGCATGGCATAAGAGAACTCACACTGGAGTTAAATCACACAAGTGCAGTTTATGTCAAAAAGCATATTGGTGTAAAAGTAACTTAGAATTTCATATGAGATTCCACACTGGAGAAAAGCCATTCAAGTGTAGCATATGTCAGAGAGCATTTGCTTCAAAACATCATATGGTTGAGCATATAAGAACACATACCGGAGAAAAGCCATACAGTTGCAATTTCTGCCCTAAACAATTTGCACAAAAACGTACTCTCATTGAACATACAAGAACACACACTGGAGAAAAACCATACAATTGCAATCTTTGTTCAAAAACATTTGCATCCAAAGATGCATTAAAATGCCATACTAGCACCCATACTGGAGACAAGCCATACAGTTGTGATTTGTGCCACAAAGCATTTGCACGGAAAAGTAATCTGCATTTTCATGCAAGATCACACATTGGGTTTAAGCCATACAAGTGTGATGTATGTGAAAAAGCATTTGGGACAAAACAGATTTTGCGGCGCCATGAGATAACTCACATGAAAGAATCGCCGTACCGGTGCAAGCTCTGTGACAAATCATTTTCAACAAAATTATGTCTCAGTAATCATGAGGGAATGCACACTGGAGTCAGACGATACAAGTGCAGTATATGTCAAAAAGGATTTCAACTTAAAAGTGATTTGGATAGGCATACAAGAACCCACACTGGAGAGAAACCTTTCAAATGCTATTTATGCGATAAAACTTTTTCAGACAAGAGGTATGTACAACAGCACTTAAAAATCCACTCTGAAGATGTCAACATTCCCACTGCGGACCGTTCTGAGGAAAATTTGTGCCTGAGTAATTTGTATGAAGAGCTCAAACTCAGCAATCCTGAATGTTCATCGGGCAAAAGTAGTGGGATTGATATTGATGCTGGTAGTTGTGATGGTGTGAATGAACTGTCAGTTGCTGATAAGATCCCAGATCTATCTTCTTCAAGTATGAAACAGAGTGTCGATAAAATTGAAATTGACGGCGATCATTTGATTACCGAAGGTGGTAGTTTTTCTGTGGATCTTTCAAATACGGAAACCCGATCCATCCATGAAGAAATATCGTTCAAATGTGAATTGTGTTACAAGATTTTTTCAATGAGTTCGGAACTGCAAATCCACATGACGTCCCACATTATTGAATCGTACAAATGCAGTTTGTGTTGTAAATTGTTTTCACAACAGAGCTTTTTGGAACAACATTTTAGATTGCACTCAGACCAAAATGGTGAACAGTGTAATATATTTCTCAAATCATTTGCTGACTCCAGTAAGTTACAGCATCATAAAAGAACTGATACCGAATTTAAACTACACAAGTGCAGTTTATGTCAAAAAGTATTTGGGAATACAGGTAACTTAAAATTACATATAAGGTCCCACACGGGAGAAAAGCCATTCAAGTGTGATTTGTGTCAGAAAGCATTTGCTTCAAAACAGCATATGCAATGTCATTCAAAAACCCATACTGGAGAAAGACCATACATTTGCAGTATGTGTCCGAAAGCGTTTCCACGAAAAGCTAATCTGCTTATTCATGAAAGAACCCACACTGGAGAAAAGCCATACAATTGCAATGTTTGCTCTAAATCTTTTTCGACCATTGGTCTAGTGAAGAGTCATGCCAAAATCCACACTAAAGACAAATCACACACTTGTAATTTGTGTCACAAGTCGTTTTCAGACAGAGCTAAGCTTCATCGCCATGAAATATCCCACAGTGGGCAAAAACTGTACATGTGCGCTATTTGTCCAAAATCATATACCTCGATGCGGTATCTACAAATCCACGAGAGAAGTCACACTCAAGAAACACAATACACGTGCAGATTTTGTCACAAATCATTTAAAACGCGCTTATTCATGGAACATCATGAAGGAATCCACACTGGAGCGACACCATTTCATTGCCGGATCTGTGATAGAGGATTTTTAAAAAAAAGTCGCCTGATACGGCATTCGACAGTCCACACTGGAGAAAAACCGTACAAATGCAATGTTTGTGGCAAGGGATTGACCGAAATAAGGGGTGTTCAACGACATGCAAAAATGCATGCTGCAGAAGCTAAAATTCTCACTAAAGGCCAATCTGAAGCAAATTTAAGCCAGACTAAATTGTCTGAAGGGAATAAACTCACAGATCGCGATTGTTCATCGGGTGACATTATTATATTTCATACTGACAGTGAAACCTGTGTTAAAGAGAAGCAGCCATCAATGGCAGAGACAATGGAAGAACATTCTTCTAGCCTAAGTGACATTGTGCATGTTGACAAAATCCTCTTAGAAGGAGATCACTTCATTGGTGATAGCGATAGTTTTTCTGTCGAACATTCGAACATGGACACTGAATTTAACAAGGAAGGAAATGCATTTAAATGCAAATTGTGTGACAAAATATTTTCACAGGGTCTGGGTTTGCAAATTCATGTAAGAACCCACACCGAAGAAGACTGTCATAAATGGTTTTCACAACAGAATCATCTGGAACGTGATATTAGATTGGACACTGACGTAAATAGAGAAGAGTACCATGTATCTCACAAATCATTTAAAAGCTCCAGTGTTTTGCAACGTCATAAAATAGCTCACACCGTAGTTAAACGATACAAGTGCAGTTTATGTGACAAAGCTTTTGCGAGTAAAAGTGGCTTTACATTCCATATGAGGTCCCACACTGGAGAAAAGCCATTCAAGTGCAGCTTTTGTCAAAAAGCATTTGTTTCAAAACAAAAAATGCAATTTCACACACGAACGCACACTGGAGAAAAGCCATACAGTTGTAATCTGTGCTCAAAGAAATTTGCTCGAAAAAGTTATCTCGATTACCATAGAAAAATCCACACTGGTGAAAAACCGTACAATTGCAATTTTTGTTCGAAAACATTTGCAGCCAAGGGCTTATTGAAATACCATACCAGAAGCCACACTGGAGACAAGCCATACAGTTGTGATTTGTGCGAGAAATCGTTTGCGCGACGAGATACTCTACTTCACCATGCACGATCACACACTGGACTAAAGCCATACAAGTGCAATGTATGTCAAAAAACATTTGCGTATAAACAAGCTATGCAACGGCATGAAGTAATGAGTCACATTCAAGAAAGACCAACTGATTGAAATTTCTTTACTGGAGAAGAAACATAGAAGTGTGGTGTCTGTCCAGAGATTTGTATAGACAAAAGTCATCTCAATAATCACTTGAGAACCCACAGTCCCACACTGGATTGAAACCATACACATGTGATTTTTGTCAAAGAGCATTTAGTTCTAAACAATTTTTGGAAATACACAGAGCCGTTCACACTGGAGACATGCCTTTCCAATGCAATGTGTGCAAAACAACATTGTCTGCAATGACACTTAAAAATCCACTCTCTTATAAGGATGATGGAATTCAGACGAAGGAGGAATCACGAAAATGTGTTCAAGAGTAAGTTATCATTTTATATGCAATTATGCATTGAAGCATCAGATCAAACAGTAATTCAGCACCTCAAGCTATCCATCGAACCGGCTATGGTTATATCCGTCGAATATCTCTGCTATCTGTGACAGTGGATGTGTTAGAATTTACTTTCTTACATCATAGCATCATATCACTATAAGAGCTCGCTAATTTCTTTACCACAATGGGAGTTTGAACAATTGAATATGTCAAGAGCTGGAAAAAAATTTCGTTGGTGGCTATAATATGTTATCTAGAATCAGCGTTCGTCCGCTATGCCAGCTTTTGTGATACCATTCTCAACTCGGGGACGTTGTGTTCACTTCTGTGTTATTTCAGCATTATGCCTATTAGTCTAGGCTTGGAATTTCAAAAGGGCTCTAGAAATCACTGTTAGAAGCAAATCATGTAACAATTTGCTAACCGGTGTTTCTAGACTAATTTGACCCTCCTGAAAACGAAAATCGCGGTTAGCAAGCTGGATTTTTGGCCGTTCAATGGGAAAACAAGATGGCGGACAAAATGGCTGCCAATTGCTTCAAATGACTAGAAGTAAAGTATTGTATGTAATAGGAACACGGTTTTAGACTCTAAATTAAGACTATGAGGTTCAAGGAATGCAATGGAATCAAAGACATATATGAAGCACTGCACGAAAACCAAAATGGCGGACAAAATGGCGGCCAGAATCTTAAAATGGCTATAAATGAAGCTGTGAATGCAATAGAAGTATGATTTCAGATTCTAAATCAACATTTTCAAGGTCAAGGAATGCGATGGAAGCAAGATCACACATCTAGCACTGCACTAAAAACCAAAATGGCGGACAAAATGGCTGCCAGAGTCTTAAAATGGCTATAGGTGAAGTCCTGTATGCAATGGAATCATACTTTTAGGGTGTAAGTCAACATTTTCGAGGTCAAGGAATATGATGGAACCAATATTACATATGTAGCACTGCACAAAAAACCAAAATGGCGGACAAAATGGCGGTCAGAATTTTAAATGGCTACAAATGGAGTTATGTATGCAGTAGAAATATGATTTCAGAGTATAAATCAACATTTTCGAGGTCAAGGAATGCGATGGAAGCAAGGTCACATATGTAGCACCACACTAACAACCAAAATGGCGGACAAATTGACCGGCCATAATCTTAAAATGGCTATATGGGTGAAGTCATGTATTCAATGAAATCATGATTTTAGGATCTAAGTCAACATTTTCGAGGTAAAAGAATGCGACGGAATCAATGTCACATAATGTATTAGTAGCAATGCAAGTAAACCAAAGTGGTGAACAAAATGGCGGCCAGATCCTTGAATTGGCTATTAGTGAAGTTCTGTATATCTATTAGAAATATGAATCCGGAATGTAATTGAAAATGTTCCGTTCAAGGAATTTGATTTAATTAAAGGCACGTAGGCCTAGTATAATTTATTATTTTGTGACACTGCCACAAAATCAATAACCAAAATAGTGGACGAAATTTTGACTGGCTATAGATGTTGTATTGAATGTATCTGATAGAGATATGATTTTATATTGAATTGGTGTTTTCTTGGTCGAATAATAGCAAGAAAGTTACATTCTATCTTCTATATACATACCATTGAGCTTAATGTAGTGACATTGTCTAGCGGAAATATTTTAGTAGCTTATGATTGCACTGCACATCAACTATTGCTGGCGCAATATTCATTCTTAAATTTTCATTACTTGTCCTGTCAATTGTTACAATGTTTCATGGCTTGACTGTGCTAAACAGTATACATGCAGGGTTGAGTTAATTCAGGCATGGTTGCTGTTCATGCAATTGTACGTAAGTGTACTTTCAAGATCACACTTAGATAGCAACAGGGCTCAATGCTACGCTTGTAAACTTCGCATGATTTGCAGTTGACAAACTCTATAATTTTATGGCTGTGAGTCTCTGATGCAGGACCAATGCCAGGCTACACTGATAAAGACTAGGCCTACTTTCTTCTTCTACAGCACACCCATGAATGGACCGGAATGAAGCTAGATCAGCTTCGCTCTCAGGCATACCAAGAACATTCAGCCAATTTTCCGACAAAGGAGTACCGCTATTTCAAGACTCTACACAGTGACGAAGTTGTGGTCATACTCGACCATTCCTGAATGGTTCCACTTTATATAAGCAATGTCCAAGTTCAGAACCTATCCAAGACAATAATTATTGACACTCTTGTAGAGAATCGAAAGTACCTTTACATGGGCAGCCATTGTATTTGCCAGGTCACACATGTCTTCGCCTTTGGAGGGTCCTTATTGCTTGTATAAGCTTAGTGGGCCTACCATTGCTTGTCCATCAATAATATATCTGGAACGGATCATAAGAATGGCGACACGATTTATTGGGCATATCGCAAAATTTGGTCATGTCTCATATTATATGCAGTTGTCTTGCATTGACTCCGTTTCCCGAGGCATATTGCCTACAGGGTCTGAGTCTTTGGTTAGGCGGTGCTTTTATGGACTAACCCCACTATATCTGCAAGAACTCTATTTTCCAACACGGGTGTCCAGTGTTAATCTACTCTTCGGCTGGCGGATCAAGCTGAGCTTCTGCTATTCGACAGCAGCATTCATTCTCTGTGGCTGGTTCCACATTCCACAACCTGAAATATCCACCCATTTCACAGCACTTATTGTCCATGGGTCACTCCACTCCGTTCCTTGAGAATCTAAAAACTGTCCTATTTAGTCGTGGTTAGGTCGGGAGTGATACCGAGTATCCTACCTTGAAGAAGCCCTAAATACACAGATGCTACGCCTCTGTTAAAGAGTTACTGACTGGGCAAATTACTTTACAGAAAGTATCAAATGCATTGGTTTTGAGAGAAGCTCATGGCACGATATTGATGCCAAATCCATGGGGTAATCAGCTTGATACGCTGTGATAAGGTGCTGCATGATAACTTCGTCGGTGTTCTTTTGAAGAACGCTTTTTGGTTTAAGACTTAGTGACGGAATTGTGATAATTTGAATGATCATATGTGGCCATATAAGGGAACGTTGTAGATAAATTTCACAGCACAGGCCCCAGATGCCATCTGGCAAAGACCCGGTAAACTGGAATCAAATTCCGATTGCATACGTGACTTCAATCGAGGCCATTTTAGGATTCTGGTCGCCATTTTGTCCGCCATTTTGGTTTTCGTGCAGTGATACATATGTAACATTGGTTCCATCATATTCCTTGACCTCGAAAATGTTGACTTAGACCCTAAAATTATGATTCCAGTGCATACATGACTTCACCTATAGCCATTTTAAGATTCTGGCAGCCATTTTGTCCGCCATTTTGGTTTTCGTGCAGTGATACATATGTAACATTGGTTCCATCATATTCCTTGACCTCGAAAATGTTGACTTAGACCCTAAAATTATGATTCCAGTGCATACATGACTTCACCTATAGCCATTTTAAGATTCTGGCAGCCATTTTGTCCGCCATTTTGGTTTTTAGTGCAGTGCTAGATGTGTGATCTTGCTTCCATCGCATTCCTTGACCTCAAAAATGTTGATTTAGAATCTGAAATCATATTTCTATTGCATTCATAGCTTCATTTATAGCCATTTTAAGATTCTTGCCGCCATTTTGTCCGCCATTTTGGTTTTCGTGCAGTGCTACATATATGTCTTTGATTCCATTGCATTCCTTGAAGCTTATAGTCTTAATTTAGAGTATAAAATCGTCTTTCTATCACATGCAATATTTTACTTATAGTCATTTGAAGCAATTGGCAGCCATTTTGTCCGCCATCTTGTTTTCTCATGGAACCGCTAAAAATCCAGCTTGCTAACCGCGATTTTCGTTTTCAGGAGGGTCAAATTAGTCTAGAAACACCGGTTAGCAAATTGTTACATGATTTGCTTCTAAGAGTGAAATTTTCAGATCCCAAGCCTAGACTATATAACCTGCTTCTTTCACCGAGGAGACTCTATTGTGTAGGCAAGCGTCGACACGCTCTGATTCTTGTCGTAGACCTTTGTCAATATTTCACATGTGGAGCAATGTAGAACTGCATTAAGACGTTTGCTGTATATGAGCTACACACTATGCTGTTTGTGTAGGAGTAGTTTAATGCGAATGAAACGACTCTTGAACTTCTTTTATATAAAGTTGAAGCTTGTGGTTAGGCATAACTAGTTAAGTTTTTCTTCATCATTCATATGTATAATTATGTCATTGTATATGCCCATCCATTATCTATTGCATAATTATCTCACAAATCGTATTGTTGATCCGTGTGTACCTAATAATATGGACACTAACCCTAGAACCTGTTGTATTACAATTGTTGTTGTTCTCTCTCTCTCTCTCTCTCTCTCTCTCTCTCTCTCTCTCTCTCTCTCTCTCTCTCTCTCTCTCTCTCTCTCTCTCTCTCTCTCTCTCTCTCTCTCTCTCTCTCTCTCTCTCTCTCTCTCTTAGTTTCTTTCCGGAACATTGGTCAACAAGATTCCTCCATTTCGTGCGGTTGCTTGCGTCTTTCTCTGCTTCATTCCAATCGATTTCCATGTCGGTCAAGTCCTCCTTAAACGTGCTCCTCCATGTCCTCTTTGGGCGTCCTCAGGACCTCCTCGTTGCGGATGTGATCCCTCCATGATATAAGCTTACCCAAGATTGTTCGTAGGCATCTTCTATGGAAGACATTCACTCTCTGGGGAATCTTCTTGGTTCTTTTACAGGTTTCGCATGCATAGATTGCTGTTGGGATCACAATTGAGCTGTTGTTTAACTCTTTTAAATATTTCGGTCATTGAATATTATTGAATGGGACGTTTTTATTGTTCTTGTCCATGTGTAATCATTAGAATAGGAAAACTATGTGGACCTTTCAGGTCAATTAACCCTCTAAAGTTGCCCCTTTGGAAGTTGCATGAAGACAATGAACTCTTGTTGTTTTACTGTCAATGCATATATCATCATTATTGTTCTTCTCTTATGCTTAAGTTGTGATTCAATCAAATGACTTAAATTAAATCAATTAAAGATGTCGGATTTGTTGTTATGTATGCATTCAGGATTCTGGGTATATGCATCCTGGTCTACTTGAACAACTTGATCAGACTGTCAAGCGGATAGAAATTATTTGGTAAAAACGACGATTTGAGCCACTAAAAGTTAATGTTTGTCACAGCTGGTTGAAGACTGACCACAATTTCGAAAAATGGGATCCACTTCAAAGGAACGCTATTTTTGACGTCATATCGAATAACATGCTACAGGGCTAGGCTTAGCCTACTCAGTTTTAGTTTTGAAGTCCATTATAATGAACTCCGATGACAATGGAGAAAGGTGTTCTAGGACAAAGTTCTAACGGACAAACCGGTAGCATATACCCGAATCCCAAGCCGTATAGCACTTCAGATATATTTTATTTCCGTAAACTGGAAGTTGGATGTACGATGAAAACATGATATTACTGCTGACGTATTGCAGTATCATTAGAAGCTGGATGAGCATATTAATTAACAAAAGTAGAAGTTGGATGAGCGACGAAATCATGATTTTATGCTAAATTGTAACCGTAAAACTAGAGGCTGGATGAACGATCAAAATATTTTTAGTTGAAGTAGAAGTTGGATGAATAACGGAACTGTGATATAGTAGAATTAGAAGTCGGATGAGCGACGAAAAAATTACTAAAACATGTTTTAAATAATTTTACGTTGCTATACGGCTTGGGATTCGGGTATATGCAAACCGGTATCGCTAAATTGAATTAAGCTGGATGAGGGTGATATAATATTGCTGAAATACATGTAGAGTGTTGATGCCTCTTGTGGCTGAAATACGGCTCTAGTAAAGAAAAAAACTTGAGAAAAATTAGCCGGATTAGTGAGTCTATAATTTTCTTTATGCTTTTCTTTGTAACTGACTGCGGTATGTGAGCAAGAGCTCAACAAAGCGAACTATTAAAACGTCACCAATCATAAAATGAAGCTTGATCCCTTACAAACCTTGTCTATCGCACCCCGCCTCGGTGCAAGGAATCCGCGCGGTTCACTCTACAGCGTGGTTGATTCAATTTCGAGCTATCAGGTTCGAACACGAACAGTGGTCTGGTGCCTATTCGCAAGGTCATCGTTGCCGAATCCGATGTTTTCATTTGAAAATTGCAGGGTCGAAACTAAGCGACGATCATAAGCAATAAAATAGAATTATTATAACATAAGACCTCTAATATAATTAATCACCAGAGGTCAGAAGCGCAGCATTCCAATTTCATGTTCATGCATATGTTTTGAGCCAACGCCATTTTGACGAGACAAAGATATCACAGCAATGACAGCATAACAGTTTTCGAGTATTAGCTGGTTGGTGACTGCTAGATTATTATATATTTCTTACCGATAAATAATGAGGTATTCGTGATCTTTGATATTTAAAGTTGATTGGCCTATTTGCGATTTGAGACCTCATCGATATCATATTCCAAATCTAAGCCGATAATAGAATGTTTGCAAGACAATGGTTTTGCAATTTGCATTAGTACCCCGCGTGAAAATATCATTGTCTGTGCACTACAATTTTCCATTGTTGGAAGGCCATGTGGCAGTAGACATTCATAAAAAATTAGGCAATTGTTCACTTTAGCGTCCAGAATTATTTCAAGGTAGCATCCGATATTATATACTACGTGTTTTCAGCGTCTCGTCGTATGAAAATAAAGCGTTTACTGAAGGATGTTTTTAGAAACTTACATAAATGGAAGCTGGATTGTGTTGAAAATAATGATGTCAAATGGAAGCTGTATTGATTAAAATATCCATGCTTAGTTGGAGCTCAATTGATGAAAGTATTCTTGCTTTAATTGGAACTCGGTTGATGAAAATGTTCTTGCTTAAATTAGAGCAGGATTCATAAAAAATAAAGGTTATCTAAGTAGAAGCTGGAAAGAAACTACTGAATGAGGCGATTGTTAATAGTAATTTCGGACGAAAAAGTGAAATTATCATTTAAACCCGGAGTATATAATATCGGATGCTAGCATTAAAACCATTGAATTAGTTTTGGATGCTAAAGTGAACATTACCGAGTACCCGGGTAGGGCTGCCAACCGTCCCGGATTCGCCGTCATAAATAGGCATTTGAGTCAGTCATGACATTGTATTCCAATTTCTGACGCTTTTAACGATACAGTTTTCAGCATAATGAACGACCTGTGATCTATTAATTGCAATTGCCTGAGCGCATATATAGGCTCTGATCTTGCTGAACTTTTGTCGAAAATAAATTTTAGCACGATAGGTGCTAAGTTCTATGACTTTTTACGCAGTGAGATGAAACTACTTAAAATGTCAACAACTCGGCAGAAGTAGGCTTACAAGTTTTGCTCTGTCGCCGCAGATCCAGACTTCTGCAATTTGCGTGTATAGGCCTAATATTATAATTATAGGCCCACATTCTGAACATGAGCAACATTCATCACATAATTGTGTATTCCATTTATGTGGACGAGTTACGAGTAGACCTACAGGCCTATTGGTAATGGCCCATCGAGTGACTGCGGGCGTCCCGGAATGGCAAAGTCAAAAGTTGGCAGCCCTAGAGTACCGAGAGTGAAAATGTTTAGCATATTTTTGTAGAGCAAGTACATTAGTATCAAGAGTTGTTAAAACAATCTTTAATGTAATCTCAATCTGGCCACACTGGGGCAGCAAAGTATGATCATTCATTCGCAAGTTATTTTTTCACCAGTGTCTCAGTTGGGTAATAATATCAGAGTTTCCCACACTGGTCATTCTTCTCTTCAGCTTGTCATTTAAACAACAAAGACAAGATAATTTATGTATGATACTGCATATTGTTCACCATTTTACTTGTAGTGTTTAATTGATGTTAGATTAAATATACATGTAAAATGGCTAGTAATATAATATTTCTTTCTTTATTACACTGTATAGATTCATATACGAAAATGCAGTCAGAAATCCAAAATGAAGGAAAACAACTGAAATGTCAGTTTTGCAAGAAAGTATTTGCACAGAGTTACCACTTGAAAATTCACCTGAAAACACACACTGAAGAAACACCGTTAAGATGTAGCATTTGTTTTAAATTATTCGAAAGCAGCAGTGCTTTAGAAAGTCACAAAAGAATTCACACTGCTGATAGGCTATACAATTGCATTTTATGTCAAAAAGCATTTAAGTCTGTGAGTGGCCTGACGTTCCATACGAGAGTCCACACTGGAGAAAAGCCATTTAAGTGTAATGTATGCCAGAGAGCATTTGCTTCAAAACAAATCATGGAAAATCATGCAAGAACGCATACCGGAGAAAAGCCATACAGTTGCAATTTCTGCCCCAAACAATTCGCACGAAAAACTAATCTCCTTTCACATACAAGAACACACACTGGAGAAAAGCCATACAGGTGCGACATCTGTCAAAAAGCATTTACATCAAAACAATATTTAAAATTCCATGTAACCATTCACTCTGATGAAAGACCTTTCAAGTGCAATTCATGCAACAAAGCATTTTCATTAAAGTATTTCCTTCAACGACATGCAACGACCCGCTGTGGAGATGCGATAAATCACACCAAAGCTCGCTCCATTGAACTCTCATGCACAAGTAAATCATTATACGAAACAACCAAACTCAGTTCTACTGAATGTTCTTCTGGTAGCGGTCATAGATTTTATGTTGGTGCTGAAAATTATGTTATGTGTGAACAAAGGTCAACGACGGAAATGATACAAGATGATTCTTCTCGCTCATGTGCAAATGTAATCTGTGACGAAGTCGAGATAGAAAGAGATCATAATATGGTCAGTGTTTTTGATAAGAGTCATTTCAAGAGGAGGTATGGCTGTGGGTTCTGTGATAAAATGTTTCGACATAAAGGGGAGTTTATGGAACACTGCTGTCGTCACTACTCTTCTCCTGAGAAAGACACTTCTTGAACTTTTTCAGATGCGACTTTTGAATTACCTTCCTTAACATTGGAATGCATGTTCAATCTAACGTTCATGGAATTTTGACAGTGTATTTAAATCAGTTGTTTGCAGGATCACTGCATGTGCGATGCAAAGAAAGAAACACATACATAGAGAGACACAGAGAGTGAAAGAAAGCTGGAAATTTTTCAGGAATATGCAGCTGCCAGGCATACTGCTGCGGAAGTTGTCCATATATCAATTCCAGTTATTGTAAAACAATTCGCTAAAAACTCGGAGGTGATCCGATGCCATATTTTCAACGTTCGTACAGCAACCTAAAAGGCGGTGTAGATTTATTTTGAATAAGAGCCGTTGTTTGAAAGAATGTGTTGCCGAAGAATGAATACCTCGTTTTATGTTTACCATGAGGCATCAGATCAAACAGTCATTCAGCCCCTCAAGCTATCCATCCAACCGGCTGTGATTATATCAGTCAAATAGTTCTGCTATCTAGGACAGTGGACGTGTTAGCATTTGCGATAGTACATCACAGCCACATATCACTAAGAGCTCGCTAATTTGTTTACTATACAATGGGAGTTTGGACAATGAATATTTCAAGAGCTGGACGAAATTTTGCGTCGGTCGAACTATACATCTATAGAATCAGCGTTCATCCGCTATGCCAGCATTTGTGAAACCATTCTCAACTCGAGGACGTTGTCTTCACCTCACTATGCCTATAGCCTGCTTCGTGCACCGAGGTGATTCTATTGTGTAGGAACTAGGCGAACGTCGACACGCTCTAATTCGTGTCGTGTACCTTTGTCATTATTTCGGTTCGCGGACGTTTCGTCCACGAACGATTCGTCCACGGACGATTCGTCTAGCGGGGGTTGAGTAAAAACTGATTGATGAAAAGAATTCTTGTAACGTGAAAGCGGGATTAATGAAAATTTGTTTTCTTGAAATGGAAGCGGGTTTGATGGAAATATTTTTAGCTTAACGAGAAGTTTTGTGGTGAAAAAATATAGTTTTCAATCGAAATTTGGTGAAAAAATGTAGTTTTTGCTTATATAGAAGCTGGAATAATGAAACAATTTCTTTCCAAAATGGAAGTCGGATCTAGGAAGAATGGATTTTGCTGAAATACGTGATGGAACGATTACTTGAACGCGTGTCTAAACGGAAGCTGGATTTATTCAATTTATTCCTTGTGTCCGTTGACGAAACGTCCGCATACGCATTATTTCATGCGTTGAGACGTTTTGTGTGGGCTTCAAGAATAGTCTGCTTGTGTAGGATTAGACGATTAGTTTAATGCGAATGAAACCACTCTTGCACTTCTTTTATTTAAACTTTAAGCTTGTGGTTAGGCGTAACTTGTTAAGTTTTTCTTCATCATTCATATGTATAATAATAATTATGTCACTGTATGAGCCCATCCATTATGCTATTACGTATCTCACAAATCGCATTGTTGATCCGTGCGCACCTAATAATATGGACACTAACCTTGGAACCTGTTGTATTACAAGTGTTTTTTTATATTGCGGTCATTGAATGGGACGTTTTTATTGTTCTTGTCTGTTTAGCCATGTGTAGTTATTAGAATGGGGGAAAATCTGGACCTTTCAGGTTAATTAACACTCTAAGGTTGTCCCTTTGGAAGCTACATGAAGACAATGAAATCTTGCTGTTGTATTGTCAATGCATATACCATCAATTGCGAAAGCAGCAGGTGCAATGGTGGGATTTGGGAACATTTGGAGAAGTCGTGAAATCAGCATACGAACGAAAATGGGGATCATCAAAACCTGCGTATTTAGCATACTGCTATAACAGTGCTAGGCCTATATGCATGTGAGTCTAGTGAGACATGGACTCTGCGGAAGAAAAGACACAAGCAAACTCCTGGCATTCGAGATGAGATGTTATAGAAGGATATTGCGCATAAGATGGCAGCAGAAAATAACAAACAAAGAGGTGCGTGAAAGAGTGGGAAACAATAAAAGCATCGAACAAGTGATAATAGAGAGGAAGCTCAACTTTTTTGGACATGATTGTGTGCAGAATGGACAACAGCAGACTGGTGAAGCAAACTATGTTCGGGGTAATTGGCGGCACAGGGGTCAGAGGGAGACCAAGCAGGGAATGGCTGGACGACGTCAGAGACTGGTGCGAAATGGACATACAAAAACTGAGCTGGCTGGCACAAGAACGCGACAAATGGAGGATGATGGTGAAACATGCGATCGACACCAACGGGCATTGTGCCTATGGACTGAGATGATGATGATACCATCATTATTCTTCTCTGATGCTTAATTTGTGGTTCATTTAAATGGAGTGCTATACGGCTTGGTTTAAATTAAATCAATTAGGCCTAAAGTGATCAGATTTGTCGTTAGGCCTACATGATTCAGGAGCTTGAACTAGGCCTAAGCCTACATGAAGATTTTGATCAGACTTTCAAGTGGGTAGAAATCTTTTGGTAAAAAGGACGATTTGAGCCACTAAATGTTTCAGCTGGTTGAAGACTGACCACAATTTTTTTTAAATGGGACCCATGGCACTTCAAAGGAACGCTATTGGTTGATGTTATATCGGATAACATGCTACAGGCAGGGCTAGTCCTACCCAGTTTTAGTTTTGTAGTCAATTATAACGAACTCCGATCAGTCCGATGACAATGGAGAAAGGGTTCTAGGACAAAATGGTAGCGGACAAAATGGCACGGACAAATAGTTATGGATAAATTGAAGCTGGATGATGGTATATATGTTATTGCTAAAATAGAGGGTGGATGCCTTTTTGTGGCTGGAATACAGCTCTAGTGAAAAAATAAACATGATAAAATTAAGCCGGATTAGTGAGCCTATGAATTTATTTATGCTTTCTTTGTAACTGTCTGAGGTATGTGAGCAAGAGCTCAAAAAAGCGAACTATTAAAACGTCACCAGTCATAAAATGAAGCGTGATCTCTTGCAAACCTTGTCTATCGCACCACACCTTGGTGCAAGGGAGCATGGAATCCGCGCGGTTAACTCTACAGCGTGGTTGATTCAATCAGAGAATCAATTTCGAGCTATCAGGTTCGAACACGGATTAGTGAGCCTATGAATTTCTTTATGCTTTTCTTTGTAACTGTCTGAGGTATGTGAGCAAGAGCTCAACAAAACGAACAATTAAAACCTCACTGGTCATAAAGTGAAGTTTCATCTCTTACGCAGTGATGTAGGACTCGAGTCCGGCAAAAGACTCGAGTCCGACTCGAGACCGATTTTCTTCGGACTCGGACTCGGACTCGGACTCGAAGCCCTGGACTCGAAATTTGACTCGGTGACTCGGTTTCCGAGTCACGATTTCTCCGTGGAACAGGCCACAACATGTATTGCCACAACCAATACAGACATTTCGTCTGATTTATTGATTACCCAACTCAAACAAAGGAGCCCTTGCAGCCTACGGGTTTAAGACACAGAATCGGCCGTTAAACAACCTGACATTGAAATAATGTGACGGATGGCTGGGCAACGCTGACCACAGGGCAAGCGAAGTTAATTACAGGTGTAGCCTATTGATGTATGGTCGGTGTGGGGTTACGAGATGGGTGACTGAGACAAATTGAACATGAGCCTATAGATAGGCTACATTTGATCTTGGATACATAGACCTATTGTCACCTATACACAAACATAACCAGGCATCCATGGCATTCAGAGTTGAAATCGAGTTTGATATTTTGACACCTCAATGGACTTGCATTAACCCTCAGGCTACCAAGCTTTTTTTGTAACACTGACTACCAAGGGGGGGGGGTGGTTACCACCCCCCCCCTGGATTTTGGGTTTGGTTTGCGATATCATAACTTGTAATACATCAATGGATTCAGCATTCATTTCTGCACAAAATGGTATATTTAGGTTTGAAATATATGAAAGCACCCCGGGATTATGAATTTTTTTCCCTAGGCACCCGTCGATTTCACAAAATGCATAGGCCTACTTTCGCATAAGCGAAATATTAGATTCTGTGTGTTTTAACATAATTTATTTATTTAAAAATAGTTTACATATAATGAAGTTCAATATCTAACTATAAAAACTAGTAGTAAGTTAGTTTTTATTACAAGAAAAAGAAAAAAAAACACGTATTAGCTGCTGAAAAACGTTTATGCAGACTTATCGGTTAGCGTTGTAAAAAAAACCCGACATTTTCATACATTTAAATTTATTTTGAGCACTTCCGGTCATCCAATGTCAAATTAATTAGTATCAAAAAATAGCCCTAAATGCCCTCTATAGAAAGGCATAATTTATTTCTCTTGAAAAATAAATTATGAATAATTTTTAATAGGAAAAACATGTGAAGTTTATGAAAATAAAACACCTTTTTATATATTTTAATTTATGTTGAGCACTTCCGGTTGTCACAAGACAACTCCGTTACCACCAAAATGTAGCCCCACATTCCCTCTACAGAATGGTATAATTTGCGTCTCTTCATGTCAAAGGACGGATAAGATACAGACGAAAATCTAGGGGGGTGGTATCCACCCCCCCCTGGTGCCTCGGGTATATCGGGTATAACTTTTGAATGGTATGGTATATCATCACACATTTTAGCTCAAAATGTGTGCAAATGAATCCTCTACAGCTGCCTAAAACGTCAAAATTTTATTCCAAGCGAAAAAAGTTTGATTTGGGAAAAACCTAGGGGGGGTGGAAACCACCCCCCCCCCTTGGTAGCCCGAGGGTTAATATGCTGATAGGATAGACCTGATAGTACATAGTCTTCGAATCTATCTAGATGTCTATGGATAAGACAAATGAGGATAGGGGTTGGACTTGGACGTGTCTATTGGCCATTTGTGTCTGGTGACTATTATAACTTCTCTGATCTTGAAACTGGGCGCAGAGGATTAATTTACATCTCCATTATAGATCAGATACTACATTGTATACAATTGGTTGATTGCAACATGCAGGCAGGGTCATAGCACTTAGTTAGTCTGTGCTGGGGTATTGGAGGTCAGATGATATTAACACAGTGGATGGGCCGCATCTCTCCATAGGCCTACGTTGCCACAGACTCCGAACATTTGCTTTTAAAAACAAAGTCATTGCTGATCGGTGGCAGTTTTAGCCTTAGCCTAAATTTCAACATAAGAGACTCCACAAGATGCGCCTGCTTAACTTATGTGTGGCGGTGGGAGAATTTGTATCCCTTCCATTTCCCCAGATTATCAAACAAAACTTGATCTACATGTACTTCAGTATTTTAAAAGGTGGATAAATTACACTAAATTTTTTGGCATATATAAAGTATCGATACTTTTATATGCCATTATAGGCCTATTGGCTGCTTCAGTGGATCTTGGTGTTCGGACTCGGACTTGGACTCGACACTTAGTGACTCGGACTCGAACCCCTTTGGACTCGACTCGGACTCAGCTTAGCTGGACTCGGTCTCGGACTCGGCTCAGGTGGACTCGACTACATCACTGCTCTTACGAACCTTGTACCTCGCGCCACACCTCGGTGCAAGTCCGCGCAGTTCACTCTATCTACAGCGTGGTTGATTCAATCAGAGAATCAATTTCTGTCACGAACAGTGGTCTAGTGCCTATTCACAAGATCAGCGTGGCTGAATCCGATGTTTTCATTTGAAAATTGCAGGTTCGAAACCAAGAGACGATCATAGAAATAGAATAATTATAATTTTTATAAGCCTACAACCTTAGACCTGTAATTAATCGCAAGAGGACAGAAGTGCAGCATTCCAATTTCATGTTAAAGCTTATGTTTTACGTCAACGCCATTTTGACGAGACAGAGTTATCACAGCATAGCTATTTTTCGACTATTATTAGCTGGTTGGTGACTGCTAGATTATTATATATTTGTTACCGATAAATAATGAGGTATTCGTGATCTTTGATATTTAAAGTTGATTGGTGCATTCGCGATTTGAGACCTCATCGATCTCATATCACAAATCTAGGCCGATAAGAGAAGGTTTGCAAGACAATGGTTTGCAATTTGCTTTTTTAAGTAGAAGCTGGAAAGAAACTATTGAATGAGGCGATTATTAATCGTAATTTCGGTCGAAAAAGTGAAACGATCATTTAAACCCGAAGTATATAATATCGGATGCTACCATTAAAACCATTGAAAGAATTTTGGGTGCAAAAGTGAAAATGTTTAGCATATTTTGTAGAGCAAGTACATTAATATCAAAAGTTGTTAAAACATTCTTTAATGTAATCTCAATCTGGCCACACTGAGGCAGCAAAGTATGATCGATTATTCGCAAGTTTTTTTAACCATTTTCTCAGTTGGGTAATATCATTATCAGAGTTTTCCACACTGGTCAATCTTCTCTTCAGCATGTCATTTAAACAACAAAGACAAGATAATTTATATATGCTATTGCGAATTGTTCGCCATTTTAGTTGCAGTTTTCAATTGATGTTAGATTAAATAGAACTTTATGTGAAATGGCTAGTGCTATAATATTTCTCTTTTTTACACTGTATAGAATATACGAAAATGCAGTCAGAAATCCAAAATGAAGGAAAACAACTGAAATGCCAGTTTTGCGAGAAAGTATTTGCACAGAGTTACAACTTGTAAACCCACCTGAAAACTCACACTGGAGAAGCACCCTTCAAGTGCAGTTGCTGTTCTAAATCATTTTCACTGTGGAATCAACTGGAACCTCGTTTACGAATTCACACTAAGAAAAAAGAAAACCAATGCATTGTGCGTCATAAATCATTTGAAAGTCGACGTGCTTTAGAAAGTCACAAAAGAATTCACACTGCTGATAAGCTATACAATTGCATTTTATGTCAAAACGTATTTAGGTATGCGAGTGGCCTGACGTTCCATACGAGAGTCCTCACTGGAGAAAACCCATTCAAGTGTATTGTATGTCAGAGAGCATTTGCTTCAAAACAAATCATGGAATATCATACTAGAACGCACATTGGAGAAAAGCCTTTCAAGTGCTATTTCTGCGAGAAAAGTTTTTCAGACAGGAAGTCTGTGCAACAGCACTTAAAAATCCACTTTGAAGATATCAACATTTCCACTGGAGACCATTCTGAGGGAAGTGTGCGCATGGGTAATTTATATGAAGGGCTCAAACTTGGCGATCACGAATATTCTTCAGGCGAAAGTAGTAGAATTAACACTGGTGTTGGCAGGAAGCTGCAGTCGAATGCAGATGATACTAACCAAGATAATTCTGCAATTATAGATCAGATTGTTGACAAAATCGAAATTGATGGAGATCATTTGATTGTTGAGGCTGTTAGTTTTGCTGACAATTTTCACGATAGATTCCACAGTGAAAGAAAGCCACTGAAATGTGTATTGTGTGATAAAATATTTTCACTGGATTCTGACTTGCAGATCCACATGTTAACCCACTCTGGACAAGCACAATACAATTGCAGTTTCTGTCATAAAACATTTTCACAATCCCAACATTTTGAATCCCATTTAAGATCTCACTCTGCCAAAAAGAGTTTCCAGTGCAATTTATGTGAAAAATCGTTTACAAGATCCAGTGCTTTAGCATGGCATAAGAGAACTCATAATGGAGTTAAACCACACAAGTGCAGTTTATGCGAAAAAGCATATTGGAGTGCAAGTAGCTTAAAATTCCATATGACATTCCACACTGGAGAAAAGCCATTCAAGTGTAACTTATGTCAGAAAGCATATGGGGCAAAGCAGGCTTTGCAGCAACACCAGATAACTCACATGCAAGAATCACCGTTCAGGTGCAAGTTCTGTGACAATTCATTTTCAACAAAATTATGTCTGGACAATCATGAGGGAATGCACACTGGAGTCAGACGATACAAGTGCAGTATATGTCATAAAGGATTTGGATATAAAAGTAGTCTGAATAAGCATATGAGAACCCACACTGGAGAAAACCCTTATTTATGTATTAAAACTTTTTCAGATGAAAGGTCTCTGAGGCAGCACACGAAAATCCACTCTGAAGATGTCAACATTCCCACTGTGGACTGTTCTGAGGAAAATTTGTGCCAAAGTGATTTGTATGAAGGGTTCAAGTTTAACGATCCTGAATGTTTATCGGGCAAAAGTAGTGGAATTGATATTGATGCTAGTAGTTGTGATGATGTGAACGAGCAGTCAGTTACTGATAAGATTCCAGATCTATCTTCTTCAAGTGTGAAACAGAGTGTTGACAGAATCGAAATTGATAAAGATCATTTGATTAGCGATGGTGGTAGTTTTTCTGTGGATCTTTCGAATACTGAAACCCGATCCATCCATGAAGAAAAATCGTTCAAATGTGAATTGTGTTACAAGATATTTCCAATGAGTTCGGAACTGCAAATCCACATGACGACCCACATTATTGAATCGTACAAATGCAGTTTGTGTCATAAATTGTTTTCACAACAGTGTTACTTGGAACGACATTTGAAAGTGCATTCTGGCCTAAATGGTGAAGAGCGCAATATATTTCACAAATCATTTATAGACTCCAGTAATTTACAGCTTCATAAAAGAACTCACACAGAGTTTAAACCATACAAATGCAGTCTATGTCAAAAAGCATTTGGGAGCACAGGTAACTTAAAACAACATATAAGGTCACACACGGGAGAAAAGCCATTCAAGTGTGATTTGTGTCAGAAAGCATTTTCTTCAAAACAGCATATGCAATTTCATTCAAAAACACATACCGGAGAAAGACCATACATTTGCAGTATGTGTCCGAAAACGTTTGCACGAAAAACTAATCTCCTTAATCATGAAGGAACCCATACTGAAGAAAAACCATACAATTGCAATGTTTGCTCTAAATCTTTTTCGACCATTGGTCTAGTGAAGCGTCATGCCAAAATCCACACTAAAGACAAATTACACACTTGTCATTTGTGCCACAAATCATTTGCACGTAGAGCTGCTCTTCATCGCCATGAAATATTCCACACTGGGCAAAAACTGTACATGTGCGCTATTTGTCCAAAATCATATACCTCAATGCGGTATCTGCAAATCCACGAGAAAAGTCACACTCAAGAAACACAATACAAATGCAGTTTTTGTCAAAAAGCATTTAAAACGTCTTTACATCTGGACTATCACGAGGGAATCCACACTGGAGTAACACCGTATCATTGCAGTATCTGTGAAAGAGGTTTTTTAAATAAAAGTCTGCTGAAAATACACTCGAGAACCCACACTGGAGAAAAGCCGTACGAGTGCAACGTTTGTGGCAAGGCATTGACTGACAGAAAGGGTGTTCAACGACATGCAAAAATGCATGCTGCAGATGCAAAAATTCACACTGAAGGCCATTCTGAAGAAAATTTAAGCCAGGCTCAAATGTCTGAAGAGATCAAAGGCAGAGATCTTGAGTGTTCATATGGTGACATTATTGTATTTCATGGTGACAGTGAAACCTCTGTCAACGAGAAACAGCAGCCAATGACAGAGGCAAGGAAAGAACATGCTTCTAATACAAGTGAAATTGTGCATGTTAACAAAATCCATCTAGACGTAGATCACTTCATTCGTGATGACGATGGTTTTTCTGTGGACGATTCAATCATGGAAACCGAATTCAACAAGGAAGGAAATGCATTTAAATGTGAATTGTGTGACAAAATATTTTCGCTTAATTTGGAATTGCAAATTCACAAGAGAACCCACACTGAAGAAGAGACATACAAATGCAGTTTCTGTCCTAAATCGTTTTCACAACAGAATCACCTGAAGCATCATCTTAAATTGCATTCTCGTCAAAATAGAAAAGAGTGCAATATATGCCAGAAATCATTTAAAAGCTCAAGTGCTTTAGAACGCCATAAAATAGTTCACACTGGAGGTAAGCCATACAAGTGCACATTATGTCACAAAGCATTTGGTAGTGCGACTGGCCTGAAATTCCATGCAAGTTTCCACACTGGAGAAAAGCCATTCAAGTGTAGCTTTTGTCAGAAAGCTTTTGCTTCAAAACAAATCATGGAATGTCACATAAGAACACACACTGGAGAAAAGCCATATAGTTGCAATTTCTGTCCCAAACAATTCGCACGAAAAAGTTATCTCATTTTACATGCAAGAACCCACACTGGAGAAAGACCATACAATTGCAATCTGTGTTCAAAAACATTTGCATCCAAAGATGCTTTAAAATACCATACTAACACCCACACTGGAGACAAGCCATACAGTTGTGATTTGTGCCACAAAACATTTGCACAACGAAGAATTCTGAATTTCCATGCAAAATCACACACTGGACTAAAGCCATACAAGTGTGATGTATGTCAAAAAGCATTCAGGACAAAACAGTCTTTGCAGCGCCATGAGATAACTCACATGCAAGAATTACCGTACAGGTGCAAGTTGTGTGACAGATCATTTACAACACAATTCTGTATGGATAATCATGAAGCAATGCACACTGGAGACACACGATACAAGTGCATTATATGTCATAAAGGATTTGGACTTAAAAGTACTCTGACTAAGCATATGAGAACCCACGCTGGAGAAAAGCTTTATTTCTGTGGTAAGACTTTTTCAGATGAAAGGTCTCTGAACCAGCACACGAAAATCCCCTCTGAAAATGTCAACGTTCCCACTGCGGACCATTCTGATGAAAATTTTTGCCAGAATAAATTTTATGAAGGGCTCAAACTCAGCAATCCTGAATGTTCATTGGGCAAAAGTAGTGGAATTGATAATGATGCTGGGAGCTGCCTGTCAGTGACTGATAAGATCTCAGATCTATCTTCTTCAAGTGTGAATCAGAGTGTCGATAAAATCAAAATTTATGGAGACCATTCGATTAGCGATGGTGGTAGTTTTTCTGTGGATCTTTCGAATACGGAAACCCGATCGATCAATGAAGAAAAATCATTAAAATGTGAATTGTGTGAGAAGACATTTTCACTGAGTTCGGAATTGCAAATCCACATGAAGACCCACATTATCGAAAGTCGTTTGTGTCCTCAGTTGTTTTCTAATCAGAGCTTTGGGGAGCAACATTTTAGATTGCACTCTGGCCAAAATGGTGAAGAGTGTAATATATTTCGCAAATCATTTGTAGACTCCAGTAATTTACAGCATCATAAAAGTACTGATACAGAATTAAAACTATACAAGTGCAGTTTATGTCAAAAAATATTTCGGAGTACAAGTGACTTGAAATTACATATAAGGTCACACACGGGAGAAAAGCCTTTCAAGTGTGATTTGTGTCAGAAAGCATTTACTTCAAAACAGCATATGCAATATCATTCAAAAACACATACCGGAGAAAGACCATACATTTGCAGTATGTGTCCAAAAATGTTTCCACGAAAAACTAATATGCTTAATCATGAAAGAACTCACACTGGTGAAAAACCATACAATTGCAATGTTTGCTCTAAATCTTTTTCGACCATTGGTCTAGTGAAGAGTCATGCCAAAATCCACACTAAAGACAAATCGCACACTTGTCGTTTGTGCCACAAGTCATTTGCTCGTAGAGTTGCTCTTCATCGCCATGAAATATCCCACACTGGGAAAAAACTGTACATGTGCACAATTTGTCCAAAATCATATACATCGATGCAGTATCTGCACATCCACGAGAGAAGTCACACTCGAGAAACAGCCCTGTACAAATGCAGATTTTGTCAAAAGTCATTTAAAACGCACTTATTCATGGAACATCATGAGGGAATCCACACTGGAGAGACACCATTTCATTGCCGGATCTGCGACAGAGGATTTTTTAAGAAAAGTCGTCTGATACGGCATTCGACAGTCCACACTGGAGAAAAGCCATACAAATGCAATGTTTGTGGCAAGGGATTGACCGAGATAAGGGGTGTTCAACGGCATGCAAAAATGCATGCTGCAGAAGCTAAAATTCACTCTGAAGGCCAATCTGAAGAAAATTTAAACCAGACTAAATTGCCTGAAGCGATCGAAAGCAGAGATCCTGAGTGTTCATCTGGTGATATTATTGTACTTTATGGTGACGATGATGCTTGTGTCAACGAGAAACAAGATGCATTGGCTGAGACAATGAAAGAAACTGCTTCTAGTACAAGTGAATTTGTGCATGTTGACAAAAGCCACTTAGAAGGAGATCACTTCATTGGTGATAGCGATAGTTTTTCTGTTGAACATTCGAACATGGAAACTGAATTTAACAAGGAAGGAAATGCATTTAAATGCAAATTGTGTGACAATATATTTTCAGAGATTGTGGAATTGCAAATTCATGTAAGAACCCACACTAGAGAAGACTGTCATAAATGGTTTTCACAACAGAATCATCTGGAACGTGATATTAGATTGGACACTGGCGAATATAGAGAAGAGTACAATAAATGCCACAAATCATTTAAAAGCTCTAGTGCTTTGCAACATCATAAAATAGCTCACACCAAAGTTAAACGATACAAGTGCAGTTTATGTGACAAAGCTTTTGCGAGTAAAAGTGGTTTTACATTCCATACGAGGTTCCACACTGGAGAAAAGCCATTCAAGTGCACCTTTTGTCAAAGAGCATTTGCTACAAAGCATAAAATGCAATATCACACAAGAACGCACACTGGAGAAAAGCCATACAGTTGCAATCTGTGCCCAAAGAAATTTGCACGAAAAAGTTATCTCGATTACCATACAAAAATCCACACTGGTTAAAAACCGTACAATTGCAATTTTTGTTCTAAGAAATTTGCATCTAAAGACTTACTGAAATACCATATCAGAGCACACACAGGGGACAAGCCATTCAGTTGTGATAGGTGCAACAAAGCATTTTCACGGAGATCTAGTCTGAATGTACATGCACGATTACACACTGGACTAAAGCCATACAAGTGTAATGTATGTCAAAAAGCATTTGTGTATAAACATTCTCTGCAACAGCATAAAATAACTCACATTCGAGAAAGACCATGAGTGCAATTTCTTCACTGAAGATTTGTTTATACAATAGTCATGTCATCTCAATAAGCATTTGAGAACCCACACTGGATTAAAACCATACACGCGCAATAGAATTGATACGGACGCTGGCAGACTTGATGTTGGAAATGGTCAGTCATCAGCTACAGAGGCTGTGCACAGTGCACTGCACACTGGAGTAGTAAGGCACAAGTGCAATGCCTGTCAAAAAGAATTCAGGAAGAAGGGTGATCTGATTCGGCATGAGAGAAAGCATACTGGAGAAAAACCATACAGGTGCGACATCTGTCAAAAATCATTTACTTCTAAGCAATCTTTGGAGATACGTAGAGCCGTTCACACTGGAGACATGCCTTTCCAGTGCTATGTGTGCAACAAAGCGTTTGCATTAAAGTATTTCCTGCAACGACATGCAATGGTCTGCTGTGGAGATATGATCAATCACACCAACGTATTCAATACAAGCTCTTCCTAATTACATACAAGTCATTACACAACCTCATGCCTGAATACATCGCGGATTTCTGCATTCCAATCACAGACAATAGGTTACGATCGTCGGCGAGAGGCCTGCTGCATGTACCACGGTCAACCACGAGGTTTGGTGAAGGCTCGTTCTCTGTGTCGGGACCAACTGCATGGAACAGTCTTCCTGTCCACGTGAAGATGGCACCATCTCTGGAGACATTTAAATCCAGTCTCAAAACTTACCTATTCAAACAGTCGTTTATTTATTGATAGTAACATGTTATCCCGTGTACAGCGCCATTTCCTTCGGCCTGGACTGAGCTACGGCGCTATATAAATCGTCTTATTATTATTATTATTATTATTACACCAAAGGTCGCTCCATTGAACTCTCATGCACAAGTAAATTATTATACGAAACAACCAAACTCATTTCTACTGAATGTTCTTCTGGAAGCAGTTATAGATTTTATTCTGGCGCTGAGAATTATGTTATGGGTGAACAAAGGTCAATGGCGGAAGTAATACAAAATGATTCATGTGAAAATGTAATTTGTGACGAAGTCGAGATGGAAAGAGATCATTTGATCAGTGCTTTTGATAAGAGTCATTTCAAGCGGCTGTATGGCTGTGGGTTCTGTGATAAAATGTTTCGACATAAATGGGAGTTTATGGAACACTGCTGTCGTCACTACTCTTCTCCTGAGAAAGACACACTTCCTGAACTTTTTCAGATGCGACTTTTGAATTACCTTCCTTAAATTAGGAATGCATGTTCAATCTAACGTTCATGGAGTTTTGACAGCGTATTTAAGTCAATTGTTTGCAAGATCACTGCATGTGCGATGCAGATAAAGAAATACATGCATAGACAGACAGACAGAGAGTGGGACATAGACAGAGGGAGACAGACAGTGTGAGGGAAAGAAAGAGCTGAAAAATCTTCAGAAATCTGCAGCTGCTAAAGTTCCAATAATTGTAAAACAGTTCGCCAGTATTCTTATAAACTGGAAGAGATCCGATCCTTGTTTTCAACGTTAATACAACAACCTTAAAAGGCAGTGTAGATTTATTTTGAAAAAGAGCCGTTGTTTGAAAGGATGTGTTGCCGAAGAAAGAAGGACTTGCTTTCGTTTTATGTTTGCATTGAAGCATCAGACCAAACCCACATTCATTCAGTCAGTCATTCAGGTTATCCAACCGGCTATGATTATGTCCGTCGAATATCTCTGTTATCTGGGACAGTAGACGTGTTAGAATTTACAATCTTATAATTATCATAGCAACATATCACTATAAGAGCTCGCTAGTCTGTTTACCACAATGGGAGTTTGAACAATGGATATTTACAGAGCTGGAAGAATTTTTTCGTCGGTGGCTATTTAGCAATATGCTATCTAAATCAGCGTTCATCCGCCTCTTCAGCTTTTGTGAAATCTCTGTCAACTCGATGACATCGTCTTCACTTCTGTGTTATTTCAGCGTATGCTTATTCTTCTTGCACTGATGATACTCTGTTGTGTAGGCAAGCGTCGACACGCTCTGATTCTCGCCGTATACCTTTGTCAATAAGGCAGTTGTGTAACAGTGCAGAACTGCATTAAGTCTTTGTTTGTCTATGTGGGCTACAAAATATATACTGTTTGTGTAGGAGTAGTTTAATGGGAATAAAACGACTCTTCAAACTTCCTTTTATTTAAAGTGCAAGAGCTGTGTTGTTAGGCGCGACTAGTTAATTTGTTCCTTACCATTCATATGTATAATATTTATGACAATGTATACGCCCATCCCTATATTACGTACGCACAAATCGTATTGTTGATCCACGCGTACCTAATAATATGGCCCTAGAACTTATTATAATGCAAGTGTTGTTGTTGTTTTTGTTGTTTTTGTTGTTGTTGTTGTTGTTGTTGTTGTTGTTGTTGTTGTTGTTGTTGTTGTTGTTGTTGTTGTTGTTGTTGTTGAGCTCTTAAATATTGTGGTCATTGAATGGGACGTTTTTAGTTGTTCTTGTCTGTGTTGTTAAGCCATGTGTAATAATTTCATTGGGAAAGAAACAACTGGACATTGCAGGTTAACTAACTTTTCTAAGGTTGCCTCTGTGGAAACTGGAAGACAATGGACTATTGTAATTGTGCTGTCAGTGCTTGTACCATATTTATTGTTCTTCTCTGATGCTTAAATTGTGATTCAATAAAATGACTTAAATTAAATCAATTAAAGTGATCAGATAATTATTACATGCATTTAGGATCCTGGACTAGCCTACTTGAGGAATTTGATCAGGCTGTCAAGCGGGTAGACAATTATTTGGTAAAAACGACGATTTGAGCCACTGAATGTTTGTCACAGCTGGTTGAAGATTGACCACGGCTATTCCAATTTCTCATCGTGAACAATAGACAGCCGACTTTAGCTGGACAGCCTGAACAAAAGGCAGCCGTCGATATTTCCTGTGGCCCGTCTTTAGGTCTTGATCTGTTTACCCCACGCTGGCAACGACGGGATATAAATATTTTTCACGCAGTTGCGCTCAGCCAAACCTCCTAATGTGGGGGGGAAGAGCAAGCGTTATGCGTCGTCTGGCGCAAGGAACGTCCATATGCCTCTTACTATTCTGTGTCCATGCCTATGGCCGAATTCCGAGGGCTGTGTCGGGACCAGATATGTCGGGTGTAGTCTCTACACCTAGATTAGCCATATAATTATGCCTATGTTTACAGTCACGCTCTCAGGTATCGTATTGCAGTTCCTCGAGCACTGAGCGACAGTGTTCAGTCATGGTTGATCTGTCGTCCTCTGTCACCAACGATCTCCACTTCGATATATGAACCGATCCATTTCTCCTCTCCACTCCATACATTCCATTGTCATTCTTTGCATGGAAGACAATCTCCACCCAACGTTCCAGCGTCTCTCTCTTCAATGATCGTCCAAAGGATCGAAACATCCTCGTGACAGTGTCAATCGGGTATCTTACGAGGTCTTCGTATCGCACGACCATCAGGGACCCTGGGTACTTCCGTTCAAGGTACTTCATCGCCGTCAAGTCATCCTGCATCCTGACGCAGATGAACTGGGCTTCCTGGCCGAGGGTCCAAGTACGACTCGGCTCATACGTGTGTAGATACCTCTCAGCTCTTGACACGGCGATGGCACGAGGGTCACGGACGTAGAAGACGATGTTGATGTTGGGTATCCGTTGAATGAGGAGCTCGAGGTCAACTAAGGATGATCGGTGGATGTTGATGGCGATGACGTCAGCGTTGCCACATCGATGACTTAATGCATGACGACAGTGACGTGTGTCATGATCGAGACTTCGCAGACAATCTTGTTGTCTTAGAAACTTCGTGAACTTTATCAGCATTGATGTGCACTCTTGGAATTCCTCCTTGTTCTTATGCGACGCTCTGCTTTGATTAGGGTTTAGAGTGTTCCTCTTCATTGTCGACGCTTGTATCTCTTTCCAACTCGACGCGTCCAGTTTCGGACAATTTTCCTCGACGAAACCCTTGACTTGTCGAAGTCCTGTCTTCTTAAGATACTTCAGCAGCAGCTTAATCACTTTATTGCTCCAACGTGACTTTAGTTTCCACGTTGCAATAGTAGCAATCAAATCCTCGCAGGTCATCTTCGTAACGCCAGCGGATGGATTGTGCTTCAAGTAGTCACTCCAGTATTCCTCAGCATAGCAATATAACTCTACCATTCTTTGACATGAAGATAGTCGACTGGATCCATTCTTAGACTCCATGCAAGACCAGAAGTCTTCGTAACCGGCGGATTTTGTCATAAACACGTGACTAAGGGTCGTGATGGGAATTGTTTCGATTCGACACTGCAGGAGATTGTCCAGGTAGTCTGTCATTGCGGACAACTTCCTTGCATCCACAGTCCTACAACATTGTACAAATGTACAATAATTCTGCATTGGTTTTGGTCTGGTTGGGCCATCGATAATAGAGGTAAACCAGCCATAGTAGAGAAGCAGTAGTCTAAGTGGCTGGTGACAAAAGCATGGACAAGGATGACGGCATCATCCCCGGATAGAGGGCGAGAGTTGATTCGTAGGCCTACAGCCATGCTCGAGTCAACAGATTGACGTGCATCGAGAAATTAAGTTCTTCATCCAACGTAAGACCCAATTCCCGGACAGAATAAAAAAAGGTAATATAATTATATGGAAAAGCTTCAACCAATGCAAACGTTCCACACCTGCAGATCGCCATTGTGTCTACGTCCACCTAGCCAGATGATCATCTAGCCTACCACCTTAAATTGGTCGATCGTGTTCTCTGGAGTAGTCATACCACCACCTCTTCTCTACGCAATTTATAGGTTTCAAGTTTGTCTTTATAATAATATTGTTGGCCATAGGCGGAGACCTGGTCCGAACTTTGGGGGGGACGGACGAGCGGCCGAAGGACGATCGCTTAATTAAGCGCGAAGCCTAAAAAAGGTGTGTTAAGAATTTTTGACAACTAAAAAAGGTGTCAAGAAATTTTGACGACTAATTAGAGGCGCTTTATAAATGCTTTTACACAAAACATATTTTTTAGAATACAATAATAAAGGAGTCTTCAGAAATTTTGACATCTAAAAAGGTGTTATTAGAATTGTTTACGACTAAAAAAGGTGTCCAGAAATTTTGACGAGTAATAAAAGTATACACAACATTAATTTTTACATCTAAAAAAGATCTATTTAGAATTTTTTACAACTAAAAAAGGTGTCAAAAATTTTTAAAGACTAATAAAAAATATTCAGAAATTTTGACATCTAAAAAAAGATGTCTTTAGAATCTTTTACGACTAAAAAAGGTGTCCAGAAATTTTGATGACTAATAAAAAGTTTTTCAGAAATTTTGACATCTAAAAAAGTTGTTTTTAGAATTTTTTACGACTAAAAAAGGTGTCCAGAAATTTTGGTAACTAATAAAAAACCTTCAGTAATTTTGACATTTTAAAATATGTCTTTTGAATTTTTATGACTAAAAAAGGTGTTCTGAAATTTTGACGACTAGTAAAAAGTTTTCGTCGCAGCCGACCGTGCGGAGTGGAGAAGTTTTGTCGCCCGATGTTCCGAAAGGAATGAAAGGAAATGAGAGAGAGAGAAAAAGTCTTCATAAACTTTGACGACTAAAAAAGTGTGTCTTGAGAAATTTTGACGACTTAAAAAAGGTGTTTTCAGATATGGTCATAGCTTAAAAATGTGCGTTCAAAAATTTTGACAACTAAAAAAGGTGTCTTTAGAAATGTTGATGTCTAAAAAAGTGTCTTCAGAAATTTAGACGACTATGACTTTTGAAATGTTGACAGCTAATAAAAGGAGTTTTCAGGAATTTTGAGACTAGAGAAAGGTTTCTTGAAATTTTGACGACTAAAAAAGGGTGTCTTCGGGAATTTTGACCACTAAAAAAAAGTGTCTTCAGAAATTTTGCCAACTAAAAAAGTTTTCTTCTTATATGTTGACAGCTAAAAAGGTGTCTTTTGAAATTTTGACAACAAAAAGGTTTCTACAGAAATTTTGATGACTAAAAAATTGTTTTCAAAATTTTTGACGACTATAAAAATAATTGTTTCTTCAGAAATTTTACGATTATGAAATTTTGACAACAAAAAGTTTTGTTTACAAATTTTGATTACTAAAAAATTGTCTTCGAAAATTTTGACGACTATAAAATTGTGTCTTCAGAAATTTACGATTAAAAAAGTGTCTAGAAATTATGACGACTAAATAAAGTCTCTTCAAAAAATTTTACGACTAAAAAGGGTGAAAAGTTGTCTCCAGTAATTGAGACAATTAAAAAAGGTGTTTTCAGAAATTTGGACGACTAAAAAATGGTCGTCAGAAATTCTTCGCCGAAGGAACCCCCTCCACCCAACTCAAATCCAGGCTACGGCCATGTGGAGAACGAACAAGGTGTGAAGGATATGATGGAAGTGGTTGAGCGAGTCGAAAATTAGATGGCTTGAATGATTATAATATAATATATTTGTAATTGAATTACAAAACCGATCTTATCTTGTCGAATCTACACTGGGTAAGTTGAAATTAAACTCCATTCATGATTAGATCGAGAGGTTTTTTCAAAGATTTGTACAATGCCAATGCCAGTACAATGTTTTATAATAATTTGATGGGTAAAATCAAATTTTTTGAATTCTGTAAGTTTACTACAATTATAAAGCCTCATGGAGAATAAATTTAAGGGTGTCCAAGTAAGGTGTTTTCAAAAAGGGACGATGTATCCCGATTCTGTTATGGCATCGCTCTTATGCGTTGAACAGTTGTTTTAGTAGGCGACTGACGACGTTCATCAAATGTCCATATTCTGACACCCAACGATTGGGGGGGGGACAAATACATGGTCCGTCCCCCCCCACCACAATCTTTGGGGGGGACCGTCCCCCCCTGTCCCCCCCTAGGTCTCCGCCCATGTTGTTGGCCTATCTGTTCATGCATCACTGTATTTCCTCAAAGCACTTTTTGAGGATAATGAGAGCAGCGCTGTTTAAGTTTCAAATAGCAGCACATTATGCTTACATTAACCAACTACATTTCGGATAGGACTTCAGGTCTGCCCCCTCCCCAAAAAAGAAGCCATTAGTTAAGCCATCGGACACGGTATAATTGGTTAAGTTGTTACCTTCTTGTGTGGTTTCTGTAATAGAGAAGACGGAGTTCGTTGCTGTATTCCGGAATACCAGAGTAGAATGAGTGGAATCCTTGAAGAGCCTCATACCACAGATACGTTGAATCAGATTTGATGTTGAAGACATCGCTTAGTAATGTTGAGCCGCCTCTCGTATACGAGAAGAGGATGACTTTAGCCACTCTGTCCTTTCCAGTGATGTTCTAAAATAATAGAAAGAAAGGTGGATGTTCTTACACGGTATTGAACAGACTATGTATTTTACCAGACAAACTACTGGCAGCAGTGTTGCCAGTAGATTTTCGGTAATTTTACATACTTATGTAAAATCATATACAGACTTTCTCTGTGCACGGAGACTTTTCTGTATATTATTTACAGATATTTTTCTGTGATAATTTACATACATATTCGGTAAAAGCAACAGATTTTCTGGAAAATATATACCGATTTTTTCTGTAATTTTAAGGATATTTGATTTAATTTCTGTATTAATTAGCCTGCTAATATACTGATTTTTTCTGTATTTTTAAGGACATTTGATTTAATGTATGTATTAATTAGCCTGCTAATATACAGATTTTTCTGTAAATTGACCGCCGTCCAGCAGTATATTATTGGTCATTTAAATGGTTTTCTTTAAAACAATCACATACTTTCATGCATGATTTAAGATTATGAGAAACTCTCTACCATCCTTGTAATTAGATCATATTAAATATTATATTAATTAATATTATATATGATAATTATATACACAATATAATAATATCTTCAACAATTTCATTGAAAGTTTTATTACACTTGAACTCATATAATAACACATCAAACAAGCAATCACGAAATACAAACGCAGCCTTACAAGAAAGCGATTCATCAAGGGACTGTTTGTCAAAGGACGATTCACCAAAGGACTGTTCATCACAGGCTATTCATCACAAGACTGTTCATCAAGAAATGAGCATACAGACATATGCATTCATACATGCACACAAACATGCATACATACAAGTATGTATACATAAAAAATACATACATACAATACATGCATATGGTTCACAACTCAAGTGCAACTTAATAATAATAATAATATCTTTTCTTTATTGAAACGCCTGCAAGACGCACTGCGCTTTACATTTACAAGTTATGCAGTAATCTTAATTAAACTTAACTACCAACTGAGCAGACAGCTTTGCAATTACAATGACACTAATAGCAGCCTACAAATCAAATCCGCCCAACGGGGGCTCGAACCTGCTACCTCTCGCACTCTTGGCCAGTGTGTTAACCATTACTCTACCGGGCCCCCCGGTATTATTTCTATAGGAAATAAAGTATAATCCAAGCTATTTTCTAGTTAATTTTATTGGGCAGCATTAAATTAATAAGTTCAGATTCTGCGCCTTTCTTCACTCACGAATTATTGATTTCTTGGAGACTAAGCACCAAGAAGTCTAAGACAGATTGCAGTATAATTATAATGCTGTCCACATAAACAATGCATCACAGAAAGGTGTGATCAATGTAGCAACCAAAATGAGATTTTTTTTCAGTTTAGAAGTCCTCAATATCAGTTCTAGTTCCAGTTCTTAAAAATTTCAGTTCTACTTCTAATTCAGTTTCTTAAATAATTTCAGTTATCATTTCAGTCCTTGTTCGAAAATAATATAGGTTCTACGTCTTTATATAATGTCATTTGAATTGTCATTGTTATTCCAGGCTTTTGTTTAGCTTCAGAAAACCCTCATTTCTAGTGACTTTTGCATTCTGTTCATTCATCCAGTTGTTAACTTGAAAGTAAGTAACACGGAAAAAATTCTTTCCACGCACGCTTGGGAAGCTGGAGCCGCTAGTTCTTCCGCAAGTTGGGTGATGTTTGGATAGACTTGCCAGATCCATGACGGCCCAGGAGGTGGTTAAAGGTGGACCAGAGACGCTTCGGAACTTTCGCGTTACAGGCAATCTTTGCCTCCCAATATTCACGCTCTCTTTCCTTGTAGTGTGCTTGCATCCGACGAACAAACCGGATCCAGTCCTCCCGAGTAAGTGGGCACTTTGTGCGACGGTAGATGACTGGCATTTCACGTCAAACCACGGGGATAGCGTACTGTGACGTTCGGTGAAAGCGCGAGGTGGGATAAAGTTGGAAATCAGACTATCCGTGATCCGCTCGTAGAACTCGAACAACTCGGTGACTGTCATTGTGGCCGTTTGGATCTAAAGATAAAATCAACACGCTTTCTTTCCTTGTAGTGTGCTTGCTTGACAGTCAGAATCAATTGAAGGCCTAGGCATAATGCAGCAAGTCATAGCTAATGAATACACTTGGGTCAATCCTGTGACTCAATCGATGGTTTTAAATAGCACATCATCACGCAATCTCGAAGACTGCGGGTCTGTATACAAAACAATGATTACCAATGACTTGGTTGAAATAGAGTGCTGCGACCTATCAGCCGCATGCATGATGCAATGCGCTCAGTAAGTAAGTAATCCACGTGAAAGTAAGTAACACGATCAAGTTCATAAAATTATAAATCAGTGAAAATATGCAGCAAATACGAATAAATAGAAGGTTAGAAAGTGAACACTGCGCTTCAGTTGTCTGTAGACCAGTTGTCGGTAGACGAATTGTCCGGAGACCAATTGTGGGTAGACAAGTTGTCATGAGAAGACTCGTGACACCTGTTGAAAACTGAGTTTGCATTCAGTTTTTGTCATAGTTTGCTGTGCGACAGTACTGTTGACAACCCACCGTTTGGATCTAAAGATAAAATCAACATTCACAATCAGAAACAATGAAAGATTTAGGCATTGGAAAACGATAAATGTTAGCTAGTGGCTACGAAATTCGCGGTCAAAATGCAGCAATTAAAAACAGATCTAGAATTTACAGTTATAGAAATAGAGGCAATAATATAACCACTATCCCAAAGACTGCGTGCCTGTACACAAAATAATATGATTACCAACGAATTGGCTGGAATAGAGTGCTGCGAACTCTCAGCCGCATCCACGATGCAATGCGCTCAGTAAGTAAGTGATCAACGATAACTAAACTAAGTAAAACAATCAGGTTTATAAAATTATAAATGAGTGAAATATGCAGAAAATATGAATAAATATAAGGTTTGAAAGCGAACAAAACTGTGCTTCATAAACTGACTAGGGGCCGATGAAGGTAAACTTCTATTTAGAAAGAATATTCTTTTCGTCAATCCGACTTGCACTCAACTTATGCTGAAACCCATGCAATGGCGAATGATTTACGACGCTAAAATACAAGTTTACCAGAAGTTTCCGTCTGCAGGATCTTCACCCCTTTATTTTTTTTAGGTGCACTTCCCCAAATTGTTCTATTTACTTACTTAGCACACATGATAATTTCTTGTTAATTACTTACTTACTGAGCGCACTGCATCACGGGATGAAGTTTTTATAAGGCCGTAGTGATTTCTTGGGCGGACATACTGTTTACACGAACAGGCACTCAGTCTTCGGGATTACCCATCATCAGCTTGACTATCCAAATAGTCGCCGTCGGGCCTCCGGTGGAAGAAAACTCGTGTGCTTCGCTCACCGCACGAACTCTTCTATTCATTTTCATTCCTCTACTCTCAGAAATCTCCACCGGAGAGGCGGAGACGCATAAATAAGTCTAGCCATCGTGGTAGCATGCGTAACGTTAATAGGACCCGTGCTCGGCGTGCTGGCATGCCTCTCCAAGCCGGTTGATCAATACTAAACTGCCGCCATCTCACATAAACACCTCACGAGGCTAACGGTGATTTGAAAATGCAATAGTTCTTACCTCTCGGGATTTTTCGGAAATCTTAAAAAACTCAATTTCTTTTTCTTTAACATTATAATAAATATATAAATATCGACGTGAACGACAGAACAGCCCTTGCGATTAGACGCCATCTTTGTCGTTTTCGTTGAACGTGAAGCGCGACCAATGAGACGCAAGCTGTAAGTCACGTGATTGTCGCGTCTAGGCTGATTGGACTAATATTCAATAACGTTGACTCGTTTACATACATTTTTCTGTAAATGGGTTCTATTCGGTATTTTTCCACAGTAGAAAGTGACGTAATTTAACTTTTTATTGAAACCGTGTAGAGAAAGCAGGCTACATGTTGTTCCCGTTGAAGAATTTGCTAATAGTAATTTTCGTTTATTCAACAATTCAGTTGACATACCTAAATCGGTTGCAGTGTGCAGTAATTGTTTATGCAGTTATCTTAATTAATTAATTAACGTCAGTCTTAACTACTACTGTAACAGAATATGTAGCCTATAGGACAGTGTGGAAGTTGTGGAAAAATAAATGGGGGTTGGACTACGATCCACTTGGAATTGGGGTGTGAAAAACACTTTACTATGAGGCTCTAAGAAAGACTGAGATTGAAACCCCAACACCCCCAGCAATTCTCACCATGGATAGGCCCTAGTCTGCAATACAATAGCGCTGATAGCAGCCTACAAAACACGACTATCTTACGGGTACTTCAGAATCGCGCTCAGGTCCGCTATGCCAGTGTGTTATCCAACGCGCCACCGGAAGTTCTGCGCTTGCTCGTGACTGCCATACAAGAGTGAGACAAATTCGAAGAATAGCAGTGTCCATGAACAACGTTTATACCTAGCGTAAAATATACTAGCCCATGACTGCCGCCCCGGACTTAGTAGAATAATTTTACAGCGTGACATTCCTTGAAAAAAACGCCTTAAGCACCTTTGCCTCTATTGTAGATCTTTGAAGACTGAGACACGATATTTTATTTACTCTGGAGTTGGCTAATCGCCAAACAATCGTTTCTGTGCAGACTATGCACGAATTTATTATGATTTGGCTAGACCATGATAATCAGAATACAAAACAGGTGGATATCTTGATGCATAATAAGACAATAAATAGGCCTACACTATGGGCTTAGCAGCCAAAAGACAGACCTAGGCCTATGTCCGTTATGAAAATACTTCTGGCTCTTGTAAGTACATGTAGGTCTCTGGTCTACCATGCTAAAGATTATAAGATAGGCTAAAATTAATATTGTCTGCATTAAGCAACCATCTGCTTATTGAAAACTGTAGAGCCTATAATTATTATACCTCTCTCAGTTTCATCCATGTTTCATTTCTACGGCTGTCTTGTACAATTATAGGCGATCGATGTTCAATGACAGGTTGCTGCACAAGATATTCATGAAACACAGAACAGGCGTAAAATTAAATACAATCTACAGCAGCATATATTTGTGATTGATAGGGGAAGGTTGCCAAAGATGGACCACGTAAGGATGATCGTCCGTTTTCGCCACAAATTATGAGAAAATGATTATGCAACACGGTCGTTACATAGATTAGGTGTTGATACACCATTGGGTGCAATAAAATTTTCATTTAAATAAATAGAAAGGAAAAAAATTAAAAAATTAAAAATTGCAAAAGTGGTCCATCTTAGGACCATGGGCGCCAAAGATGGACCATGGAAAAAATGTATTGTTAAAGGCGGACAAACAGTTTTAATTCATCAACCATTTCTGCTAAAATGAACTTACATTAAACAGTACATATTATGCAATTTTTCAATAAGTAATAAAAAAGGGAAATCATTTATTTGTCATTTTTTATGAAAAAACTCAAAAATACATTTTTTTGAAAATATGAGCAAAGAATTTTCCAATTTTTCTCACAGTTTAACAATGTCCACATCACTGTCGATAATAAATTACAAATGCTAGCCTAGTACAATATATTTCAGCAAATAATAAAAAAAGAAAAAATATTAAATTGCCTTTTTTAATAAAAAAAATAAAATAATTAAAAAAAATTTAAACAAAGAATTTCCTAATTTTTCTCACAGTTTAACATTGTCCAAATCACTGTTGATAATAAAATACAAATGCTAGCCTAGTAAAATATATTTCAGTAAATGAAAAAAAAAATTAAATTGCCTTTTTTAATAAAAAAAATAAAATAATTTAAAAAAATTTAAACAAAGAATTTCCTAATTTTTCTCACAGTTTAACATTGTCCAAATCACTGTTGATAATAAAATACAAATGCTAGCCTAGTAAAATATATTTCAGTAAATGAAAAAAAAAATATTAAATTGTCGGTTTTACTGAAAAAAATATAAATTTTTTTTAAAAAAATATATACAAAGAATTTTTTAATTTTTCTCACAGTTCAACTTTGACCACGTCACTGTCTATAATAAATTACAACTGCTAGCTTAGTAGAATATATAGCAGTTAATTGCATTAGTAATAATGGGCATCAATGATGATTAGACCGTGTTCATGCATAGTTGCCTAACATGGACCACACGTGTTTCATCTTAGGCAACTTGCACACTCCCACTTCCAACTCATTTAACTTTTTATGCAGTTTTGATATTGGATTTTCTTGTATGGTATCTTGAAAAGAATTGAAAAACTTAGTTCATAGACGAATTCCGAACTTTTCAGCAGGTCCGGCCTCGATTTTGTACCCATTTTACCCCCAAGCCATTATTTTATCAAGTAATGTCAATTAACGTTTTTTCTGTTTTCTCGAAGGTTTTTCTGTGTAGCGGATGTCTAATCATTTCATTCAATCTATCTTGTGACCTGCTAGATACGACAGCATCACATTACAATACAGTTTCAATCCTTGTGGCCAATCACGGGGTGGTCCATCTTTGGCGCTGGTCCATCTTTGGCAACCTTCCCCTACATTGATTTCAATTAAGCAGATCGTGTAGCCTAAAGAAACAAATCGAGTCCTGATTATCGAAATAAACACGATTTAGATGGGAAGCATTTTACAATGTTGGACGATTGAATCGCATCGGTCTCCTCTAATCCATTAATTGGTCTCCACCACTGGAAACAGTATCGTATCTAAAACTGTATTCATTAGCGGCGCTTGGAGGGGGGCTAGGGGGCCAAGCAGATCTGAACAGCGCAAAGATCAAGGCGAGCATGGTGATGATGCAGAAAACGGCTTTGGCATACGTACGATACCCAAGTCTTCTGAGAGGCAGAACTATCTGGCATCAGATTCTGGGGACCAGATGACCAGAACGATCGAGGATCGTAATTATAGGGCCTACCGCATGTGCACAGCAGTTATAGGAAACCAGTGCAAGAGTTGAGCATTTAATTATGTGGATATACGAGAAATAAAACCGATGGAAAGCACCAATGTCCTGTATAAACGATGAAATTAAAACAGAATGATAATGTAGAAAAGATATAACGATATACTTTGGGAGGCCATTTTCGAAGAGAGCTGCAGCAATTTAAGTGGGACAGACACACATATTGCGTATACGCCATAATTTTATAGTTAGCCTATACATGTATTAGTAAAGATAAATGGAGAGACCAATTAATCGTCTGATGGCTCTGATATACGGTTGAAAGAAGCAGGAGCCGCATATAATAATTTATTATAGTCAGGTTCAATAAGAAGCTGTGTAACGTGAGCGTGAGACTGCGTGACGGACGAGGCAATTAATTGAAGTTCCATTTTCTTGCGTGATTAGCCTTCTTTTCAATCTGGATAATTTTAACTAACATGTAGACCTATAATTGTATTATAAGCAAGAAGTCACCTTTTCTCTAATCGCATGTGAGCAATTACTTCTAGGGCAGATAATTTCTTGTTGAAAATACTTCGGTTGGCAATCTACAAAAGAATAGTCGTTTAATTAGTGGGCCATTAACATTTTGTACTAGGCCTATTTAAGTAAGCTACAGGGTGTCCAATAAGTTCGTGAACGATTTTGCTAGCTTGTTACAAAAAATACACACAACAAATATCAATAATTATTGTACCATTTAATAGGCAATAGTGTTGTCTTTGCTGGCTATAACAGCTTTCATTCGTGTGGGTGAAGATTCGATGAAGTTGTACAAAGTTTCAACCGATATCGAATTCCATGTTTTCGCAAACGACATTTTAGCTGAGCAGGGGTATTTGGTTCAGGATCTTTGCAGACACTGCCTGAGAGTATATACTCCAGAGATTTTCAATCGATGAGAGATCAGGAGAGTCTGGAGACCAGTTTTCAATGTAGTTAAGAATATTTTCGTTCAGCCATGCTCGCGAAACAGCAGATGTATGTGCTCGCGAATAACAACCGTTTTTTCCTCTGAGCGTCTGTTAGCAATGGCGCCTTTCTGCGTTTCCAACTTCTCCACTTTAACTCCCCTTTCATGTAATTTTTGATTGTTTCTTTGTTGTCCTTAAGTCCACCTGTTTTGAGAAATTTTTCTATCTGTCTCAATCCAGGTTCTCGTCTGTATTTCGCCTTTTTGATCATTTTAATAACAGCCTGTGTCCAAATCTTTGGTCGAACGCATCGTGCATAATCGCCTAACTCGCCTTGCTTACTTCAACCCATTTTGCTACCCAACCTTTCGATCATCCTAATTTATCGCCTATAACGGAATATGAATATCCTTCTTCATCAAGAATAGCAGCTTTCGAGCGTAACTGAACGTCTGCTATTTTCCCCATTTTCCCCCAGTTTGTTTACGAAAAACAATCGCGAACTGCATAAAATTCGCTAAAAATAGCCCTTCCGCATAAATTGATGACGTCACTTCCTCGTCGCAAAAAACTAACACTTTTTGCACTTTTTGGTTTCGGGGCATAAAGCTCTTTCAAATCACATAAGCATTATTTGTTGCAAACATTTTCTGCTATCTGCAAGCAAAATCGTTCACGAACTTATTGGACACCCTATAGTTGACATCTACGGTAGTTTCTGAAATAATGTCCATAGTCGTAGACTCTTCTGAAGGCATAACAGGTCATAGACTATATATTGTTGTCTTCATGTTCCTGTAGCAATAGTGTAGCATGTTACGGTTGGCTTAAGAAACAACATAAGTTTAGGTCAACGTACCGTTGTATACCAGTAGAAGAACCGCGAGTAGTACAAGACCAGGAATTCTCAGCGATCTCTTTCTTCGTAGATACAACATGATGCTTCGTGTCATCGGTGTCATCTGCATGACAACGAAATTCGTCGTCAAGTCAATCATCACATTTATAATGTTGTCCACGTCGCGGCATCTCTCTGTCGTGTTGACCTCATCTGAAATTCAGGATATCTATTCTAGTATAGGCCTATAGGACTATCATATAGGAGCTAGGTGCCTCCATTGTAGAATAAGCTTACACCGTGAATGGACATATAATTATAGGCCATTCGTGACACAAATTTGTCATAGTCAATTATTTATGCGGGCTAGAAAATTATCCATTAACACAAGGCGAGTTGCTTCCGCGTGAAGTAGACCTATAAATTTTATTCCAAGATTAGATATAGGCCTAGCTAGGCCTAATGGAGCCTATGATCGCGACAGCACTTGGCGAGCCCCCCTCAAAAATCAAGGATCTCGAGATCTTAGTCAGAATAGGCCTAATGAAATATTTGAAAGACATACGTGTGCAGGCTCGATTGTCTTGCAATGTGTAGAAACTGTAGACTGCAGTCTATCATATATTATTAGCACGCACGTGTCCTAGGCCTATGTTAAACGTTTAGGCCTACGTCTCGTTGCGGAAAGGAAATTCTGACCTTTAATTGGATGTCACAGTTAACAAGTCGTTCATTGTTAATCACAGAGAACAATTTCCACGAGGCTTCTTAGGCGAAACGGGGTCAACAGGACCGGTATAGGCCTATAGTCTACTCTGATCGAGCTATCAGATAACGCGCATATTTACCGTTGAAGAAATAAGCTTAGGCCATGCATGTATTTGTCAACGTGCACTTTATGTTTGCACATTGCTTTGCACTTGCAGTACGTCATCACACTTGCTGTCATCAGTGACATGTCTCAACCTAACTTATTATTTGCATAGTCTACAGTAGGCTATTAAATTTATGTAGGCCTATAGGCCTAGGTGTGAGTGCATGTGCGTTTTCACTATAATAGGCCTACCTATACCACACTGAAGTTAAACTCTGTCCTTTTTTTCGAATAAAGTTATACTGACGATCGCTATTCGAACGGACTTTCACGTGCAAACGAGGCTCCAAAAAGAGTCCAAATACCTTCGTAAAATAGGCCTACTAGCCTATAGCCTAAGATAAAGACCAAGCCTAGGCTTAGACCATTCGCCGTTTCTTAGGCCTAGGCTATGTCGATCCATTCATCAGTAGTGCCTATCAGTGGTGCACTCTCGCAAAAAGTGTGGAGTTTTACTACACACTTACCTCCACACCTGTGTGTAGCTAGCACTCTTCCACGGAAGTGTGCAGTTTAGTGTGGAGTTTTTCGGCTGCACAATAAATGTGTACCATAACTACACACTAAGAGTGCACTTATAACCACACATTAGGTGTGCAGTTGTGCACTATTTCTACACATTATTTGTGCATCTTAGCTACACACTAAGTGTGCACCCATACTTGCACACTAAGTGTGCACCATAACTATATAACTACACATTATGTGTGCACTATAGTTACACACTAAGTGTGCACCATAAATACACACTAAATGTGCACCATAACTACACACTAAATGTGCACTCTAGCTACACACTAGGTGTGCACCATAACTACACACTAAATGTGGACCATAACTACACATGAAGTGTGCATTATAACTCTACAGTAAGTGTGCACCATAAGTACACAGTATTGTGCCATTATAAAACACACAGTATTGTGCAGCTTTCCTTCACACCTATTGTGTGACTTTGACTACACACAAAATGTGCATTAAACAGCACCACATTTTGCACCGATATTGTGCATTTTAAAAGTACAGCTGAGTCCACCGGAATGTGTACCTGAGCAGTTCAAGTACACATTCCAGTGGACTTCAGCTGTACTTTTAAAATGCACTTCTGGTGCAAAATGTGGTGCTGCTTAATGCACATTTAGTGTGTAGACACAATTATGGTGAATATATATATTGCAAGTATCGTTAGCTGTGTGTACATGTGAAATCCAGATTTTGCTGTCCTTTAGAGTAATTTAGTATTCTAATTCATACATAAAAATAAAAATACTAAATTATTACAATTTATTATAAGCATGGACTCCAGTAATCATAATTTATATTAATATTTAATGCATGATCAAAATCTGAGAACAACATAAACTTGAAATGTCACACATCTTTTAAAGTCCACACTAGACTACAATGTCCATTGAAACACCAGCTGTGAGACAGAATTTTGGAGAATGCTTCAGATGCTCTTTCTAATGAGGTTGGCCTCCTTGATACGGTTTAACGCCACAGGAAGACCTGAAAACATAACAATTAACTTAATTTTTAACAACACTGATAATTATAATATAACATAAGTTCATGTAGATGGAAATGTTGTCTGATGTTGTCTGATCTCTAGTGCAACGGTCGCGACTCTTTATAGGAGTGCACACCAAAACGCCGCTAATTCATTTTGCAATTAATACTTGTGTAAGCCCCTTTGACCTCTGCAGAGTTTATAGTAATGCTTTCCTGATTTATATGTAACATGACTGCAATTTAACGTTCTTATTCACATCTTCAGAACCCAACGCGTTCTTTCCACAACCAGCTAAGGCGCCGCCAATGGAAGATCTGTCTCCTCTGTTTTCATAGCCATAGTCCATGCTTTCCTATATCCCATAGATTACTGTACATCATTAACACATTGACCGCGGGACCATTTCTTTGCAGTCCGCGGCGGCACCATAGAAAATTTGAACCCCGGCAGTCCGATCGTAAATTTGACACGGAGCGGCTCTCTATCATAAAATTTTATCGCAGGGATGCATTTATTGCCTGTTGCCCTACGCAGCAGCCCGACCAACGTTAGACAATGAGGCTATTGTCAATTTAATTGACAGTGACTCTTGAAATGCAAAGAGGAAGAATGCAAAGAAACTGCTAAATTATTAGTCTACTATATGATACACAGTAACCTGACTATAGAAACTGTCTGCATTTCACCCAACTATGCCATTATACATGTAGCACTCATGCATCAGTAGGCCTATGAATGTCGCGTTCTATTGTAGGCCATAGCCAACAGACGGCTTGAGTGTCGTGAAATTAGCATAATATCGACAATGAAAATGTCACGCAGCTTGAAAAGCCTGTCATTTTCAGACAAACCTTCATATTGCAATTATGCCAGAATTTCGGTAGGCCTATGAGTTCAAATCTATCATAAGTCATGGTCTGATTGAAAAGAGGAGTGGCAAATGTCGGATCTGTAGGCCAATCCACAATTGTCAATTGTCAGCTTCTTTATATAACCCATCAGAAAGACAAGTCCAATACGGTAACTTTCTAATCTCAGGTACTGTAAGTTGTGAGGTCACTGAGGTTCCAATTATTGTGAGCTCCTGTTTTGGCATGAAGACTGACTTTTGTAGAAATTGGTCTTGAATACATGACATGTCTCAGAGCCATCATTAGGCCTACCAACATCTGGCAGGCCTCAATTATCTCACTCTCGGCATAACTAAGAGGCTCAATATCATCTATTATAGCTAGTTGACTGTGTATCTTTCTCCCGACGCCATCAGGTCGGCCTGGCTACTAAAATGCTTAGTTCAGACAAATAATGTAGGCCTACTGCATGGGTCGTATGGTCGCAGTTAGGACTGTAATAAAACTGCATCACTAATAAACTAATGACCGCACCTAGCTACAGTTTCAACAGAGTCAACGTCTCTGCCTGCCCTATAATAAAGTCGAGGTCTGAATGGGTTTCAGGTACCGTGCTCTCTTACACGTGGCAGTCATTATAAATTAGACCGGAGGAAACCCCTTCGCTTTATGACACGCGTCAGCGTTGTCGAAAACCATCGACAGGCCAGGCCTGGCTGAGAATCTGATCTCCCATTACCAGAGGTGCCATTGATTGCCAGCACGACTCCTAAAGTCCCTGTATATCTGGAGTACGAGTTAACTCGTACCTCGCGTCCCAGACTACCAACTGGAGTACGAGTTAACTCGTACTTCGCGGTCAACGTGTTAAAAGTTGGCTACAATAACTTTTCTTCTTAAACCCAGTTTCTATTTCATCAAAATGAGTTGTCTGTAGACCAATTGTTGTGGAACCTTGAGGAAGGGTTGGTGGTCAATGGACTCGGTGCAACGGAAAGAATGAGTATAAGGGGGGGCACGAGCACAAGGGTCTAATTTCAAGGTCAACTCTGAGAAGGTAATGGCCAATGTTTATATTTAGAACAGAGTATGATAGATTGAAAGATAAAAGGGAGGTGGCGGAGGTAATTTCAAGGCCCAGAATGCGATTCTTGATGAGTTGGGAAGTCGACCTAAATTGAGTCGGATTCAGAAAGTCAGACTCAAGGGGTTAAAGCGGTTGTCGACATCAATAATTAAATCGCCTGCGAGCAAGAATTCATTAAGAGTAGTGGAAAAAAGTGAGAGGCGGTAGGAAATTACTGATGGTCTGTAGTAATAGGAAGACACGGTGGGAGGACGGTAAATAATGAAAACAGTGAGCAGATCCGAAGCAAGAAGGAGTGCTGTGGACGAGCTTTCAAACTAACTAAACGTGTGGCGATAAGAATTCCGGATGGCCAGCAGTGCAAGAACCAGGAAGAAGGTGCAGCGAGCATACACGTGGTTGGCCATCAGCTACAAACTGCTACATAGGTCAACGTGGTCCATAGTCGTCGAGAGTTCTCAGCATAAGAAGTAATCAGATGATCCAAGTATGCATTCTATCTCCCAGTTGTAGCGCTCAGTATCAAGCCCGATCATCAGGAGAGTGCGTATCTTCTAATGATCTAATCTGCGTAAGAAGTTTGAGCTACTTATAAGAAGACGGCACAACAAGCACTGAGATACAGGAAGAAACGGAAGAAGAAACCAAGGTAAGTGCTGGATCTGAATGGCCAGAGAAGAGACACGAAACCAACAAAGTACATAAAATAAGTAGCAAGGGGAGTGGCTGGAAGAGGAATGCACAGACGTTACCAGTAGTTCAATATGTGCCATGAGGTCTCGTATGCAAAATGGTGTTGAGGAATTTCTCACTTCCAATCAGTAAGTGGGTCCCTAGACTGAAAAATCACCAAGGTACTTGTCTGGCATGAATGACGCAATTTACAAATCCAATATGGCCGCCGGCCACATTGAAAAATTCATCTTTTTTTATTTCTTACACTAAAGTAATTGTAATTATCTCTAATTTTACTGATCTGGTATGTAGAATTCATTTCTCATATTGTTTTTGCCATCCGGGGTTATCTTAAGCTTAAAAGGTCATTATGTTACATCAAATATCTTGATTATAGCTTGACTGAATGGAATTTGCCCTTTCCAAACTTTTCTGTGTTGCTGCCTCTAACTGTCACCACATACACGCAGTTGAATGTGATTCATGGCGTCGTGCCGGACAAGCCCCTTGGTGATTTTCGATGTCCAGGGACCAACTAACTGGCTGCAAGTAAAAAACTTCCCAACACCATTTCGCATACGGGACCTCATAGCACGAAAGGATTAAAAGGTATTCCAGGTGGCGGAAGGAAACTGAGGTACGATTAAACCAAGAATGCCAACGCTAGAACACAAAGATGAAAACCATTAGGAAACAAAGACAAGATTAAACAGAGCAAGAAAAGTGCTACGAAGAGCTGTATAATGAAAAGAATCTGGTGATAGTACAGTGCCAACTGAGGTGCTGAGTGTAAAATATAAAAATGTGAACTTTTATCGTGTAATTTTGTAATGCAATGTTGATCCGCAATCTGCAATTTGTTGACAATATCGATCTGATTGCAGAGTCACAGTAGAAACTGCAGGAGCCGATGGACATGATGGAAGTCAAAAGTTGAAAACTGAGTCTCAAAATCTATGTGCAAAACTAAAAAATGTTGACTGGAAAACAGCGTGCGTAACCGGAAAATATACTCTAGAGTAGAGCAGTGGAATAAATTACAATTTGAGGAATTGGTTGGTCTGAAGATAGAAGATTGTTTACGTACAAAAGACATCAAATGGAGAATTAGGTTGGCGTGTGCAGACTGAACATTGAACAAAATATGGAAAAACATCGTAATGATAAGATCAAAGTTGAAGTAGCACGGAGCATTGTCATCTCGGTGCAACAATAAGATATAGAGAAGACTATAGACTGCTCTAGAGAATGCTGGGTAGTACATGCGCCCTTGTAACGGCATGCGATGTGTTACGGCGCCATAGACAATGTAGTCATTATTATTATTATTTTTTTGCGCCCGAGGTATATATGATCCCTCAGGCTATAAAAACAATAATAAAAGCTTTGTTCTGGAGTCAACGGTCATCCTCATCGGTCAGCTGTGCAAACGTGCTTCGAAATGCGACAGCATTAAACTTTTGCGTGCAAATTGAAAGTCGCTGAAACAAGCGTGCTGTTTCTTGTGGGTCCCCAGAAACAATGGTCAAACGTCGACCTAGTTCTGCCAAGAATTCCCGGCCCTGAGCGTTGATGGGACCAAGGGTTTCCAGTGCCACTGGAATAAAATCATGGGTAGTGGGTGTTTCAGCATACTTGGTGATATTCCTATTGGCTGCCATCTCTGCTGCTGCTCCAGGCGTTAATGAGGCGAGGTGAATATATGAGTTTGCGCACGTGTGCACGATGGTGGCATCCCAAATCATATATTTGCTTCTTGACCAGGGTATGAGCGTTGCTCCATCAGGTCTTTTTCCGTCGCTTCGAAGCAGGCCTGCTGGTTCCTTTGTGCTTGGAACTTCAGCTCGCTGGAGGACCCTCCAGATGGTGTCATTCATTGCAAAGTGCCTGCTACTTCTCCCTCCAGACAGCTTACAGACAAGACCATGATTTCCTCTCTGATCTGTTGTCTCCCCGCATTGGCACTGGTGTGGTTCGCACAGATCCAGACCCAAGCGTTGGCCTATCGCCACACGGACAGCCTCATCACTGAGGCACAGTCCACAAGAGGCAATTGGGAATACAGCCATCCAATCTCCTGCATGATCGGAAGTCACAGCCCCCAATCTGGCCCTGGCAATCGGATCTGTAGCCGAGTGCCACACCTCAGATAGGTCTTTCTCAATAAGCGGTCTATCCCAAACCCTCTGTGCAGTGATGTTCTCTAACGCACCGTTTGGGAGAGTGGCCTCGTGAGCAGAAAGAATCTCATCCCTGAAGACGTCTTGCCCATCCTCCAGGTGAAGAATAGCGGATTGAAGATTTCTGGCTGATGCAGCTGATGCAAGATATGCGGAAGATGCCAGCATCTGAAGCCTTCTAATCCCCAATCCACCGTCTCTTATCGGTAACGTCGCCTGTATCCATTGGATGTCGCTCAGTCTGATGTTAACGATTGCTTCCAATCCAATTCTCATCTGTTGATCCATTTTGCTCAGCAACGGGTGTTCAAAGCATGGTGTGGTTCTGAGCAGGAAGGTTACCCTCGCCGCCCCGAAGCAAGATCTTATTGGCATCAGGGCTCCCTGCGTAGGCAACCTCCTCATGTCCACCATTGCCTGCTCCAGTTGCTTTGAATGTTCTTCCAATGCATGATCTAATGCCGTGCCTTTGCAGAGTGGTGCTCCCAGCAGAGTAATCGAGTTCATGGTAACTCGCTTGAAGTCCTCGAATGTCGTCTCTGCTATATTTTCACCACCCAAGATTTCGCACTTCTGTCTATTCAGAGATCGGCCTAGAGTTGACTCCAAGCCTAGTGTGATGCTCATGTCGTGGTCCACGTCCTCTGTTCTTCCGCCTAATGACAGGTCATCCAGGTATCCAACTCGGAAGTCGGATGTCATTATTATTATTATTACTAGCTGGGGTACCCGGCGTTGCCCGGGAAATTTAGGATTAGACCCGCTCAGGCCACAACCAAACCACACCCCACCTCCACCCAACCCCGTACACCACCCCTTCCATCCGTTCCCGCTTCACCCCTCCACCCCATCCTCACCACACCCCCACCTCCACCCCAAAACCCCCACCCCACCCCGTACACCCACACCTCCACCCGCCCCCGCTTCACACCTCCACCCCTCCACCTCACCCACCCCACCCTCACCACACCCCGTTCACCCGCCCCATGCCACCCATTTCACCCACCCACCCACACCACACCTCCACCCCACCTCGTACACCCCACCCTTTTCCATCCGCCCCGCTTCACCCCTCCAAGTTAAGTACAGTCTTTTTAAGGCAATTGCCAATTGCACTTTATATAAATTGACATAAAAGTTGACTTGAAAATCGTTTGCTAATTTCACCTTGTGCTGTCAGTTCGTTGAACTCTAGCGATCGTCAAGACCAGCCTTCTCCATTGCTTTCTTCCTGATGTCGCTTCTCTTAGTTGTTCCAGATTCATTCCTGTTGTTTCTTGAACATCCTTCATGACGATTTTCTTGGCATGTTGACAGGGGTGGTTTGCCATTGTCTTCCACTGGTTTTTGCCTGCCGTGCCCGTTCGTTCACTTTCCCAATACAGGAAAGTTACTAACGGTCTGCACCACCTGAAGGTGGGCACGGAGGACTTTGGTTCAACAGCCCAGGTCGGTTCCGAGTCTACGATCAGAAGATGCGTCGGTCAGGTCTCCTCCCCGTTTAACTTTAGCAAGCTAAAGTGGCTGAAGACCCTTAGCAGACTTGTTTGCTAAGTTTGTTAATTTACTATTCTAAAATCAAGTTTCCTGTCACTATACAGGGTGGGCCATAAAAAAGTAACCCCCTAAGGTTTTTTGCCCATATCTTGGCCAGAAGTAAGAATTTCGAAATTATATTTCACAGGCTTAAAGGCAATTCATATCTACACATGATGGCCAGATTTCATCAAAATATTTTAAACAGAACGAAAGTTATATCACTTTTATTGAGACCACCCAGTCACCCACCCTGTAGGTATACAAAATCTTATATATAAAAATGTTAGCAAAAAATTGGCAAAAATAAATCATGTAATAGTAACAATTAATCCATTTCCGATAAGCAGCGACAATTCTCGAATGCTGGCTGTGAGGCGCTGCATGCATCTTGACCTCTGATTTCCTGAAAGGTCAGCATTCTGGAAATATGCCACTCGAACTTGACAAATGGTCCTTGCATATGAATGGGACATAATATTTCTGCTAGACCTGTCACTCTTATCAAACTCAGTTGCAACGAATACCCTGAGCTACACTGTAATATAACTAAATTGTAACTTCACCTTTGGGTATGCTCCAGCACACCCTACAACTCCATGGATGCACAGGAAGAACTCAACACCAGTCATCCCATTAGATCCTGATTTAAAACACAATTCAACATTGAGTATATCACCGAAATTAGTGTAATTTAAGCATTTAAACAAAGATAGAAATATTCATAGATCTGACCTCACTACATCCCAGTTGACTCTTAGAAGTAATGAAGTCAAGTCCAATTAAGCTGAATTTGTGTCTAAATAAGACGAATCCGGGTTTTAAAATGTTCCGCTACGAGTAACTAAGGATTATTTAAGGGTGCTGTGATGGACTCAGACTTGAGTCCAAATTCGAGATATACAGAATTAAAAATAGACTGAACCATCAAGTCCAATGCACTATGCCTAGACAAGGCCATATTCATTTAAAGGGCCAATTAATCTTAGGGGATAACTGGAAGCAGCAAGAGGGCTAAGTATGGGGAAGGTTAATTTGACACAGTTTCTCAGTAAGTGTCACATCGCTTGAGTTTGTATTGCATTTAAACATTTATAAAGCGCCTCTAGTAGGGTGAATCGTTCCCAGCTCCCAGTGTGCAAATTCCCGCAAGATGAAGTAGGTTTTGAGAAAAGGCTAGGAAGAAGATAGACGGCCAGACAGGAGTGTAGAGCGAACAGATGAAGAAAGAGCATTCCAAAGAGAAGGACCAATTAAGGCAAATGATCGAGACTGATCCATAGCAGTTCTAGACCGAGGAACCAAGAGGTCAAGTCTGTTGGATGAACGAAGTGCACGGTGGGAGGAAGCTGAGTGAGGACGAAATATAACGATGCCCAAATATGTTTGGGCAAGACCTGTTGAGCCTTTAGGATCAGAGTGAAGATTTAAAATTGTGTGCGATAAAGATAGCCACCAGCAGCACTACAGATCGGGAAAAGAGATATCAACCGTGTAAAGAATAAACAGGAGAGACCCAAGAACAGAACCTTGAGGAACATCCAGATTAACATAAACCCGTTGGATTTGAGTCACCAGAAATAATCATTTGGGTTCTTTCAGAACCAACACAGAGGGAGGCCATGGGCGGAGACCAAGGGGGACGGTTCCCCAATGGAGTGTTGGTGTTGGGGGGACGGCTCATACATTCGCCCCCCCCCCCCAATCGTTGAGCGTCAGGACTAAAAAAGATCATCAACTTTTTGTCAGTGAAAATAGATAAATTTCTTGAATTTTTTGGCCGGATGACTAATAAAAAGAAAGGTCATCAACTGTTTGGGCGGTTAAAATAGAAAAATTTCTTGACTTTCTGGCCTGATGACTAAAAAAGGTCATCAACTTTTTTGGCAGTGAAAATCGAAAACATTTCTTGACTTTTTGGGCCGGATGACAAAAAAGAAAGGTCAACTTTTTGGCAGTGAAAATAGAAAAATTTCTTGATTTTTTTGGCTGGATGACTAAAATAAGGTCATCAACTTTTTTGGCGGTGAAAATAAATTGTTTCCTTCCTTCGGCCACTCCTTCGTCCCCCCAAGTCTCATGTAGGAGGTCTCGGGGCGCTTGAGAAGAATATCCTGATCAACCATAACAAAAGCTGAAGAGACATCAAACAGGGCCAATCGAGTAAACCTATCACGGTCAGCAAAATAGATTTCAGATAGTAGAGAAAGGAGAGCGATCTCAGTAGAATGATGGGCCCAAAACCGGACTGATTTGCAGGAAGGAGACCAGATTGCTCAAGGTAAGGTAGAAACTGCAGAGAGACAAGTCGTTCAAGAGTCTTAAAAGAAAGGAGCGATTTGAGATAGACTGATAATTTTGGCAAAGGCTGGTTTCAAGGCCTTTTGACTGAAGAAAAAAACGAGGATCCGATTCTGTGAGAGAGACCTATTAGGCCTACATAGATAAATGAAAAGGACCAAAGTCATCCAAAATGTCATCAATAACAAATGAGGGCAATGGATCAAGTTCACGTTAGTTTAAATTAGTAGACTTTGCAAAAACTAGCCATATCCAACTCAGTGATAGGTCGAAAATCATCAGACAGTTGACATTGACATAAACGTTGGAGGTGCGTCAACAGTTGAAGCACTAAAGCAGTCAATCTTTGTTGGCAGAGCAGCGACTGCAGACCTGCAGGTGTTTCAGTGGAAGAGATGTCCTGCCAGCAAGCCCTCTAGATCGACGACCACATTTGTCTGGGATTCTTGGCGCTGCGTGAGACCAGTTATCCACCTAATAAATAAGAAAAACAATCTTAAACTGTTTTCATCATTACTCATGAGTGGAAGTGAGTCAAATCTGGGTCTAAAACAGGAACAAGCCATTTTCTCACCATACGCATCCCACCCCAAAAATGTCCTCCAAGATATTTATCTTTGAAAATATGATGTAATATATATTCAGAAATGTGCTCCAATGTATTTAAATATCGATGAAAAGTATGTCATACTACTGCTGCTGCTGCTACAACTACTACTACTACTAATAATACTATTAATACTACTATTAATAATACTAGTAATACAACTATTAATACTACTATTAATAATACTAATAATAATAATACAACTATTAATACTACTAATTATAATACTAATAACAATACTAATAATAATATAAATAATAATTATCATTATTTTCTTTAATTGAGCGCCTGCAAAACGCATTGAGCTTTACAAGTTATGCAGTAGGCTAATATTAATTAACATCAAACTTAACTACACTAACTGAACAGACAGCCTGCAATAGGCTACACGGCGCTAATCGCAGCCAGCGTTGCCACTCCTTGGGTTTTTCACAAGATCTTGAGTTTTTTGATCCGAACTTGGGAAATGGGGTTTTTTGCGAAGAACTTGGGTTTTTTCTTGGGTTTTTTTGGGCCACAAAAATGTTGTTTTTTTTCTCGAGACTTGGGAAATGGGATTTTTCTGGAAAAACTTGAGTTTTTCGGGCAAAGCTTGGGTTTTTTGCTTGTGAACCGGCAATTTGTGGCAATTTGTAAGAAATTTAAGCCAAATGACTAAAAAAAAAGGTCATCAACTTTTTGGAAGGTAAAATGGGAAAAAATTTCCGAAAAATTTGGCCGGATGACTAAAAAAAAGTCATCAGAAATTTTTCGGACGAAAAATGTGAAAATTTCGGAAGATTTGGGCAACTTGGGTTTTCTTGGGTTTTTTTACCGTCCAACTTGGGTTTTTTATTTTCCAGAGTGGCAACGCTGATCGCAGCCTACAAAGCACGTCCACCCAATGGAGGCGCCAACTCGTTACCCTTCGCTCTCAACGCAAGCGTTTTATCCACTAGGCCTACTATACGGGGAAAAAGGCTTTCCATGCCGAAAGTAACTTGTCGGAATCCATACCGAACGTACCTGTTGTGTGGCCCAATGTGAACATAACACGAACTTACCCGTCGGAATACCTCTGCATGATCCAGCATTTATGCCGGTGCCCGATCCTTTTCATTCGAATTGTTCTTCAACCACAGACTCTTTTCAAATCGCTTTCAAATCGCTTTCAAACCGCTTAAAATAAGTCGTCCGTTTTAATAACTGTTAATTGAAATGTTTACGACTTTAAGTTTACACAACCCGCAGTTGATTTTAATTTTCATTCCGTTACTCTGATCTGATTCGATCATTTGGACGCTGCTAGTCACGTGCGTCGCCTTTTGGCTCAAGCGCTGAAACAAGCGGCCTGGCTGGCTGCGCTATGATTAGCGGGAGAGAGAGAGAGAGAGAGAGAGAGAGGCTGGAGCAACGTACGGAAGCCCATAGGGGAGATGCAATAATTTTTATTTATCTAATACGCACTAGAGTGACTAGATAGTTTACAGTGCGCACTAGATAATATATATTGTGCGCACTAGATAGTTTTTAGTGCACACTATAGATACTATCTAGTACGCAATAGATATTATCTAGTACGCACTAGGTAAATAAAAATATCGCACGTCCCTATGAGCTACCGTACTGCTGGGCCCGCGGAAACAAAATTTCAATTATACAAGTTAGTAAATAAGTAAGTCGCCTTTATTTGCATTTGTCTAGCGCATATATAGTACAGCCGCTATACATTAATGACATTGCAATAAAACGATTGTATAATTATATGCTAAAATGACCTACAAAAGGAGCAGATAGCCTATATTATAAAAAAAGAAAACCTGTTTTATAAAAGCTAGAGGTAACAGCAGGCATAGAATGAGGGAACGCCTCTCTTAGATCAACGTGATGCTATTGCAGGCTGATAAAGACTAGCGTGGCACCTATTAATGTTAAAGCAGTAGTAATTAATTCGCTATATACGATAGTAATATGAAAGGAGACTTTTGATCATAATAAACGCCTTAGATAGCCTACATTCATAATTGCCAATGGAGATAAACTTATTTCCCATGTCAAACCTGTCTTCAGTAACCAAGCTCGTTGCTCTTTCGACCATCATAGTGCTGTCAAATCAATTAGGCCTAATTCATTCGATCTGAAGTTTCCCAAATTGTTAAATCGTATCAAACTGTCTTTTTCAGACACATTGTCAACTGCATTTTCATAGCCTGTCTTGATTTGAAGCGCACGTGGGATGATGGATATTATGGTTGATTTGATGAATGGATGGACAGGTGAGTGGTGGATGGATGCTGACCGATAGCCGACCGACCGACCGACCGACCGACGGACCGTCTGACTGACTGACTGACTGACTGACTGACTGACTGACTGACTGACTGACTGCAGGGACGGACGTATGGACAGGCGGACGGACTGAATGATTGCCTGACTGACTGACTGACTGACTGACTGACTGACTGCTTAACTAACTGACTGACTGACTGACGGACAGAAGGTCTGACTGACTGACCGACCGACCGACCGACTGACTGACTGCTTGACTGACTGATTGACTCATGAACGCACGGATGGACTTACTTACTGACCGACTGACTGACTGGCTGACTCAGAGAATGACTGACTGACTGACTGACTGACCGACCGATTGACCGTGAGACTGACTGACTAACTGACTGCTTAACTAACTGACTGACCGACCGACTGACTGACTGACTGACTGACTGACTGACTGCTTAACTAACTGACTTACTTACTGACTTACTGACTGACTGACTGCTTAACTAACTGACTGACTGACGGACGGACGGAAGGTCTGATTGACTGACCGACCGACCGACCGACTGACTGACTGACTGACTGACTGACTGACTGATTGACTCATGAACGCACGGATGGACTTACTTACTGACTGAGAGACTGACTGAGAGACTGACTGACTGAGAGACTGACTGACTGACTGACCGATTGACTGAGAGACTGACTGACTGACTGACTCAGAGAATGACTGACTGACTGATTGACTGACTGACTCATGAACGGACGGATGGCCTTACTTACTGACTGACTGTTTAAGTAAGTGACTTACTGACTGACTGACTGCTTAAGTAAGTGACTTACTGACTGACTGACCGACCGAACGGCTGACTCAGAGAATGAATGACTTACTCGACTGACTTACAGACAGACAGACTGACAGACTGACAGACTGACTTACTCACTGACTGACTGATTGACTTTAGGACGGACTGATTGGCAGACTGACTGACTGACTGACTGACTGACTTGCTGACTGAGTGGCTGACTGACTTACTGACTGACTGACTGACTGACCGACCGACTGACTGACTGACCGACTGACTGATTGTTATATTGATGGTTCAGCTTACAACGAACTTTGATCCAAGCCCATTCCACTCACACACTGTTGCCTTTGTCCGTACCTTATGCACAAAGCCAAGGGTAGGGGCTGGGAACCCGGAGAAGGAGAAGCGACAGAGACAAAGCCGATTAACTAGGGCAAGCTACAGTATAGGCCTATAAGGCGTTAGCCACATGACTTGGCGCGGAAATTTAATGACTGATCTCGAGCGCTATCTTCTTGTTACCCACAAGGACCGTCCGTCTGTCCGTCTGTCTGTCTATCTGTCTGTCGGTCTATCTGTCTGTCTGTCTGTCTGCCTACAGACTAGTCTGTCTACCTGCCTGACTGACTATCTGCATGCCTGCCTCCTGATGTTTCTGACTTTCTGTCTGCCTGCCTGTCTGTCTGTATTGCTGCCTGCAGGATTGTCTGTCTGTCTGACGGTCTGTGTGTCTGCCGTTCGTCTGCCCGACCGTCTGCATACCTGCCTGCCTGTCCGCCTGTCTGCCTACACGTCAGTCTGCTTGTATGGCTGCTGTTTGGTGTAGGTCCTACCTGCTACAATATTATTTAGACTACTGGCTATGTTGTCCAACGATAGTTTTCAAAATTTCGATATGCGCAAAAATCACAACAAGGACTTGAATGCACTTTTCGGATTTCTTTGAATATAAATATGTTCATAGGCCTGCGGCATGCCCTAATTGCAACAGCAAACTTCAAATTTCTAAAATTACACTTGAAAGGCACACGTTAGGCCTAATTGCAGTCGCTGCGTCAAGGCAGAGAGGTTGTCTCTAGAGTTATAGATGGCCTAGATATCAAGTGAAGATCAGAAACCTGTTGCCAGAGACTAAAATGAGGAGGGAAGCAGACGAGTCTTCTGAGGCCCAGAAAGGTTATAAGGCCGAGGAAAGGCTGAGTATAAAATGAGTCACGCTGTGGAATATGTCGAATTCTTTCGCCCGACCGATAGACGCCCTATACCCGAAAAATTGCACATGCAATGTGCAATTTAGTTCTTTATCAGCAGATACCCGGTTTAACTACACACAAATCTATCCATAACTGCACACTACTGCGGATATAATACCCTCCACATAGAATTGTGCTATTTATCCTGTACTTTTATGCACAATGTTTTTCAGAGTGTGTAGTCCTAAAAAATGAAGTGGGGGAACGCAAAAAATGAAGTGGGGGAACGCTTCATATTAGGCTTACAAATTTTTTTCTCAATTATTAATTTATTGTTATTACAGTAGGCCTACTACAGTGTACTACTGTACTATTTTCATTTGTCATTAGCTTTTGTTTACAAGCCATTGAACACATATATAAATATATCTGCGAAACTGCGAAAGGCTCCAGTAAGTAAGCAGCTAAAACTGTGAATCTTGAATTTTTTTGTTTCCTCCCTGTAAAAAAGTGGGGGAACGGCGTTCCCCCGCGGAAAAAAGTGGGGGAACGGCGTTCCCCCGCGTTCCCCCTCCACTACACCACTGGTGCCTATAGACTATAACCTTCTTAATAATAATTATGTTTCACGAGCAACTATGTATAATAGGCCTACGCCATTTGAACCTACGTGTTTTATTCGTCTGAATTTAAATGAAATTAATGCAATTCAAAAATGCGAACTGCTTTCGGAAGGTATTTATAATAGGCTACTGGTAAAGATTTAGACTATCGACATGAGCTATAATAATTATTTTAATTAATTAATTTATAATTTTATGTTGCTAATCGTAGGCTAGGTGACGTAGGCCTACGCCGCATATATAGGCCTAGGCTACCTTTGACCACTCAAGTTTCTAATTAGAAGTACTGATAACGTTAATTATTGATAGTGAAGACAGTGTAGAGTTTGTAGACCTTCATGTACTGTAACACACTAAGTGCGTAGGCTACACATTATAATAGGCGTGTGGGCTACCCTTACAAGTTTTGTAGAGAATCACGCGGTTACTGGGGCTACTGCATACTGAGGACCACTGTCTGCGTTACAGCATGGAAAGCCATGGAAAATGCCCGAGTAAAATCTTTGCCAGCTGTCAGAACTTTGCCATGTCGAGTATTATTTTATTTGCTGGATAAATTGATAGTGAATACGGTATCAGGGTGAGAATTACGGGGGTTGGGCGATTTCAAACTCCCAGTCTTTCTTGGAGCCCCATGGTAAAGTCTGTTTTTCACACCACGATTCCAAGTGGATTATGGTCCAACCCCCAGTTATTTTTCAACAATTCTTACACTGGACGGTATATATGTAGTTTAGTGGTTGTTTGACTGCCTGTGGTTATAAATAATGCTCTGAACTCCCATTGATGACGCTGATTCACGGCGACTGGTGGTAGTCCTATCTATACCGATTTCAAGTGCATAATTATATACAAAGCTTCATAAAAATTAGACCTTGAAGTTGGATGAGTGATGAGAACAGGGTATGAGTGCTAACTTATTGCAGTAAAACCATACTTGAAGCTTGGTGATCGATACAAATATTTGCAGTGTGAGTAGAAGCTGGATGGGGGTGGAACTTTGGAAATAGCCTATGTTGTAGGCTATCAGTATATGCTTATGCATAGCTCTATTGTAGAAAAATAACTGGTGATCAGACCAAACACATTTCTGTTTGTCATAGCGAATAGGCTACGTATAGGCTCGCGGTAGGCCTATTATTCAGACATGCATTTTAAATTAGATAGAAAGTAGGCTAACATGAATATGGAACTTTTGAGAATAGAGTAGATATATGCGTCGTATTTTCAAATAGGCCTACCATGCTTTACCCAATATTCCAATCCCTTTCGAACTGTTTGTAAACATTCGGTGGACCGATGGTATGAGCTAGCAATAATTATTGCTAATCTGCTTGAAATTGGGAGACGCGTCCCACGGGACCCATAAGTGACAGCGTCTGTGTATTAAATGCATGATAATGGGATGACTGTGCGCTTTCGCTATGTAGGCTACAACGTGGCGCTGCTGCAACTACATGTAGGGGAGATAGGTACCGAAATAACCACGTACAGAAATAACCAACGACTTTTTGTCTCTTTTGCGCTTCCGTATTCGGCTCTAATAATCTTGATGTGTGTTCTTTGTTGACATACTTTAGTTGTAACCAATTTCGACATCAAAACATAGTGGAAGAAAATTTTTATAGCTCTTATTGTTTTTCCGCTGTCAATTGTAATTTTTAGGCTTTTAAATTGTTTAAAGTTTGCCGTGGATATTTTAAGGGTATGTTGCTGCAAATTTGTATTTGCAAACATTAATGATCAATCTAATAACATAACTATTAATGATATCCAAATTTCGCGCATGATATCGAGTTTTGTAATTTAATTTTAAATGGTGCTTGTCGTACTGAAATAACCAGGTTTTGTGGTACCGAAATAACCGGTTATTTCAGTACCGCTGGTTATTTCATTACAATTTTGACTATTACAGCCTTCAATATCGATAGATTATCATGAATCGACAGCTAGCCTTCAACATCATGTTGTTAACTTTAAAGGCTGTTGATTATTATTATCATTAAAATATTATTATTAAATTATTATTTTTCTTTTTTTTCTTCATAATTATTATTATTATTATTATTTTTTTTTTTTTTTGCCCCGAGGTATTTAGGATCCCTCAGGGACTTATTGCTAACTACAGTATAAAAACCAGTCCAGAATGACCCTACTCTTCGTTGTCTAGATCAGCGAAAGTGCCTCGAAATGCGATCGCGTTAAAACGTTGTATCGTTAAAGAGATACGTTGATACAGGAAGGAGGTTTCTCGTGGGTCCCCCGTAACCATGCTGAGCTTTTGTCATTATTATTATTATTATTATTATTATTATTATTATTATTATTATTATTATTATTATTATGGATCTATTATTTTTATATTCTTCTTCTTATTATTATTATTATTATTATTAAGATTATTATTATTATTATTATTATCATTATTATTATTATTATTATTATTATTATTTTGGATCTATTAATTATTCTTCTTATTATTATTATTAAGGTTATTATTATTAAGATTATTATTATTGTCATTATTATTATTAGCCTATTATTATTATTATTATTATTATTACGAGGTGTACGAGACAATTTGTACACTCTTAGGGAACATAACACACGACAATTATTATTATTGTTAATTATTATTATTATTATTATTAAACGAGTATAATATTATATTATTATTATTATTATTATTATTATTATTATTAAACGAATATAATATTAATAATAGTAATTATTATTATTATTATTATTATTACTGCTTCCCTTGTTTATTGTACTTTCTGTTACTGATGCTGTTTTTTATTATATTAAAAGGTATATAGTAATAATAATAATAATAATACAATAATAAAAGTGATATTAGTAATAAATAAATAAATAAATTAATAATAATAATAATAATAGTTATATATATATGACTTTAGCTCCTATAGTTGAGTAAATAATTTGATATAAAAGGCTGTCATGAGTCTGACGATGCACCATTAGACCCATAACTGACTGACCTACCTATAAAACATTTAAATTTCTCAACTATTTCAGTATTTTCGGTTAAATCTTATATGAAAAACATTGTTATGCTCTATTTCAATTTTTCTATTCTGTTTTAGAGATTATAAAATAATTGAAATCATTTTAAAGTGGATTTTGTAACTTGGATGTACCAAAATAACCAGTGGTTATTTCGGTACAACCCCTGGTTATTTTAGTACCCAATGTGGTACTGAAATAACCATTAAAAAATATAGAGGTGCACATTGAATTTTCATTTTTTTAGGTTTTGGGTGAATGCTATAAATGTTATCGATTGTGTATATAGTAGCTATACAAATATTATATTAGTTCCCTATCTCGAGTTTTAGTTTGAAGTTGACACAATGCAGTTATAGCACTTTTCCCAAAAAGTCCAAAAACTGGTTATTTCGGTACCTATCTCCCCTAGGTCGTGGTTGATCGTTAAAGCAGATACGATCATGTACATGTATATAACATAATTATATTTAGATTATTCAGAAAACCGAGCAGAACGCCTTTGCGTATAACCATGACTCAGCGACCGCCTCTGTGTTCTGGGCCTCGAATATCAAGTGGCAGATCTGATACAAATCTATGGCAAAGCACAGCGTGAACGTATTTATTCTATGAGCTTACACGCTCTATATATATAATTATATATAATTATAGGCCAGCGGTACTGTCTATGGATAATTATTACTGGCTGCTAAACATCGCAACAAAAACATTCATAGCACACAAAGACTTTGTTGGAATGTAGCAGTTAGCTACTCTTGATAAAACGGTTTTCCATCCGCCACTGGTTGAACTCTGCCAGTGCCAGTCCCAGGCCTCGATAAAGAAGGAGGGCGACCCGAAACATTTTTTAATGGCAGTGTCGACAAGAAAATTTCCCCTCGTTTAGATTTGCCTGGGTCTGACTCAAAGTCATCATCATCATCATCATCATCATCATCATCATCATCATCATCATCATCATCATCATCATCATCATCATCATCATCATCATCATCGTCATCGTCATCGTCATCGTCGTCATCGTCATCATCGTCGTCGTCGTCATCATCATCATCATCATCAACAGCATCAGCATCATCATCGTAATCATCATCATCATCATAGTCGTCGTCGTCCCACCACCACCACCTCCACCACCACCACCACCACAACCACCACAACTACCACCACAACCACCACCACAACCACCACAACTACCACCACAACCATCATCATCATCCCGATAGAGGCCTGTAAGCCTTATGTACATTCTAATTTCTACTGCGTGAAAAAAGCTATCACATAAGCTTAATATGCAGAGACATTTTAATCATAAATTATCAGTTGCAAAATCAATTATAAAGAGAAGTCATTTCCTGCCAATATCTGCTTCAGAATAAAGATTTACGCAGACTAATAATACGACATGTATTATTATTATAATATTATATTGACTCGCATGCAGTCTGTCTGTCTGCATCTTGCTTTGCTTCCTCGATCACTTTCTGCAGCCGTTGCTTTATCTGTGTGCATCAGCTCAGTTGGTGGTGTGACCCACTTAGTCTCCTGCCTGATGCTCTGTTGCAGTAGAGCCAAGATATAATTATGTATATTATTATATTATACGAAGTGCCATAATTAGCCTATAGCAACATATGTTATGGTAAACAGTGGACCGTTCTGCTGCTGTTCGGAGCATGGTTCGGATCTGGATCAAGGTAAAATACAGAACAAGACCATGCGGAACAAAGCAAAGCGTTCCCTTCAAGATTACTGCCATTGTCATCGTATTACACTCAAGCTCGGGTCAAACCACTAATGACTAACACATTTAAATGCTCGTCCGTCTGGTGTGGTTTTGTCTAGTGCCAGTTCTAAGATGTCCATGATTAACATTGCATACAGAAACGCACCAGCTCGTACTGTTCCGTTGTTCAATATCAACGCAGGACGCATTCCGGGTCATGCCGGAGCAGCACAGGAGCGCGCCCATGGTGTATTAGTGTGTGCGTTTGCATGTACGTTTGAAGCGTACAGCACAGTACCATTATCATAATCCCTAGTGTCTGGATCCGAGAAGACTGCCAGAATCGACCTCTGACTTCTTTCAGTTTCTGTTTCGTAACACTTCCAGTCGGTGCGTATCAGTAGCCTATCGTTTTCGCATTTTCAGCCAATTTATCACCGCAATCATGATATTTTAAAGTGCAAAGAATAAATCATTCATATCTTTCGTGTACCGCACAGCATATTGCTGTTGTCTATTATAGTTAGCTGTGCAACTCGTGTTCCCCACAAGCCTTCGTGCTCTAGTCGGAAGAGTTTGGCTGACCGCACTTGTTAGAACAAAGACCGGTGAGTCATTTCCGGACGTTTTTGTAAGGCAGAGAAATGTTTCTTTGTGCTCAGACTGAATGAACCTCCTGTGTGTTGTGCCCCACATCACCTTAGCCTAGCTGTAGGCTAGTGCATGGGAATGCAATATATCTAGATGTCTATGGCTAGTGTTGTAGGCCTAAGCTAGTGCAAAGTTCAGTCCACACGCGTCTTCTTGCTAACGAACCATGGCAAATTATTGTCGGCCAGACTGCAGTTGATTAGAGTGACTCATTTTGCCCGCTCGCAGCCGCGCACAGCGTCAACATAATAATTATGCTTGAAAGAAGCTGCACTGTTCACTGTTGTGTGTAGGCTACGACTGTCTTACTAGGGCTGTGGACAACACGCTGCGCTCAACGATACATTAAGTCATACGCATGTGACAAGTCGACACGTCAATACGCAGGCAATAGAGACTAGAGTTTATTTCTGATTGTAGTTTGGAGTCGTTGAATAGATTTATTTCATAGTTGAGAGGCTTCTCCGCCTAAGATTACACTGGGTATGTCTTTTTCATTATGTTTATCTGTATAAATTGCTATAGCTTTTAGGTGTATAATATTATGTTCATCATCATCATCATCAAGAACCGAGGGACCAGTGCCCGTAGGTGCCCGCTGCCATCCTCATTATTCCTCGCCATTTTTGTCGTTCCATCGCCGCATGTGTCAGGTCTTGTATTGGCGCTCCGCACCAGTCGGTTATGTTGTCCAGCCATTCCTTGTGTGGTCTACCTCTTCTGTTGGCTCCCTCCATTCTTCCAAACACCACCCTCTTTATTTTTCTGTCTTCATTCATTCTACATATGTGACCAAATAGCTCCAGCTCTGCATCGGGAGCGCCTCTGAGTAGAGAGAGCTTGAAGGGGCGCTATAACAAGTGCACACACATACAAACAAACCATAATTTAATAAGATAGCTGCAGTAACTGTTTGCAGTCAACGTTCCCTCTAAGGCTGAAAGGCTGCTGCGCGCTGAGCAGATTGTACTGAGCAAGCTCAAAAATGACCAGTGCAAAAAAATTGAGTAGAACTTTATTTTCAACTGTTATTCATTAAATCTTTTTCTTCATTATGGCATAATTATGAGGTATTTTATTATCGAATAAAAAAACGTAGACTGATGATAGGCTGCCGATAAAACTTTAGACTATTTACAAACTATTAAATTTCAAATACTTTTAGGTAGGCCTATAGGTTTCAGAAAAGGGTAGGTCTAATCATAAACAATAGGCTATAGCCACCAGTTTTAATTTCTGATACAATTATTAAGTAGGCCTACCGTATCTATAATTACACAATGACTTGTGATAAAATTATGAAGTCTGTAATAATTCGAAAAGTACACAATTGAGAAATTGAAAAATTGTTTAGAAAATGCAAGAATGCTTTTGCAGAAGAGTTTTCAAGTAATAAATTCTAAATGTTCTAATTAGTTGTGTTAAGTAACTAATCCCTCTTTTAGTTCAAGTCTTCTATCGGAGTCTCTCCTCTGTCAAACAAGATCAAATAAACGTAGTTTCTGTTCGATCAGCTCTTTCAGCCACGAGGTTTTGAATACAGTTTTTAGGCAGCTCTTTTCCTCGGCGTTTTATCGTCTTCATCGTCATGTTTTTCGCTTACCTGGCTTAGACAATGTCATTTCTTTCTTGCTGTTTCGAAACTGCACCAGCAATGAGAAATAATCCTCCTTTCAGTATAAGACAGGCCTACGCAGAACAAGTACGAATGGAGAGAGAAGACAAAGCTCACACTGGACACCTACGAGCACACGGCGTATAGTGCATGATAATGAGGAGGACAGCGAGGGGTGTAGATTCTGCGAGCCGGCAAACCTATAGAGAAGGAATTGGTGAATGCGATTCTGAGGTGGTAATTAATCCATCGAGCTACTGATAAGGATCAGGGGGGGGGTCATAGATAAATACGCATCTTAGCACGGCCAGGCAAACCTAGAGGGGAGGTGTTGGAGGATGCGATTTGGGACTTTGACTGACTGGGCCCAAGATTCTTACACCAATGGTGGAATGGTCATAGGTTGAGTCTGACGGGACATTGACTCAGTGACACCTAAACATATATATATATATATTTAATCTCAAGCAGATGCAGAGAGCTACTCGCCACTCAGGAGTGTCAACTGCCAATGGCTGGATGTATAGAGTCTACACAAGCTCAGCGAATGCTTAATAATTAGATCGTTAAGCAATGGAAAAAGAATGCAGGACATGACTAGGAGGGCTCAATTAGCCCTATTAATGGTCATGCTCTGCATTCCTGGATATCATCAAGCATTGAACCATGACTTCCTGTTTAGAGCTGAGTCTTCGTAGCAATACGACATCTGTGTGCTCCAGCAAATAGATATCAATCAAGTACAGTCCCAAGAATGAACGAATAAAATTAGGCTATCTGCGCTGATGAAAATTGTAGTGAGCAGCACGATCAAAGCAGCTGCGCGCGCGCGCACGCGCGCAGCTTAGAGGGAACGTTGTTTGCAGTAGCATGGAAGTCTGGGAAAGATCGCTCCCGATGAGGGAGGAATTGACAACCATTGCATCCTTACTTGTATCAGCATATAAATTGTCGTCATCACATTACATACATTACATTACGCATGAATTAAACAATAAATTCATGGACCAGTAGAGCAAACAAGTTAAGTCAATCAAAATGCATAATGTTTTCTATTTCTACTTTTTATCTTTATCACGCCAGTGTCCAATAATGCACACTTAAGCAAGCTACAACGTATCATATACATGTAGCTAATCAGATTAAATTCGTGAAAGACCTATGCAGGCCAATGTATGTAGGCCAATATGTGAATGAATGAATTACTCGCAATACTATGCCTGTGATAATATTATAATCAATGGACGTGGATCAGAGCCAATAATTGTAGACTAACATAATAGAAATAGATGGAAACCAGATAGAAAACGTGGAAAAATTCATATACTTAGGATGCATCAAAACACACGACTTAGACAACAAGAAAGAAGTATGGGCGAGAATCGCGAAAGCAACGACAGCACTAAAGGCATTGGATAAAATCTGGAAGAGCAAATCCATACATCTACAAACAAAGTTAAAAGTACTGAGAACCTGCGTATTCAGCAGTATGATGTATGGATGCGAAGCCTGGAGAGTAACTAAAGAAATGGAGTTTCACGGCGAAGCGCTGAGCAATTGTAAGTGAAGGACTTGCCCAAGGTCCTTACGCGGCGATGTGGATTAGAACCTCGGACCTTCCGGCTCCAAGGCAACGACGCCACCACTAGACCACCGCGCCCTACAGGTCACTTGAAGTAAGAAATATATAATAGTATTTCTGTTGGAGATTTTTTGCTCCTGCTGAGCCACTCTAGACGTCATTGTCTTGTGTCTTCATATTTGCAGTTCAATGTGTTTCGGGTGCATTTGTGGAAAGAAGAAGACAGGTCAGTAACAGTACTGTTGATAAGCCAGTGCTTAGGTCTACGTATACACCATAATAATTAGGGCTGTTAAAGTACTTGCCGTCCATCTTAACCCATATGTGGCTAGCGTCAGTTTAAACTGACACAGAGAAAGTGGCAGTTTTTTTGCTTTTAAGTTGCATTTTCTGTTATTAACCATTTTTAGTTGCTATTCTAAGACCTGTGTGATTATCTTTGTGGATTTATTTCAATTGTTTTTAGCAGGCGTACTTAGTAAAAAAATATTTTTCTTGATAAATCGAAATATTTAAATATGCATTGTTCAAAAAACAAAAAATAAATAATGTCAACTCATATTTTAATGATATGGTAATGCAAAACTTCACCACAGGCATCCTAAAGGTAGTTATGATGACCATTAAAAAAAATAATTTCAGTACTGAAAAATATAAGAATTTTCATACCGTCAGTTTAAACTGACGCTAGCCACATAAGGGGTGGGGTTTTTCTCAGTCATATCCACTATGTCTTTCATTGCGTAAACATACTTTTATGTCAGATTGTGAAGCTGCATGTATGTATGTATGTATGTATGTATGTATGTATGTATGTATGTATGTATGTATGTATGCATGTATGTATGTATGTATGTATGTATGTATGTAACTATGTATGTATGTATGTATGTATATATGCGTAAACAAACTTCTATATGAGATTGTGAAGCTTTATGCATGTATGCATGTAAGTATGTATGTATGTATGTATGTATGTATGTATGTATGTATGTATGCATGTATGTATGTATGAATGTATGTATGCATAATTATATGCTTGAATGTATGTATGCATGTATGACTTTGTATGTGTGTGTGTGTATATATTTACGCGTACGTATGTATGTATGTACGTAGTACGTACGTATGTATGTAAGTACGTACGTATGTATGCATGTATGTATGCATGTATATAATATATGTACATACATGCATATATGCATACCTAACTACATACATGTATACATTCATACTTACACACATACATAGCTACATACGTACGTACATACGTATACATACATACATGCAAATACAATTATGCATGCACACATATCACTGCGTCCTTTTAGGTCTTCTGATCGGCTTGATCTCTTTGTTCCCCCGAGTCAGGACCGCCATGGCTTAATCCAGATCATTTTCCTGCATTGGTCCCTCACTATGGAATAGGCTTCCCCCATCAGTTCGCTCTGACATCCTCTCTGGTAATGTATCCTCGTCTTTCTCTCGTCTAAAAACTTGCCTGTTTTCTAGGGGTTGTACGCACTGGGAGCGCATCAGAAAGGCTCTTGCTGCGAGAAGCTCTTTATAAATGGTCAGATACAATACAATACCATACATACATACATGCATACATACATACATACATACATACCGGTACATACATACATGCATACATACATACACTGAACCAGAATGTAGACATATGGGGGTAATGGCGGGTCGGGGGGTAATGGGCCGGGGTGGGTGGGTAATGTCCTAGACCCATTAGAAGCAGTTCATATTACTGTAGACAAATAATTTACTGTAAATTGCTACAGCTGGAATGTAATGAGCCAGTGTTGCTAGGTATGGGGTACATGCAATTGAAGTAGTTTGATCTTGTAGGCTTACACAACTAAGTCACAACTTAGGCCTATGGTGCGTAATCAACATCTCAATAAAAAATTATTTTGGTCTACGAACAGTGCTTAAAGTGTGGGAAAATAAGTGCCTGGATGTCCCTTACCTTCCAGGATGTTCTGGCCAATAAGTGACAGGACGGCATTCCAATTTTCAAATAAGTGCATGGACGCCGTCCATGACCGTCCTGCCACACTTTAAGCCATGTCTACGAATCTATATAGGCACTATTCTAACATTTCCCAAAGCGGTCTATATGTTTGGGATGAATAAAACGCTTTGTTTTCTTTCTTCAGTGATGGTTTATGTACAATTGTACACGTACCCTCCAGTGGCTAGCGTCAGTTTAAACTGACGGTTATATTTGGGCCTACAACGGCCTACCTCTGCAATATTTTTTAAAAATCTGGGTGAATACGATGGTTTTGGGTATAGACAAACACGAAAATGTGAAATAAACCATTAATTTCTGTCATGGTCTGATATGGGTTAACTTGATTCCTTATAATAATAATACAAATCTCATCATCATCATCATCATCATCATCGTCGTCGTCACCACCATCACCATCAGCAGCACCGCCATCATCATCATCATCAGCACCATCATCATCATCGTCATCATCATCATCATCATCATCATCGTCGTCGTCATCATCATCATCATCATCACTATTGCCACCGTCACCATCTCTGCAGTTCATATGCTTGTGTAATTCAAACGTTTACATACAAGTAATTAACGCAGATGAATGATTCTCTGCTACTCGATGGCATTAAGAACAATAGACTATTGTATTGGTTTACAGAACAATGCATTGCATTGTTGTGTCTTCTCTCGTCCAGTCTTGGATTAAATAGCAGCTCCTCAGATGTACCCGAGCACGGCAAAAAAGAACACATTTTGAGGCGCATATACTTGTAGAATGCGAAAGAAACTGGATATAATATATTGTAGTGGTGCGCACAAACGGGATTGCCTATAATGATTGTTGATTCGGTTGTATTGTACTGTATTGTGTAATGACCAAATATATTTACATTTTTATTAAGCGCTACTCTCGGATAAAGCCTTTCGGAAGCGCTCCAAGTGCGATTTGACCCGATATATAAGATATGGTTTGAGTGAGAGAAAGATGAGGAAAGTCCACAGTAGAGAAAGGCGGTAATTGTATTGTATTTATGGATATGCACCGTATCTAACAACACTGTAATAACAAGAAGTGAACAAATTATTATCTTGAGAACACTTTCCTTTGGTTATTTTCTGGCTACTTAAAGGAAAGGCAACCGATCGCCAGTTCAATAAAGAATGTCTTGCTGCTCTGAACTCCTGTCGGTCCGTTCACGGTGTCCCGTCTTTGTCGTACAATCGCGACATTGAACGGGTGGCACAGGACTGGGCGGATCACTTGGCCAGGACGAACGGATTCTCACACAATCCAAAAGCCACGTACAAGGGCGAAAACCTCGGAGAGAACATCGCTAGTCGCTGGACAAGCAATCGCGAGGACTATTCAGGTAAGAGAATGTGAATACTGATAGTGTTTGGAGGTCTATGCTATTGAGTAAGTTAGTTTATGAAGAGAGTTGGAAGCTGTAAGGAACCATAACACTATTGGATATAATTATGCGTGACGCGTGACGGATGGTTATAATTATGAATTTAGGCGTGTGTCTGAAACAAAAACTTCAGTTGAGCAAAAGAATATCCGTTGTGAATTTATTTTAGATAAATAATTATATGTTCTTATAATTATATGCGAATAGACTTAGACAGTGATAAATAGAGAAAGAAAGATAAATCATTATACTTTTAGGCAGACGTAACATGGCGATAGATAGCCTACAGCCATTATTTTAGATATAGACAGGACAAGAAAAGAACAGAGGTAGAGACTTAGACATATATAGGCAGAGACACAGAGAGCAGAGAAAGACAGAAAAACAGACAGTCTGTTGTCTGTCTGTCTGTCTGACAGACAGACAGACAACAGACGGAAGGAGTTAATGTGAAGGATGGACACGAAATAATCAAACTTAATAGATGCACCCATCATTTTTGCGTTGTATGACTGTTTTAGGTCCACAGCCAGTGGAGCAGTGGTACAAAGAAATCGAAAGATACGACTTCAAGACCTACAGTGGACCTAAAACAGGTGATACTATTTTGGACGTCAGGAGCATAACAGTTGCGACGTATGCATTATCTAATTATAATATACATGTAGGCTATACAGTGTTATACACATATTGAAAATCATCTCTGATGAACGACTGAGCTACATTTTTCAAAAATATTGATATTTTAATAGCCTACTAGGCCTATATATATAACAGTAAAATGTACATTGTGGTAGGTAGGCCTATTTCTCACTGCAATAACGAACTTAACGATGCTGTTGAAATGGGGATGAACACTGAACAGAGTGGAATGGAGAGACTGCATTGCCGTATGTGCCGATCTGAACGGGAAGAACTAAGGTCTAGGCCCTAATATAAGGTAATAACGAACCTAATGGGATCAGTCCAGGAAATAACGTTAGAGCTAATGATTCGCCATTTTCTCTAGAGAGATAATCACAAGGTTGACCTCTGAATCATTATGGCAATAATTATGCAACACGCCAATCCGTTTTAGGTGCAGCTAATTACAGTTTTACTGACTTATGACTTGAGATCAATCAATCATGGGTTTTAGATTGATAACGGCCGCAGTGCAATGGGTTCGCCACTAAAAACATATGATCATGATAAACCTCGGACTCATATCGTGTGCACTGCATTAGGCTACATAATTAATGTGTGCGTGTGGGGCTAAATCTTGTGACACAGTATAGCATTACGATCTTAGATAAATTTTCCATGATCAACATATTACACTGGTACCTACTAAGTCTACACTCTCTTCCCTTCTATAATAGTTATCTGTTAAATAGACCTCACTCACTGTAGTTGTTTTAAAGTCTGACATTATTGTGACTTAGCCTAACGTGCTGAAGTCATAATATTTTTAGACATTGACGAAAAACTACTTTTTGACACTGCAGATGAGAGGGTGCTCTCTGCTGGTTTCGACAAGTTCTCAATTTCTGCATACATTTCGACTCAATCACGAGCACCTTATTTTACTCTTTCCGTAATATAATATCCTTAAGCCCTAACTCCCACCTTTTTTCTGTTTTCTCTCGTCTTGGTGTCTGTCTTTCACTTTTTCTCAGTGGCGGCGCCAGCATAGGTCGCGACAGGTTATTTAACGTAAGCCTACTGCATATTTTAATCTTATGGCGTGCCTTATGTCATGATCTTCCAACTTTTCCTGTGAACTTTTAATATCCTTTATGTATTTAATATAATTGACCTGCTAAATAGTTCCCAGGGTCATGAAACTTACATGTATGTTGTATTTTATATTTGACGTCAATACAGCTTTTTTAACCACCCCTCTTTGTCTTTATATCTTTGTCTTTGTGCTATTATTTCATCCTCATCCTTCTTTTCCATCGTTTCACAATAGTTGATGTCTTTGACATGTCTTGATCAAACTCTCAGGTCACTTCACTCAAGTCGTCTGGAAAGGCAGCAAGGAAGTTGGGATCGGAAGAGCTCAATCGAGCGATGGAACTTGGATTGTTGTGGCCAACTTCTATCCACCTGGAAATTACGTTGGACAGCATGAAAGCAACGTCTTTCCAGCAAAGAAAGGAAAAACTCCTAAGTTCATGAGCGCCAAAGCTACAGGACGAACAGGTTAGGCTATAGCAGAGTAGTAGGCTACTTTTGCAGAAGTTTGGTTGTTAGGCCTAACTTTGGAGTTTGTGGCCATAAAATTGAGACTTTGGAATTCATGTAATAATTTATTGTGTAGGTTTTTAGATCGGCACAGTAGGCATATCATGCTATAATAGGCCCTACGCTACCGTAAAAAACTTCGAGTTGTCGGTGCGTGCTTGCTCGTAAACATTCGATGTTAAACTTAGTCCAGAACACATGCATAGAAAAATTGGAAAGACACGTCTTTCAGATGATGGGAATTTAATTGTAAATAGGCGTACATAAAAATAATTTGGCTTCAGAAGCTCAGTCTGATACCCCGCTGGGGAGTTTACAACGTTCACAAAAATCTCAATTCTTTAGCAGGCTCTCTTTCCCAGACCCACCCCCCATGGGTAGGCCTAAGTCCGAATCCCACCACATGCTTTCGCGGTGAGTTAATTAAGCTTATTCCTTTTTCTCATTATGTTCAAAGTCCCTCTGGCTAAAAATTTGCACAAACAGCTATTAAGAACAATTAGCAGTTATTATTGGCATATGTTGTGGGCGTAGGCTAACTGATGTGTAGGCTACGCCTTTAGTTGACACACTAACGAGTTTTTTCTTATTTTTAGTACGAGGCTGTTAGATGTAGCAATTAGACAGTTTGAAGTGTAGCTTGATGGGTTGTCAAGTGAGGGAAACTTGGAAACATGCGCCCCCCCCCCTAGCGGGGATTAGAATCCGAGATAGGCTAATCTCCCTCTTGAGCCTCCTTTGCAGACTCAATAGCACTGTAGCCTATCGCAAACCGTACCCAGATAGGGGCAGGGGGTTAAGCCGCAATTGTGGCAGTAACTCCTCACCCAGTCATATCCTATATGCCGATCTACATGTATATTGATTTACATGTAGGCCTATATTCAAAAACATCGTACGCAGAGGCTATGAAAATGGAGTCTTAATACCTTACAGCAGTCATGATCTGATTAGTCTGTTCTCACTGTGCTTTAGTTTCCGGAAGATATAACGTTACTCTAGCAATTAAGCATGACTTGGGTCGATGGTGGCAGTTCATAATTATGTCCTGAACTTATTTGCCTACCCCTAGAAGGCGCATATTTAGCAAGCAATTAGCGGCAATTACCTGGCACAACTGTTGTTGTGGTAATCATTCGAGATCTTTCACTCGGGTCCTCTTTCTCTGTCTGCCTTGATCATCTGCATGTCTCTCTGATGTTGACAATTATTGCAAACTAAGCTGAACGCAACAGTCTAACCATCCGGATACTGTGATAGGCGTGGTGACCTATAACTGGTGAGCATAATTACCAAGTCCTTTAGGCAATTGCTAATAATTTTAAGTCATATAATTATAATATAATCCAAGTAGGCCTACAGTCATGAGAACTGAACGAACTGAATGACCAGTACAGCTGTTGTGTGGTCACATTAGTGCTATGCAATTCGATGTGGGCTCTTCGTATAGTGTTGCCAATTGCCTTTTGCTGTTCTTGCTTGCCAGATGACTTGCAGGACTCGTGATGGGCTGGAAGACCAGAGGCGCATTATGTAAAATATAAAATCACCAAATTTCTTTTTTTGGGTGGGGGTGTGCTTGTAACGACTTATGTTGTAGGGTCGATTAATGGAGTGATATTTGAATGCCCCAGTTTACCTTAAAAGGATCGTTGACATAGCCTTGTGTTTTTAGTGTTGCAAGTTTTTCTACGCGGTCCAACTATCACTTCTACACTCTCATTCAGACCAAAGCACACACTGACAATCTTAAGCGGCCACCCTATAACGCGTAATGTAGGTTCGAGCACCAAGGCGGATAGTTTTGTATGATCTCGAGCAAGTCCTTCGCTCACAATTGCATGCTCAACATCGCCTGTGAATAAGCTGGATCCCGCGACTTAGTATTTGTGGGCGCTGTATAACTGGTAGATTATTCCCTTTTAAAACTATGTCTTAGCTGCACACAGAAGTGCTTCTACAACTGTGCAAATGCATTTAGAACTGCACGCTAAAGCTGTAAGGCTAAAATATGGAATTTCTTTCAAATTCAGAAGCGTCTTCGAGCACACCTGCCGCCAGAGGTGGCACCGATCACGTGACTTCCTCCGCCTCAAAGACAACCACTCGTCGTCAGGTGCGCACGGAAAAGATCGGAAATGTGACGAAGACAATCACAACGGAGACAACGGAATCAAATGGCACGACAACAGAGAAAGTGACAGAGAAGGTGGAAACGCCGGGGTCAAAGACGCAGACAAAGGTCACCGAAACCGTGACGAAACCAGATGGAAAGAAGACGACGAAGACAACCAGTTCTTAATCAGTGAACTACAACTGCTGCTTATTTTTTCTCTCAGACGATTCTCTGCATCTGGATAACGTAATGTTCTCATAAAAGCTGCATTTTATTGGGTAAACGTGTATTTTAGCGTCACAAATTATTCACCATTGCATGGGTATGAGCTTGGTTGAAAATAAATCGGTCCAATGAAAGAGTTCCGGGGAAGCCGGATTGATAAAAGTAAATGGAAGCCGGATTGATAAAAGTAATCTTTACATTTTATTGAAATAGAAATGGGATTTATGAGCAGAATCTTGCTGAAATGGAAGCTGGGTTGATTAGCAATAATTTCGAATTACATGTAAATGGAGGTTATATATAATTATATGAAACATAGTTGCTGCATAAATAGAAGCAATTTCTAAGAACAAATTCTTTACTAAACATAACATGGGTCGATGAGAAAGAATCGTTGCTAAACTCGACTTTGGATTGGTTTAAAATAATATACACTGCCACAACTTGCCCACAAGTGAATAATTTGCGACACTAAAATACACGTTTGCCTTATATTAGCTACAGGAAAAGGAATCTAACGCCTAAAGGAATGCGAACTCATTGACATAACTCTTTATCTATTTGCATAGTCATCCACTCCGCTTCAGTGTTCACGCTTGATATTAATATGATGTTCTCTCCACAAATGTTTTTATGTGGAGGTATATTTTTCATCGATTTTTCTGCATTGACTCAAGACTTAGTGTAGTTCTAATGTGCCATAATATCATGCATGCAAGGTGCGATGCTTTTTTTTCACAGTCTGAGGTCTACCTAGGCCTATAGCCTACTACCTAGCTGCAATCTAGTCACAACTTAAATAATGAGTTCACAGTCTTGTGCATTATTGATCCCATGCAGTTTACCGGATAGTCTCTATCCGTTGAATTACAAATTGTTCCATCCGATTATTTGTCAAAACCTATCTAGAAATTCATTGCAGTTGTGTTACCAGTTTTCAAGATAATTATTATACTCGTGTTTCTCTTTTTGTATAAACGGTTCATTGAATGGATTTGTGTTTTATTCTTTAAACTCGGTCACCGATACAATGCAATACAGTACAATACAATTTCACAATATTAGGCTATTGACAGGCGCAATCCTTAACTCAAAATTAGGTCTACTGTTCTTTTTCTGAACTAATCTCATTAACCCTCAACAGCTAATGTGTAAAAACTTACGTTACAGCTAACCTGGGGTCCAGCTGGACCCCAATGTATTTTGTTAATATTTGCAGGTTAGCTGTTGAGGGTTAATGATTTTATGTGGCGGACTATAATTAACAAAAATATTATCCAATAGGCTACATCAATAGACTTAATAGGCCAATGGTGAATACTTAATATGCAAGCTGAAGAGAGTATTTTCTTGCTGCAATGTTGGTAAGTCTGTCGAAAGAGACGAGTCTTATGGAAATGGATGGCTTCAAATCAATTAGCAGAACGAAATAAACTAATCAGTGATTGCTCGAAATCTCTTAACCAAAATAGCCAAAGATTCAAGTATATAATATTATGCTGTTCACTGAGTGTGTGTGTGTTTGAGTAGGCCTATGCAGACTATGCGTGTGCGCGTGTGGAACTACAAGTCAGAATCAAAACGCGTCGCGTTTTTCGATCATCATAATAATTATTAGGTTTGCATGAGAGCTCAATCAGGCCACTCAATAAATGTCATGCACCATTGTTAATACACAAGGTCGCATAGATCTTTAGCTACGTCTTGCTTGAAATAATTGCTGTGGCAACATGTTGTCCGCTGGCTTTGAATAATAAATTGATTAAATTCCGAACTCGCTGCCACCACCACCCTCATCCACACTCCCTGAGTCCGCCCGGGTGCAAACGGACCCACAGGCGTATTGTAGTACTATAATAGCCTACTATTAATTTTGTTAGAGGGAGCGCTGACTTGGGTCGGGAGCGCTGCTGAATCTGTGAGCGACACCTTTAATGTTCAATTACTATTACAATTACAAGTCATAGGTGTAACTTTGATTTGCATCGTGCTACATTTCTAAGATTTCATGTAATTGTCAATCATTCATCAGTCAACAACTGCATGCTTTTATAGGCCGGTAAAAAAATTAACACGACGTATAAAAATGTAAAATTTTCAATTGGAGTCTAGCTGCAATTTGAGATTTTCTATGTTCGCCAGGTGCCGTAACACGTCGGAGAGATTATCATCCAGTTTCCAGTTATCGTTTGCATCAGCCGCCATGTTGCATAAATTGAACAAAGAACATCGATTTCAGCACAAAAATACTGCATCTTTAAAAATCAGCGTTTTAGCTCCGGTTTTGGGAGTTATTATTGATGCCATAAATCCGCGTTAGTATCGAGAGATTGGAATCAATGCCATGCAGTTTGACATCTATGTCGGCGTATAAGCTGTGACAAAATGGCTTAACGGCTATCGGAAACGGTCTCACATGTTTACACAGAACAGTTTCTAAGGAAGCTTTGCGTGTGTAAAAAGGTCACAAAGCGATGCTTTATGGGTCATTCATTCACATTTTCCTGTCATGCTTTTATTTTTTCTTTATAATACTTTGCAATGCGTGCATTACATTAATGCTAAATCCATTGCTCTGCCTATTATGTTTTGGTATTGCTCTGCACTTACTTACTGAGCGCATTGCATCATGGGATGCGTCCGAGTAGATAAACGAACACTATCTCTCGGACATTATCCACAGAATATCAAATACACAGGAATGTAGTTATTCATTTTAACATTAATTCATTTAATCATTCACTTCAGATATTTATATAGCGCCTCTTCAAGAGTATCTACTGAGAAGCTGACGTTTATGCAGTAATTTTTAAAATTAAGGATTCATTTTATATATTACATAATTTTTTGGCTATTACAGGTGAAACAACTGAAATATCAGTTTTTGGATTGATGAACAAGAAAAATTGCAATGTCAGATGTTATTGGAAAACGACTTTTATCATCGCACAAGTTTCTTACCAACTGTTAAACTGATTTTGATTTAGTGTTGAGTGAGAAGTCTCTATGCATTGCAATTCTAGAATCCTACCATGAATTAATGGGACTTTAACGACGTAGTGCAAAAATTCTTCACCATTGTCTGGATTTGCCCAATATCTGAAAAATCAACTGCGAAAATGAACACTTTCCAAGAGCAACATTTCCTGTGTAGCAACTTGCTTGGACCTTGCGTGAGTTTACCAGAAGTTCAACAAACCGTATGCAACCCTGACGCGGATAAGAATTTCAACGCGACAACAGATAAGCTGCAGAAATGCGAACTCTGTCCGAAGTCGTTTTCATCGGCCGAGCACCTTCGCAGACACGCGAGAATCCACACGAACGAGAAGCCGTACAAATGTCAGTTCTGCTACAAGACATTCGCGCAGGTCGACTACCTGAAGAAGCACGTTCGAACGCACTCCACCGACAAGCCGTTCAAGTGTCAGTGCTGCCACAAGGTTTTCGCGCAAGTCGATCACGTCCGGCGGCACATGAGAATACACACAGCGGAGAAACCATACAAGTGTCCGCTGTGCTACAAGCAATTTGCGCTCGTTGATTACCTGAAGAAGCACGTGCGCTTGCACGCCGGAGGAAAGCCGTACAGCTGCCAGTGTTGTCAGAAGGCATTTGCGCAGGTTGATCATTTGCGAAGGCATCTGAGAATACACACGACCGAGAAGCTGTTCAAATGCCAGCTGTGTTGCAAGGAGTTTGCGTTGGTCGATTATCTGAAGAAACATTCACGCATGCACGCGAGGGAAAAGCCGTATAAATGTCTGTGCTGCCAGAAGTCATTTTCACAGTCTGACCGTCTCAAGAGACACATTAAGACGCATACTGGATAGGGTGAAAGTATGCGATATGCATACTGGATAACGTGAAATTATGCGATTGTGTAAATGCACGGTGGTATGCAGTCAATTATTATTGAACATTTTCACACGATATATTAATTATTATCTCCAATCATCACTGACTTCAGACGAAAGTCTCGTCTGTAATCGACACTTATTAAGGCGTAAAAAAAAAGTGTTGTGTTTCCGGTAACCCGACCGACCCATTTTTACGGCCGCGACCCAAATATTTTTGTAAAAAAATTTTATAAAAAAAAATAATTTTTTTCAAAAAATTTTTTTTTTCAAAAAAAAATTAATTTTTTTTCCAAAAAATATTTTTTTTTACATTTGTATTGACATAACATAAGAGACGTCAACAAAATGAAATTAATAGGACTGTTTCTAGAGCAGTTTTAGGTGCAGACAGTCGGGAAATAGGCAGTTTATACTTGCTTAGAACACGTACTTTGTTTCAGCGTGCAAAAAAGACTAGTGGGGTATACTTTTTCGGATAGTCACTGCATAAAAATATTTTACAAAATAAAAATATTTTCCGACCTACCTACCCAATTTTTTTTAGCTCTGTTACCGGAAACACAAGATTTTTTTTTTTAGGCCTAAGTAAAAATTGTTAAGTGTGGTACTCTCTTTGTCAGCAGCGTGGAGGATTACGATGCAGACTTTATGAACGTTTTCGATCTGATGATCAAAGAGATTCTCTACAATCATTGATATCAGAATAACTCTAGTCTACAATTTACGCATATATTAAGTTTCTTTGGATGGTACGTCGCGCTTCAGCGTGAGAAAAACCGTCTTTGCTCTCTGTTTGTTTACATCAGTTTATTGGATTTTTATATTCAAGAACAATGCTCTACTGTTAGTGGACTGTTTTAGAAAAAGCCGTGAGCATTGCATGTAGGCAGACATGCCTGCCTTGTCGCATTTTTAATTTGACTCGCTACGCTTGTTAAGTTGAGTTCTGACAATTATCTAGTCTATAATGGATGGTACGGGAATGTCCAGCATTCCATTGTTGGGCAAACAACTGTCTTGGAACTTAGTCTAAGACAGGATGGTGTTTTAAGATCTGTTCGTGGTGCCTTGAGTTAAAAGTACAATGGATACATCTGGAAGTATTTCAAGGACGCATTCCTCTAGTCAGACTCTGTGAAGGACTGAGATACTTAAGAGAAAAAAATTGCATTCAGCTGCTTTCCAAATTAGAGAGATGAGTACCATAACCAGATCTACGCTTTGTTTCTGGATTTATTGGTTTCTTCCCCGAGTCCATTCGAAGTTGCAAAGACCTCTGGACCAGGAACTGCAACATCGTTGTGGATTATGGCATATCTATTTAGATAAACTTATCAGATTTACGGTTCTAGAGATTGTGACTTGACACAGAAATCATGTAGCATGTTTGCATTATTCCCTCAGAATGTGCATTACTTTTTTTTCTTTGATGAAACTTCTTCAGCAAACAGATATGTAGGAAAGAGATATTGTGCAGTAAATGTCAGTGAGATATTATAGATATGAAGAAGTTGATGCCAGTCATAGTCATATAATTTTATTTACTGTTAACTAGTGAATTTATGTTTGACCTAGTTGTTGATAATGATGATGACGAGGATGTTGATAATGATAGTGGTACTGGTAGTATTGTTATAAGAACAATAATTATAAAATATTGATAAGAATACTAATTTGTATACACTGATGGTCGAACATGATCATTTTATGTTAATTATTTGATGTATGATTGCAACGTCCATTCTTCATAATCTTGTTCTGTATTCATTATGTCTCATATATTTCACTATCTAGTCGATGCATTGCATTGTTGAGTCTTTTTGTTCTCACCACAAGCTACACACGTTCGGAAGTTGAAACTGTGTGGGAGAGGAATGGCCAACCGCATTCCTAAGTTAAGGGTGAAAATGTGAAGTTGCTAAGGCCAAAAAAATGTTGTGTTTCCGGTAACCCGACCGACCCTCTTTTATTGCCGCGACTCAAAGAATTTTGTTTTTAAAAAAAAATTGAAAAAAAATAATTTTTTTAAAAAATTATTTTTTTAACATTTTTATTGACATAACAGAAAAGACGTCAACAAAATGAAATTAATAGGACTGTTTTCTAGAGCAGTTTTGGTTGCAGACAGTCGGGAAATATAGGCAGACTTTTATACTTGCTTAGAACACGTACTTTGTTGCAGCGTGTACCTTTGTGCAAAAAAGACTAGTGGGTATACTTTTTCGGATAGTCACTGCATAAAAATATTTTACGAAAATAAAAATATTTTCCGACCTACCTACCCAATTTTTTTAGCTCTGTTACCGGAAACACAACATTTTTTTAGGCCTAATATTTTGTTTGCATTGCATTATTGTGCTTAGGACTAGAGTAGCTGTTCTTCTTTATGGAACATTTTTAATTGACAACCCATATATATACCTTGTACTGGCAAAGAGTGAATAATCTGGCGAAATCTAGGCATTTTATTCAGTGTATGGACAATTTGGAGTGGACAGGATTTTGGTCTCTTGAATCGGATGGATGAACATTGAATGAAGTTCTGAATGCAGGAGAGTGATGCACAGAATTATTGACATAACTATATAAAATTACGATTGTTTACATTGCTATATCAATATGCTAGTGTTGGTTGTACATCAGAACTGTCATCTATCTGTTGTGCTACATTTAATAATGATTTTTTTTATTCCTGTTGTTTGTTCCATGTTTGAAGTCACAAAGTTCTGAGATTTAATCTGAAATGATTTCCTTTTTTGTTTAAGCTTATAAATGTTTTATTGCTAACATTGTTTCCTTAAAATTGTATTTTGGGACTAAGGAATTAATATGCAAACTATTGATAATTATATGGCTCTAAGTCATAAATAAAGTAAATAAATTTATTGTTATCGTCAAGTAACCTAGACAGGTCTATGAACTCTTTAAACATAATTATTGTTTTTGTTAAGTTATCTGAAAACTATAGTTATTGCTTATTTTATATTATACATTTTATTATTGGTCTTACAACTCATGGGGTTCTGTCTGTTAATTAGACATATATATCATAAAGTGTTAAAATTATAAGGTATTTAAATTTCCAAAATTATTGACATAATTTTCAACAGTATTGACCTTAATTTTCTTGGAATGTTTGATCTACTTTAATGTAATCAGACTTTATCATAATTCTAAATGAACTAGACAATTGACTGACATTATTTGAAGTTGTTGATTTATTAATATAATTTTGAGAAATCAGGCAGAATTTTTAGAAGTTTATAAACTAGCGTCAAGTATGAAAATTCTTAATTATTCTAATGGATTCTGAACTTAAAGGAAACCAGACATGTTCATAACTGAAATATTTTAAAAGAAATTATACATATTTCTCAAAAGGTATTTCAATAATTTTTTTCATTAATTATGCATTAGTTATGCCAGTGTTAATTTTCTATTGAAAAGTTCTACATATTTCTCAGAGCTGCTTTACACAGTTTTTCATTTTTTTTATCAGCTTACTATTGTTGCGTATGAAAACTTTTTTTTTCGAACTCAGTCCTTGTCAATTCTCTGTTATTCTCTGTTATTTCACATGTAGTACTGGTGGATACTAACTGGCCATTAAATAATGTATGTTGTAAGACACCTTGGAAGTTCTGCCAAGTCAACTTGTGAAATGTGAGCATAAAAACCTATTTAGTTTATGATGCATACTGATGAAAAATGATATATCGGTTAAAAATGTCTGTTTTATGTTCTACTTAGAAAAAAAAATATACAAGAAATGCTGTGGTTTGAATTTTATTTATCCATGTACTCATTATATAGACTGAATATTGTTTTTGTGAGTTAAAATTTACTCTTTTGCCCTAATGGCAGTGATTGATTTAAGGATTCATGCCAAAGCAGGAGTCAGATTGATTAAAAATAATTACGCAGTGCCAGGCGAATTGCCTATAGAACTCTATTAAAGCAATAAGTTAACCGAACTTCCATTTTTCACGAATTCTTTTAATCAATTTAAATTATATTTGACCAACGTTGAAACCCATGCAATAACCATGCAATGGCTGATAATTAAATACGCGAAAATACAACTTTAGCAATGATAATTTCTTAATAGAATCACCATGCCGTCAAAATAAACCTTGTGAAATTATAATTATATAAAATTATAAATGGAACACTTGGAAGATATACTTGAACAATCGTCTTCTGCAAAGGTAAACAACTCTTTACCGTTGGAGGGTAACAAAAGTCCATTAAATTATCATGAATTCAAAGAAATTGATTGATTGATGCTACACATTAGCATGGAAAAGTAGTTGTATCTATCATAACAGAAAACTTGATGAATTACCAACAATAAGCAAAAAACAATTAACAACATCAAAGTAAACAAAAGTCTTAAGTAAGAGACAAATGCAGGAAAGATTCATTTTCTTTTGAACAGTTATCAGGCAATAAGTGAAGTAATGTATCTTTCTGTGTAATATCAAGTGCAGTGATTATAACAGTGTTTGTTGAACTCCTTTTCAATTCCAAACATTTCATCACATACACCACAACCATAGGTTCTCACAACAAAAGAATTCATGTCAGCAGTATTTATGGAAATGAGTCCAAAGTTAATCAATGTAGCTTGTTGTGGAATATCACAATGATTATTACCGCAGTGTTTGAAGAAATCATTTTCGATTTCAAACATTTCATCACATACACCACAACCATAGGTTCTCACAACAAAAGAATTCAAGTCAGCAGTATTCATGGAAATAAGTCCAAAGGATGGATTTACACAATGACTTGGATATGTGCTCTGCGCTGATGATGAGAAGTCCTGTTGGTTCTCTGTTGTAGGCAACTCTTCAAGTTTGTTTACTTTCAGGTTCTCATCACTAGCATACTTGGTAAAACTCTTGGACGAAGCAGGTTCATCGTGTTTCTCTGTCTTCCTCTGCAAACTAGATTGAAAAAAATTGTGTCGTTTTTTCATACAATGTGCTGTTGTATGGGAGTTCAGACCATCCGGCTGTGTTACTGCTATTGCAGGTAATCGGAATTTGTCTGACTTTTCGCTGTTGTGAGTTTCCAAGTGCTGTCTAAGACTGCTCTCTGAAAATACATTGTGGCAAAAATTACACTTTAACTGTGGCTTATCTTCAGTGCATAATGCTGTGTCTCCTCTCAAGTCATTTGTATGTGCAGATGTTTTCTGAGAAATTTTGTCATTGAACTGGTTTTCTGCGAACGGATTTTTAATATAACGGCTATACTTGCTGGAGTGTATGCGGATTATCTTTCTCGAAGTTCCTTTGTGGCGTCTCTCTGGTATGAAAGACAAAACATATCGACCTGATATGTTTTCTTCAGCGCATAGTGCTGTGTCTCCTCTCAAGGCATTTACAGGTACATGTGCAGATGTTTTCTGAGAAATCTTGTCATTGAACTGGTTTTCTGCAAACGGATTTTGAATATAACGGCTATACTTGCTGGAGTGTATGCGGATTATCTTTCTCAAAGTTCCTTTGTGGCATCTCTCTGGTATGCAAGACACAACATTTTGACTTGACATGTTTGTGTTGGGTTTAACAACAGAATTCACATGGTAATTGTTAACATCCATATGGGTAAATCTTTGGTTAGTAAATTGATAGTTGTGTGGTTTTTCTGCTGTGTGGCTTCTCAGATGGCTCATTATAACATCGAAGCTTATTCCAAAAAACACTTTACAACAGACATTACACTTGTATGGTTGTTCCTCAGTATGGGTTCTCAAATGAACATCCAGATGGTTCTTCTGTGGAAATATGTTGCCGCATATGTTGCACTTGTATTGCTTTTCAGCAGTGTAAGTCCCCACATGACACTCCAAAGACTTGTTATGTACTAGTGCATTGTCAAATGAGTTGCACTTGAATGGCTTTTCACCAGTGTGTGTTCTTACATGGATGTCCAGATAATACCTGTTCGTAAATTCTGCGTTACATAAGTGACAAAAGTATAATTTATTTGCTGTGTGAGTCTTTTCATGGCACTTTAGATTGCCAATCATGGAAAATGTTTTGCTACATGTTCCACACCTGTGTTGCTTCTCACCAAAGTGTGTTGTCAAATGGGTAATCAGATGACGGCTGTGTGAAAATTCTTTGCAGCATATGATGCACTTTGACTTTAGACAAGTGTGCACTTTCATGGCACACTTCTGCAAAAATTCTCTATTGCAAAAGTAGCACTGGAATGGCATGTTACGAGTGTTTGTTCTAATATGATTATCCAAATAACCCTTATTTAGAAATGCTTTGTCACATGAGCTGCACCTGAATGGCTTTTTATGAGTGTGAGTTCTGATATCGGCACTCAGATTACACCTCCTCGCACATTGTCTGTGGCAGAATTGACAACTGCACAATATGTCCGCAGCGTGAGCCAATTCCTGGCTCTCTAGAGAGCCAATCTGGACAAATTCTTTGCTACATTTTCCCAACTTGTATTGATTTTCGCCATTATAGATTGTTGCTTCCATCTTAGAGCTGTGATAAATTAAATCCACAATGAGTGATAATTAAATTTTTTTAAACAAAGTAAAAAATAAGATAACGTTTTACCAGAATTTTCTATGCTTCTTAGCAGAATCTATTTACATTAAAAATAGCTCATAGTTTCGTTAACTCCACTGTCAAAACCCACAGGGCATTAAAATGTACTACCACATTAAGAAGTTTTGGCTCTTATTAATTTTGCCATGGCACTAACCCATTACGGTTGCATTTCGTTGTAAAGAGAAAAGCATTTTGCAGGAGCAAAAACAGTTGTCACGAAGAAAAAAACTGATAAAACTATAATTTTTGCTGCTAAATATTTTTATAGCAAATTTAAGATGGATCCTGGATTGATAAAAAGGAACTGTTTGCCTAAATAGATGTTGGATTGATGAAATTAATTTCGCTTAAATAGAAGTTGGGTTGAATGAAAGAATTGCTTCTTCGAAATGGAAGGTGCAACATTATTAAATGGATCGAAGAAGTTTTGATTATATAGAATTATGGAAAATATTTTGCATAAATAGAACAGTGATTGATACAAAACATTCTTGGTTAAGGTAAACGTGTATTTTAGTATGGGAACGATATAATAATTATTATATTTAGACGAAATTTTGGGTAAACGTTTATTTTTGTATGGTAAATTATTCGCCATTGCATGGGTTTCAGCATTAGTCGAGTACCAGTTCTTTATAAATAGAAGTCGGATGGATGAAAGTAATTTCTGCTGAGATAGAAGAGGAATTAGTTAAAACAATCCTGCTGAAATTGAAGCTGGATTGATTAACAATAATTTTAAATTAAATAAAAGTTATATTGATGAAAAATATTTGCTGACGAATTAGAAGCGGCATTTATCAAACTAATTCTTGCCTAAACAGAAGCTGGATCGATGAAAAGGATTCTCGCCAAACTAGAAGTTGAATTGATTAAAAATAACAATGCTGCAGCGAGCGAATAATTTACCATACTAAAATACGGTTGTAGGACAAAACCCCCCTGGACAAAACCCCCCCTGGACAAAACCCCCCCTCGGACAAAAAACCCCCGGACAAAACCCCCCGGACAAAAAACCCCCAGGGTAGGACATAACCCCCCTGGTAGATATTGTGCATAAGTTGTCGTACTATAAAACGGTGGTCCTAAGTACACAAGTTGGATTGATGAAAAGAATTCTCGCTAAATAGAAGCCGGATGGATACAAATAAATTTAACTTAAATGGAAGCTGGATTGATGAAAATATTTTTGCTTAAATGGAAGCTGGATTGATGAAAATATTCTTGCTTAAATAGAAGCTGGATTGATGAAAATGTTCTTGCTTAAATAAAAGTTGGATTGATGAAAATACTCTTTCTTAAATGGGAGCTGGATTGATGAAAATGTTCTTGCTTAAAAAAAGCTGGATTGATGAAAATATTCTTGCTTAAATAGAAGCTGGATTGATGAAAATGTTCTTGCTTAAATGGCAGCTGGATTGATGAAAAAACTCTTTTTAAATTGGAGCTGGATGGACAAATATAATTGTCATTTAAATAGAAGTTGGATGAAACGAATATTTGCCTCATTGGAAGCTGGATTGCTGACAACGATTCATGCTGTCCTAGATTACACCAACAGCTAGCTTCATATGGGAGTGACTGAATGACACTAACAAGTTATAAGTTCACGCCTGGATGACAGCGACAGGTGTGTACCGGTATGACACTAATTAGTTGACACAGCACGGGGAACTGGATAATAATTAGCCTAAGTTTAAGCAAATTATACTTTGTGCAGCAAAGGGGGGGTCCAATTGTCCGGGGGGGTTAATGTCCTAGGCTAAATCAGGGGGGTAAATGTCCGGGGGGTTTGTCCGGGGGGGGGTTGTCCGGGGGCATATACCCGAATCCCAAGTCGTATAGCACTTCAGAGATATTTTATTTCCGTAAACTTGAAGTTGGATGAAAGATGAGGTGACCGGACAAAACCCCCCCTGGACAAAACCCCCCCGGACAAAACCCCCCGGACAAAAACCCCCCCGGACAATTCCCCCCCTGATTTAGCCTAGGACATTAACCCCCCCGGACAATTCCCCCCCTTTGCTGCGCAAAGTGCAGGTAGGCCTACAATTTGTTTAAACTTTGGCTACTTATCGAGTTCCCCGTCCTGTGTCAACTAATTAGTGTCGTACGGGTAAACACCTGTCGCTGTCATTCAGGCGTGAACTTCTAACTTGTTAGTGTCATTCAGTCACTCCGATATGAAGCTAATACCTGTTGGTGTAATCTAGGACAGCATGAATCGTTGTCAGCAATCCAGTTTCCATTAAAGCAAGAACATTTTCATCAATCCAGCTTCCATTTGAGAAAGAGTATTTTCATCAATCCAGCTTCTATTTAAGCAAGAACATTTTCGTCAATCCAGCTTCTATTTAAGCAAGAACATTTTCATCAATCCAGCTTCTATTTAAGTACATTTTATTTGTATCAATCCGGCTTCTATTTAGCGAGAATTCTTTTCATCAATCCAACTTGCGTACTTAGGACACCGTTTTATAGTACGACAACTTATGCGCAATATATTCTACCAGGGGGGGTTATGTCCTACCCTGGGGGGGTTTCTGTCCGGGGTTTTTTTTGTCCGGGGGGGGGGTTTGTGTCCGGGGGGGGTTTGTCCAGAGGGAGTTTTGTCCTACAACCGAAAGATGAAAACATAAAATTACTGCTGGCATATTGCAGTATCATTAGAAGCTGGGTGAGCATATTAATTAACAGAAGTAGAAGTTGGATGAGCGATGGAACCATGGTTTTATGCTAAATTGTTATCGTACAACAAGAGGCTGGATGAACGATTAAAATATTTTTAGTTGAAGTAGAAGTTGGATGAATAACGGAACTGTGATATAGTAGAATTAGAAGTGGGATGAGCGATGAAAAAAATACTAAACCATGTTTAAAATAATTTTACGTTGCTATACGGCTTGGGATTCGGGTATATGCGTCCGGGGGGTTTTGTCCGGTCACCCTAAAATACACGTTTAGCAGATTTTGGGCTATTATGCCTGGGACTAAATGTCGATCCAGAATTATAGCCATATTGTTTGGAGAACGGGCAGCCAGTCTTCGGGATTACCGGGATGACGACTAAAAACCGTTCAATTAAGCAACTCCGTTAAAAGCACCCTGTTAAAATCCCGGGTGAAGTCACGTCAAGAACTTTGTACACACCTGACTTGTTTCTTCTTCTTTAACCGGCTTCCCCCCCCCCCCCAAGATCTTAGCTTTTTCAATCGTATCTTGGGACATTGGCTTTTTTTCAAAGGACCTTGGCTTTTTTACTTGGCTTTTTCTGCCCATTAAATAACAACAATCTTAGAAATAATCCACTAAATAACAATAACCTTAGCAGTAGTATAACTATGGAACCATCTACTGTCTAGGATTTATCCGACTTATTATTATTCTCTGAACTGTTTGCTCTGTGCATATTAGTTATTTAACGACGTCACGTGCAATTTGGCGCAAAATTGCAAATAACTTGGTAAGGATAAATTTTAAATATCACAGATACTTATATATTATTAGCAATAGACATTAATCTTATAAATGCCTTCATGTCAGCTTTAATGGCTCACGAGACCACACAAAAGCACACACAAAATTCTGAACTCAAGAAAACAACAATTACTGTGAAGATGACGTTTATTTCTCAAAACTAGCGCACTATGTTTCAAAATGTTAGTATGTTAGAAAATCAGCGAACGGAACCAATTATCAACAAATTAACATAAATTAATTTCATGATTAATTATACGTAATTTCATAAACATCACAGGGGCCGTCCATAAAGTATGTCACGCTATTTTTGACCATTTTTGACCCCCCCCTCCCCCCTGTCACAAACTGTCACACTTTCTCGGACCCCCCCCCCTAAAGTATGTCACACTTTCTCGGACCCCCCCCCTAAAGTACGTCGCACTTTCGAATTTTTTTGTAATTAACACCTTATTCAAATTTAATCTAAAACACACTTCACTATTAAACTGTAAAGTTTCCACTTAAAAGTACTATCACATTATTAAAATGACTTTAATAGTAGAATAGTTAATTGCAAACAGTTGTCACAGTTATTCATTGAAGCAGTAACTCAATGTAGATTGAATTTGAAAACAAAAATTGCAAAAATTAAACTAGACAATTATATAATACACATCATTAAAAAAATAAATGTGTGACGTCACACATGGCCTGACCCCCCCTCCCCCCTGTCACAAACTGTCACACTTTCTCGGACCCCCTCCCCCCCCCTGGAGCGTGACATACTTTATGGACGGCCCCACAGTTTATCGCATAAAAAAGCTTCTGTTGAAATAAAATAGCTGACATAGTAAATAATTATATTAACTTGGCTTTTCTTGGCTTTCTTAAGACCCCATCTTGGCTTTTCTTAAATTTTGGAGCGGTATCACTGATTTTGGGCGATAATCGGAGTTACGCGAAATTTCAAGTATTGTTTACAAATTAAAAGCATTGAATTATTGCAATACAATACAACTTTTATGTAATAGTGCTTTCACTTGATAAATAAAAAAGTTACAATTGGACCTCGATCATAAACTTCTTACTGCAATGGTTTATCACAGCTCTAAGATGGAGGCAAGAATCAACAATGGCGAAAATCAAAACATTGGTGGAATATCGAGGAAAACATTTTCCCACTGAAGAGCCATGAAAATAGTTCATAATATAAAGAAATTATGCTCTTGACTTTTTTGCAACAGAAAATTTGCACAGAGCTCTAAACTGGATGCTCATGTATAGGAACAGGGCATACCTGGGAACGGCGGTCCCAAATTATAAAATTACATAAAACGATAGGCTATCTCCTGAGAAGGCTTTAAACATGATGTGTGGTCAAATAGAAGCTGGATAAACGGCATTCCAGCTGAAATGGAAGCTGGATGCATGTTGAAATACATAACTGAAATCAACAATCCAGTTTCCATTTCTTAAGTTTACTTTTCGTCAATCCAGTTTCTATTTCACCTATACCTAATGAACCTTCATCCAGCATCCATTTCGCAAGCGTTTTAATTAATCCATCTTCAATTTAACTTATTATGTCCATCATCCAGGTTCTATTTCTCAACCCTTCAATTCATCAATCCAGCTTCTATTTCAGCTCTAAAAATACTTCATCCAGCTTATATTTCACTTACGTTTTTTCATCAATTCACCTTCATTTCACATGTAAAAGGTCTTCATCCAGCTTCCAGTTCTCAATTGCTTTCTCATTATTCCGGCTTCTATTTCGGTGGACCAGCTGGTCGTTTTATGAGTGTGGAGTGCGAAAGAAACCGTTTCTATACGCCCATCCAATACACCGCACTATTACGACACATCATGTTGATTTACTTAATGTTATAATTTGGGACCGCCGTTCCCAGGTATGCCTAGGAACAGATACAGGTGAAAAGACATTCAAGTGCAACACATGTTACAAAGCATTTGCAGTAAAGCGTTCTTTGGATTGGCATGCGATGACCCACTTTCGTGAAATGCGATTCGAATGCAACTTTAACAAAACCTTTTGATATAAGAATGCTATGGATTGTCATATGGGAACCCACACGGGTGAAAGACCATACAAGTGCAACTCATGTGACAAAGCATTTATGTATAGAAATTCTCTGGAATGCCACGTGAGAACTCACATGGGTAAAAGACCATACAAGTGCAACTCATGTGACAAAGCATTTGCACAAAAGCGTTCTTTGGATTGGCATGTGATGACCCACTCTCGTGAAATGCGAACCCACACAGGTGAAAGACCATACAAATGCAACTCATGTGACAAAGCATTTATGTATAGAAATTCTCTGGAATGCCACGTGAGAACTCACACAGGTGAAAGACCATACAAATGCAACTCATGTGACAAAGCATTTAGAAATAAAAATTATTTGGATTCCCATGTGAGAACCCACACTGGTGAAAAACCATACAAGTGCAACTCATGTGACAAAGCATTTAGAAAGAAAAATTATTTGGATTGCCATGTGAGAACCCACACTGGTGAAAAGCCATACAAGTGCAACTCATGTGACAAAGCATTTGCATCTAAGCATTCTTTGAATTGCCATGTGAGAATCCACACTGGTGAAAAACCATACAAGTGCAACTCATGTGACAAAGCATTTATAAACAAAAATTCTTTTGATTGCCATGTGAGAACCCACACTGGTGGAAAACTGTACAAGTGCAACTCATGTGATAAAGCATTTATAAACAAACATTCTTTTGATTGCCATGTGAGAACCCACACTGGTGAAAAACCATATAAGTGCAACTCATGTGACAAATCATTTGTACAAAAGTCTTCTTTGGATTACCATGTGAAAACCCACACTGGTGAAAAACCATACAAGTGCAACTCATGTGACAAAGCATTTATAGATAAACGTTCTTTGGGTTGCCATGTGGTAACCCTTAGTCGTGGAAAACCATACAAGTGCAACTCAAGTGACAAAGCGTTTATGAATAAGCGTGTCTTCGATCTCCATGTGAGAAGGAACACTTGTGAAATGCGATTCCAATGCAACTTATGTGACAAAGCATTTGCACATAAGAAATATTTGGATTGCCATGTGACAACCCACACTGGTGAAAAGCCATATAAGTGTAAGTCATGTGACAAAGCATTTATGCATAGAATTTCTTTGGATCGCCATGTAAGAACCAACATTTGTGAAGAGCCATACAAATGCAACTTATGTGACAAAGCCTTTTTACATAAGACATATTTGGATTGCCATGTGACAACCCACACTGGTGAAAAGCCATATAAGTGTAAGTCATGTGACAAAGCATTTATGCATAGATATACTTTGGATCGCCATGTAAGAACCCACACTGGTGAAAAACCATACAATTGCTACTTATGCAGCAAAGAATTTTCGCTGAAGAATGGTCTGAGAACCCATTTGAAAGTGCACTTTCGTGTAAAGCCAATCAAGTGCATCGTATGCAACAAAGAATTTCCGCAGAAGCATAATCTGGATGCCCATTTGGAAAGCCACAATGAAGAAAAGCCATACATGTGTAATTTATGTTGGAAATTATTTTATGGAAGGGAGGTTCTAACGAACCATCCAAGAAATCACACACCAAAAGTACGATACAACTGTCAGTTTACTAACCAGAGATTTACCCATTTGGATGATCACAACTACCATGTGAATTCTGTTCAGTTCTCTAGACACCAGGCAGTAATTGTCCCTGCAGTAAATCCTTTTGCTGTGAGACCATATATATATGGTTGCGGATTATGCAATGAAATGTTTGTAATCGAAAAGATGTTCATGGAACACTGTCATGATCACAATGATGTTCCACAGAAAGACACATTTGTTGACCTGTTGGACTAGCATTTGACTCTAGCCGTTCATCGGAAACATTCATGGTGTAACTCTTTCTTGAATGGAATAACAATAATGTCTTATCTTCTGGGTTGTCAGACTCACTTTCTTTGAAGTTTGTCGGATTCTTTTTTTTAAATAGTTCTGAAACTTGAATAGAGCGTTTTAATTGCCTTCCCTATTATAACTTTATATTACCCTGCTGTGGTAACTGCATTTCTATAATTATAGAAGCCAGCAGTGCTGGAGATAAAATCGCCATGTGAAGTTTTGCAAAGCGTCCTTTGGGAGCAGTGACTTCTTGCTAATCTTAATTAAACTTAACTACCAACTGAGAAGACAGCTTTGAAATTACACGGCGCTAATAGCAGCCTACAAATCAAATCCGCCCAACGGGGACTCGAACCTGCTACCTCTCGCACTCTTGGCCAGCGTGTTAACCATTACTCTGCCGGTATATCTATATCTTTAATAGAAGCTGGATTGACTAAAATAACAGGCGAAAAATAGAAGCTGGATGAAGGTTATTTTAGGTTTGAAGTAGAAATGGGTGCATGTTGGAATACATGAATGAAAATCATCAAATCCACGGTTACCATTTAAGCTAAAAACCCAATTTCGTAAATTCAGCTTACATTTCATCAATACTATTCGTCTGTAGACCAGTTGTCGTTAGACCAATTGTCCGGAGACGAGTTGTCGGTAGACCAGTACTGTTGTCGTGTCGCGGAACGCGAGTTTCCAAAAGCTTGTATGGCACAACGCATACGCGTAATACCGCGCTCCTATTCGCTGGAATTTAGTCCCAATACCGATTTTCTATTGGGCAGTAATACCCTTTTCTTTTTGGATAAAATTAGATCGGTAATCTGCTTCAGTGCTTCACCATAATAATGTTTCATTCGATTTTTCATTCAATTGGAAACATTATTATTTCAATTTTCCATCAAATATAGGCTTAAAAATAAAGCGTTTTTTCCCATCAATCCGGCTTCTATTTCACATCTAGAAATACTTTCATCCAGCTTCCATTTCTCAGTTTTAACTTATGGCCGAAGTCTTGACGTAGGCCTACACGATATTAAAAGTCGCATATTCGTCGATGGTTTGGCGCGTACCCCAACTTCCGGTTAGATGTTGTGGTTCAATGGCGATTCGAACGTCGATTTCGCATGGGAAATGTGACATTTTAAAAACATATTTTCTGTTAATATTCGTATTCTTACAAAATTTTGAGTGTGCTGTTAGATGAGTTAGACCATTGCAAGTCATTAGGAATAATTTACTGCGCTTTTTGTATGTTAGGGTCCTAAATCATTGGCAATTGCATGGGTTTCAGCTTTGGACGAATAAGATTGCAAGTTGGATTGTCGTATTGTTTTTCTTAGCGTTAAGATATTGTTTTACCGAATTTAATTATTAAGGAGGAAACAAAATGCATACATATTTTATTTTATTTATCCGACTTTTGTTCTTGTTTGAATCATTTCACATCAAACCAGTTTCCATTTCGGCAAGAATTCTTTTCCTCAATCGAAACGATCGTCGATAAAATCATAAAATTCTATTAAATAAATTAGAAACATATGGCATCAGGGTGAGAATTGCCGGGGGGGTTGGGGGGTTCAACCCCCCCAGTCTTTCTTAGAGCCCCATGTTAAAGTATGTTTTTCATACCCCAATTTCAAGTTTATCATAGGCCAACCCCCCCAGTTATTTTTCCACAATTCTCATACTGTATGGCATACGTGGTCTGCAACTCAGTTGGTTTGCCAGTTATTTGGATGGAAGGCGCCAATGTGTTGAAAATAACGGCAAACGTTCCACTTTAAAAAGGATCCTATATGGTGTCCCACAGGGATAAAATCTAGGACCCCTATTGTTTCTGGACGAGTTTTCGTTGGACGAGTTGTCGGTGGACCAGTTGTCGTGGAACCATCAACGATCTCCCGAACGTCTCTAGCCGCTTGTTCTTCATCCTTTTTCGCAGATGATACGAACGTTTTTTATTCACATTCTTGCTTACATACGCTTTTTCAGATCGTAAATGTGGAGCTGGAACTCATTGCCGACTGGTTTAAAGCTATTAGATTGTCTTTAAAGTTTAAACTTGGAAAAAACTAACTACATTCTGTTTAAATCCCATAGGAAAAAAAATCCACTTGGTGAATTTCAATTAAAAATTAACGGCATCTCTCTCGCTTCTGTAGAATCTACTAAATTTCTGGGAGTTTACGTTGATAGCCATTTAACATGGAATGAACATATTGCTCATGTCGCCTCAAAAATAGCAAAAAATATTGGAATAATGGCCCGAACTGCTTACATTTTACCATCTAGTATTAGGATTAAACTATACTATTTCTTAGTACATCCTTATCTCTCTTTTTGTAACATGGTGTGGGCTTCTACTTATGTCACAAGTTTACATAGAGTTATTATTTTGTAAAAAAGAGCTGTTCGTATTATTGTGGTCCCGAGCTCCATATGGCTCGCCCCCATATTGCTCAAACTTAGAATTTTAAAACTCGACCAGATTAAGACTTTGCAAATAGGGGAATTTATGTACCGGTTTGATCGAAGCCTCCTGCCACCTATATACAAAAATTATTTTCAGCTTTCTTCCCAGGTTCATTCTCATTTTACAAGATACTCTTTTTCGTACCGCCGAACCTATGCTCGCACTAACACGCGCCCGTTTTCTATTAAGTTTACTGGGGTCACCACTTGGGAAAAAATTCCAAGGGAAATAAAATTGAGCCCCAGTATTTGGACATTTAAGAAGAAATTTAGCGCCTTTCTAATAAAATAATTGTGGGGTGCGGTGGTCTAGTGGTGGCGTCGTTGCCTTGGAGCCGGAAGGTCCGAGGTTCGAATCCACCTCCCCGCGTAAGGACCTTGGGCAAGTCCTTCACCTACAATTGCTCAGCGCTTCGGCGTGAAACTCCGATGCAGTGTCCGCTCTGCATCGGGAGCGCCTCTGAGTAGAGAGAGCTTGAAGGGGCGCTATAACAAGTGCACATACATACATACATACAGAAGGTACCAATTAAACGAAAAGTAGTGTTCGCTCAGTATGTGCATTGCAGTTGGTCTCTGTACAGTTCAGTAGCCTAGTTAAGTTTTTTGTTCTTTTTCATTATTGTTTGTGACTCAGCAGCGTTGAGCTTTTCTGTTTCCTGTTTTTTTTTTTTTTTTTTTCTTCCATTCTCTAGTATAAGTTGCTTTATCTTTTTTTGTCAGTCACTATGTTGATTTTTGCAAAGACTTTGTCATGGCCACCTTACATCGTCAACTCATATTAGTTGGTGTCACTAGACAGCGGGATTTTTAAAATCCATTTAGGGCCTCCTTTTTTGTAGCCAATGTGAACGATGTGTGAACCTTTCATGTATACTGGTTGCAAAATAAATAAAAAATATTTGATTTGATTTTGATTTGATTAATCAATCCAGTTTCTATAACGGTAAACGTGGACTTTAGCATCGTAAATTATTTGCCATTGCATGGGTTTCAGCGTTGGTCTAATACAAGTCCGATTGACGAAAATAATTCTTTCTAAATAGAAGTCGGATTGATGAAAGTAATTTGTATTGAGATAGGAGAGGCATTAATGAAAACAATCTTGCTGAAATTGAAGCTGGATTGATTAACAATAATTTTAAATTAAATTAAAGTTATTTTGATGAAAATTATTTGCTGACAAATTAGAAGCGGGATTTATCAAACCAATTCTTGCCTAAACAGAAGCTGGATCGATTGAAAGGATTCTAGCCAAACTAGAATTTGGATGGATTAAAAATAGCAATGGTGCAACGAACGAATAATTTACGACGCTAAAGTCCACGTTTACCAAAATATTTTGTTTGGTGGCCGGACAAAATGGTAGCGTACAAAATGGTACGGACAAAATGGTACGGAAAAATGGTATGGATGAAATGAAAGCTGGATTAGTGACTTTTTATATAAGAAATAGAAGCTGGATTAATGAAAAGATGCATGTCAAATGAAAGCTAGATGAAGGCTCTGCATTGATATTTTTATATATAAAATGGAAGCTGAATTGATGAAAATAACGCTTTAGATATAGAAGCTGTATCAGGGTATTTTCATAGCTGAAATAGAAGCTGGATTAATGAAAGATTCATTACAAATGGAGGTTGGTTTAAGGAATCTTTTGGCCGAAATTGAAGCTGGATACATCATGAAACACATGAATGGAAGACATCAATCCAGCTTCCATTTCTCAAGCATTTTTTCCGGCAATCCAGCTTCCTTTTCTCAAGTTTTTTTCTTCACTAGAGATGTATTTCAGCCACAAAAAAGGCATCCAACTTCTATTTCAGCAATAAAATACTCTCATCCAGCTTCAATTTATCCATACCGTTTTGTCCGTACCATTTTGTCCGTGCCATTTTGTCCACTACCATTTTGTCCTAGAACCTTTTGTTTTCAATACAAGTTCTATCTAAAATTCTAAATGATAATAAATTTTAATAATAGTATATTACCAGCTCCAATTACATTAAAGATCTTTTCAACGATCTAACGTTTATTTACTCAGATTTATCGAGTGCAGTACTTTTATTGAACTAAAAGAGAAACTGGAGGACAGACCGCAGCAGCAGCTTTCAGACAGACATGTAATGGTCATAGCATAAAAAGGGAGACAAATATTCGACTGACGATGGCCCTTGTTTGGAAAGTGGCAACATAATTATGGTTGCGAAAGCTGGAGCATTAGAAAGGAAAATGAGGAAAAGGAAAGTAGCTTTCAAGATGAAATGTTTAAGACAGATCCTGTGACCTGAGAGTATATTGGACAAACGGAAACATACGTAAAATACTATGCCTTTTTTTAAACAGTAGGAATAGAAATATGCATGCTCAAATCAATCAAAACATGGAGCATGATTGTCTACTTCAGACATCTGATGAGGAAACAAAGAAGGTTTCTGGTAAAGGGGATTAAACAGAGCACAGAGCAAGAGCTCAGGGATGACTGGTGACGCGCTGGATTGCCAATAACAGTTAACAGTTGGAGTTGCCTTTTGATCAGATGAAGTGGGAAACAAAGGACAGAAAGCTTGGTGCGAGGATGGTTAAAGACAAGACACAACATTTCGCTCGTGAGTTGACAGTCTACCAATGCACAAGATGATTCTTGTCAATCAAAATTTCCATTTCATCAAAAAATATTTTCATAAATACAGCCTTTATCTAAGCAATGATCTTTTAAATTAATGTCTCATGAATTTTTAAATTGACTATTATTATTCAGCAGTGCGAACTACGGTTTTCGAAATCAGTTAAGATACATATGCCTTTTCTACTACTCGAATTGACCATTGTTTCTGCATTCTTCTTGGCTTCCTCATGATTAGATTGGGTTATGCGCTTGGCTGCTCGGCTCATTGGGTGAATTCCTAAATTTTACTCTATCTCTGACGGTTCCACGACAAGTACAGACCACTTCCAGACAACTGGTACATGACAACTTGTACACAACAACTAGACCACAACATCTTGTCTACAGACAACTTGTACACAACAGAAATGTTAGCTGATGAATATGATTCCTGCCAAATTAGAAGTTGGATTGATTAGGAATAATGATGCTGCAAAAAACCCATAAGTAAATACGCTAACATATATTTTTCCAAATGAATCCAATTTTTTATATGAGTTAAAATTAAACATAGGAAGGAATCTGATGTTATTACTTTTTGAATGCCACAGAGTATTGATAATGGAATAAATAAAGCTATGGTATTTCTAATTGCAGATGGATTGTGAAAAGCCATTCAAGTGCAAATCATGTGACAAAGCATATCTGCATAGGAAGTCTTTGGATTACCATATGATCACCCACACTGGTGAAATGCTGTATAAGTGCAATGCATGTGACAAAGCATTTGAACATAAGCCTTCTTTGGAATACCATTTGAGAACCCACACTGGTGAAAAGCCATTCAAGTGCAACTCATGTGACAAAGCATTTCAGCATAAGAAGTCTTTGGATTACCATATGATGACCCACACTGGTGAAAAGCCATATAAGTGCAACACATGTGACAGAGCATTTGTACAAAAGTCTTCTTTGAAATACCACTTGAGAACTCACTTTGGTGAAAAGTCATTCAAATGCAACTCATGTGACAAAGCATTTGTACATAAGAATTCTTTGGACTACCATGTGGAATCCCACAGTGGTGAAAAGCCGTATAAGTGTAACTCGTGTGACAAAGCATTTCTGCATAAGAAGTCTTTCAATTTCCATGTGAGAACCCACACTGGTGAAAAGCCATATAAGTGCAACATATGCGACAAAGCTTTTCTACGTAAGAGGTCTTTACATTGCCATTTGAAGAACCACGCTAGTGAAATGCCGTATAAGTGCAACACATGTGACAGAGCATTTGAACATAAGTCTTCGTTGGAATACCATTTGAGAACTCACTTTGGTGAAAAGTCATTCAAATGCAACTCATGTTCCAAAGAATTTGTACACAAGCGTTCTTTGAAATTCCATGTGAGAACCCACACTGGTGAAAAGCCACACAGATACATCATAGGCAACAAAGTCTTTCTGCGTAAGCGTAATTTGGACATCCATTTGAGAACCTTCAATGAAGAACAGTCTCACAAGAGTAATTTGTGTCGCAAAGTGTACCTTGGAAGGGATGTAGTCACGAACCATATGATAAATCACCGAACAAAAGTTCAACACAACTGTCAGTTTACTAATCAGAGATTTCCCCATATGCATGATCACAACTACCATCTAAATTCTGGTCATAAACCTTACTCAAATATATTGCAACAAAGTGTTTTGTCTGGATTGACAAAGAGATGCCATAAACGTACCTCAATTACGGAATTTACAAATTGTTCGGATAATAACGCCTGTTTTCATGAAAAAGAGTTTCTTGTGGCAGAGAACACACAAGACTTTTATTCAGAGCACAACATAACAGAAAGTCTTTGTGAAAATCGATTCTCCAGACACAATTCAATAATTATCCCTGCAGAAAATTCTTGTGCTGTGAGACCATATGGCTGCGGAATATGCAATGAAATGTTTGAGATCGAAAATACATTCATGGAACACTGTTATAATCACTATGATCTTCCACATAAAGACACATTTGTTGACCTTCTGGGCTTCACTTCTAACGTCTGATTTCAACTGCTCATCAGGAACTCTCATGGCGTAACTTTTTTGCATGTTTAATAAAGTCTTATATTCTGGATTTTTATTCTCCCTTTTCTATGCGTGTTTGTTGGGTTATTTTATATGAAGTTCTTCAAAACGAACAATGCATTTTAATTTCCTTCCATAGGTTAATTTATAATTTATTGCCCTACTGTAGTCGCATCATGTAGAAGGCATTACCCCCTGCAAACTGTAATTTGCATCAATCATCGCATTTATTGCACTAAAAATATCAGACAAATTATCCCGCTTTTTGTTTCGGTCTGAAGATTTACATCCGTCATCCCACTTCGTGGTTTGTTATCAATATTTTAATCTGTAACTAAAATACTAAATCGCCACTGATATTACATGGAGAAATGGCTTCGAGGCTATTATTGTTTTCCGATTAAAATATTGATACCATCTTGCCATTACTTTCAAAGAAGATTTTTAGTTATCATTGGTTGGAAAATCTATTTACCCGGAATTTGTGCCGTCACCTGTTGTTGCTCTACACTGTTGACGCAATGTGGAACACTGAACTTTCGCCCATGCAATCCGTCAGCTGCGTCAGCAGTTGACGGAATCTGTTGGTTAGGTTCACCTGTATCAGTGTTTGTGTGTGTGTGTGTGCGCGCCAAACGGCAGTAATAATAATAATAATAATAATAATAATAATAATAATAATAATGATATTAGGCCTAATAATATTAATAATAATGACAATTTCTAAGGCGCCGTAACGCGGCCATGCTGCTACAAGGGTGCCTTGACAACGACAAAATACACATTCAGAGACAAGCGATTGCCGAACTCTATAGAGGCAGTCACATTCGGCGCCAAGAGAACGACACCTGTCCCACCTCCCTCACCACCACACAACCATCACAAACAGATACACATAACGCGCGGGACGCTCCATATAGGCAGATATAATCCAGTGCTTATCCATAGGCAGAGTGTTTAATCTTACTCCCCTCCTCTTGGGGGGGGGGGGGATTCAGGTTTCTGGAGAGAAGACAAAGATGATCGTCGAAGTGTGTTGCACCGGTGTAAGGGTTTCAAATTACCCCATCCTAAACATTACCCCTCGGTAACTTGAAACCTGGGCATGACGTTAAACTGCATCCATCCTCTGCCAAAGGGAACCAACAACGTCCCTGTGCCGGTCCTAAGCCCGGACAAAATGAGGAAGGTTTGCCAGATGGGTGGCGATACGCTGGCAGTGAAAAACCAAGACGATTGTAATCCGCCAAAACCACGACACAAGTGACATAGCTACCCAGATGCTTCAAGGTGTCATGATGTGAAGCAGACGTGCTCAGGTCGGTCAGGACAGACCGATGGAGAGGGTCGGGGGAGAGAGCGTGGGACACAACGGGCATTGACCCACGTTGTCCTTCGTGCTTCTTTTTCACGATTCTCTTCTATCAGATAAGGTTTAGATGCTCCAAGATGTTAATGGTATGGAGCAGACCTGCTGACCGGACGCATATTAACATTCTCTAGGTGATTTCGTAGCATAGGCGCCGTATCATTGGTCGGTTTCAAAGAATGAATATTCATTGTGAGCTACGAACGTACTTTTGCGCTCTAGTTGTTGATGAATATTCATGAGCAACGACATGCGCACTTATCCGTTCTAGTAAGTTGTCGTACGAGATAAACATGGCGGACTTCGGTGATTTTCACAACTTTCGCATAAAACCGTAACAGACTGATGAGACTTTGGTTTCAATAGGCAGGTCCAACAGGGTGTCACGACAACTCGTCTACCGACAACTCGTCTAACGACAAGTGGTCTCCGGACAATTCGTCTACGACAACTGGTCTACTGACAACTGATCCAGCGCTTGAGAAATGGAAGCTGGATGAAGTTTTTACACATGAAATGGAGGTTGGATTGATGAAAAAACGCAAGAGAAGTGGAATCTGGATTATGGCTCTTTCACAGGTGAAATAGAAGCTGGTCTTGACGAAAATAACGTATGAGAAATAATGGCTAGATGAAAGTATTTCTTGATCTGAAATAGAAGCTGGATTGATGAAAAAACGCTTAAGTAATGGAAGCTGGATGAGGTTATTTTTATATCTGATATAGAAGCTGGATTTACGAAAATAACAGGTGAGAAATAGAAGCTGGATGAAGGTATTTTTAGATCTAAAGTAGAAGCTGGATGCATGTCGAAATAGCCTACATGAATAAAATCATAAATCCAGCTTCCATTTAGGCTAAGAAAAACATTTTATAAATCCAGCTTCTATTTCATCAATACTATTCGTCTGTAGACCAGTTGTCGTTAGACAAATTGTCCGGAGACGAGTTGTCGTTAGACGAGTTGTCGTTAGACGAGTTGTCGTGGAACCGTCCAACAGAGAGAGCAATCCGCTTGGAGGAACACCCGCATAATAGACAATCAATATAGTCAATAATGACAATAGATCCAATCTGGCAATAGCCCATTGCAAAAGCCCGTTGATCAATTGTGCATCGCATGCAGGCTAAGCTATCCAAAAATAAGTAGTCTCTTTAGTTCCAATAACGCACTTTCGCCTATAAATCTCAGCAAAGCACTGGCTGTTAGAGAAATGGAAGCTGGATGAAGGTTTTTTACAAGTGAAATATAGGTTGGATTGATGAAAAAACGCAGGAGAAATGGAATCTGGATGAAGGTTCTTTAACAGGTTAACAAATACTAGAAGCTGGATTGACAAAAATAGCGCATGAGAAATAAAAGCTGGCTGAAGATATTTCTAGATCTGAAATAACAGCTGGATTGATGAAAAACGCTTTAGTAATGGAAGCTGTATGAGGGTATTTTTAAATCTTAAATAGAATCTGGATTGACGAAAATAACGAGCGAGAAATGGAAGCTGGCTGAAGGTATTTTTAGATCTGAAGTCGAAGCTGGATGCACGTTGAAATATATCAATGAAAATCATTATTCCAGCTTCCATTTAAGCTTAAAAAACACATTTTCATGAATCCAGCTCCTATTTCATCAATGCGTGAGTCGCCTAGGCCTACAGACGAGTTGTCGGTAGAAATGTGAAATGCGCATGGCGATTCTAATTCATATTTAATTTCAGATGTAACCGCGGAGATGAATTAATTTTTGCATGTAAAATTTCGTATAATGGGTTTGTCTGTGTGGCGGTAAATTAACCGACAAGTACCAAGAATTTATTAGATAGCCTAATTATATTTAGAATGTTGTTCACAAGTGTGCTGTTTGGCAGCTAGGCCTTGTTAGATTAAAGAATATACTCACTTATTCACTTTACTTACGTGGTGAGCTTGTCAAACGACAGTTACGTCACAGCTCATGTATATTCATTATTTTATAACCGGCCAATTAAAACGGTTCGTGCGGCCTGCGTGCTACGAAATCACCTAGAGAATGTTAATATGCTGACCGGACCGGTTGAAGCTGGGCAACATGGCACGAGACAGACTCAGACAGAGAGTGGCATCGGACTCCTACGGGCATTGAGCCTAAGGATATTGATGATGATGATGAACTTAAAACCGGTTTCAGATTACCCCCAGAAACTAGATTTGCATCAATCACCGCATTAATTGCACTAAAAAATCAGAAAAATCATCCCGCTTCTTGTTTTGGTCTGAAGATTTCCCTCCGTCATCCCACTTAGTGGTTTGCTATCAATATTTTGATCGGAAAAATAAGCCTCGAAGCCATTTTCACCTTGTAAACTTCAGCGGCGATTAGTATTTTAGTTACAGATGAAAATATTGATAACAAACCACGAAGTGGGATGACGGATAAAAAATTTCAGACCAAAACAAGAAGCGGGATGATTTTTCTGATATCTTTAGTGCAATAAATGCAATGATTGATGCAATTTACAGTTTGCAGGGGGTAATGTTTAGGAGGGGATAATCTGAAACCTTTACATCGGGAGTTGAAGGGTTATGGGTATGGGGGGGGGGGAGGTGTGTGCCCCATCCCCATTAGAAAGTGTTTGAATTTCCACATTGCAATGGTAGCATTTCAAGCTGTCATCCTATCAACACAACTGTACTTTTTCAGTGCTGACTTTAGACTTCAATAAAAATATAGCTCTGCATACAAAGTAATTTCTTTCTGAGTATCCACATTGTAATGGCACCATTTTAAGATGTCTATTTATTGAGCCATAAATTTTGTTCGGAAAGCCAACTTGCATTAAAACAATGAAAAAACCAATGCAATGACGAATCAAATAAATTTTAGTACATTACATGATTCATTTCCAATAGCAACTCTTGCTAAAACAAAACAATCTCGGAGCCTTTAGGCATTTCTTCAATTTAACCCTCGAGTGCCCAAAGGGGGGTCCGACCGGACCCCAGGCCTGTTTTTCCCGGATAACTTTTTAAAGGCTAGGCTATGGATCTGCATAAATGCTTTTAGGTATTCCTAGAGCAACCTTTTGTGCATCGAATGGTATATTTTGCGTGAGTATTGTCCAACCCTGCACCCCACAACCACAGCATATACTAAGGGTACCCCATGATTTGCGGCTGATAATCATACAAGCGCATGGTTACTGGTCAATAAATAAATGGTCAGCGCACGTTATATGAAAGAAAGATTCATACAAATTGTTGAACTTAGTATTACTGACATTGTAGCATATGTTTGCAGCATATAATTTGAAAGTCTGCAAGTAGGCCTAGTCTATGAGTAGGCCTATCACAGCAATAATTGCATACAACAGGTTCGCATCAAAACGGATGGCATAGGACAGTTCATACAAACGGTGGCAACCATTCTGTCAAGGTTACGCGGATAAAATTTATACAAATTTACAATTACGATTACGATTTAGTCTACCATAATGCTACTGGTCCTTCGATAGCTGGAAATGAGAGCAGCTGACTGGCATGCGGACTCGCCAGACGTAGCCTACACCGTATAGGCTTCCTTCGGTAAATAACGCAAGCAAGCATAAAGCAAGCACAACATGTGTATCACGAGATTTTTACACTATTAGTTTACACTAGGTGGTGTTATTGTGATATAAGATACATCAATCGATTGAAAATTCTTTTGGGATTACACTGAACTAAATTCTATAGGCCCTAACGATATTCCAACCCCTTCTCAAGATATTAACATGAAAACGCTGGGCTTCCTTTGGTAAATAACGCAAGCAAGCGTAAAATCTGTATCACGAGATTTTACACTATAATTTAACACCAGGTGGTGTTATTGTGATATAAGATACATCAATCGATTACAAATTCATTTGGGATCACATAGAACTAAGTTCTGTAACGATATCCCAACCCCTTCTCAAGATATTAACATAAAACGTTGGGGTCCGCGCGGACCCCCCCTTGGGCCTTCGTGTACCAAAAAATACCTTGGACACTCGAGTGTTAAACACAAAAACATTACACATGCTTTTTAAAAATTAGTCTGTACAGCACGCGCAATGTGTGAATAGCGGACACATGCATGTATAGCCTATGTCCGCTATAAAACGTTGATATTGTATCAATCAGAAACCACGACTTTATGAATTACGTAAGCAGAAGTAAAAGCTCTATTTCGAAAGTTGTTGATACACATTTGGAATCTGATCGTTATGGCTGCAATCAAGTAGATCAACAAATGTGTCTTTTTGTGAAATATCACAGTGATTATAACAGTGTTCCATGAATTTCTTTTTGAATTCAAACAATTTGTCACATATTCCACAACCGTAAGTTTTCACTTCAAAAAAATTTATCGCAGGGGCAACAATTGTTGACTGATGTCCAGTGAAACGATTTGAAAGATGACTTTCATTAGCACTCTGCAGTGATGAAAAGTCTTGAGAACTCTCTGTCATAGGAATCTTTTTCTCATAAAAGCTGTAATCATCAGCGTAGTAGGTAAATCTCTTACATGAAGTATGTTCACGATATCTCTCTTTTGTCGTCAGCAAAACATTTGCACTCAACTCGCTATTGCATCGTTTTTCCTCATAGTGTGTTGCAAGATGGCTGTTCATATCGTCCATCTGTTTAAACTCATTGTTACACAATTGACATTTGTTGAAGTCTTCTCTTTTATGAGCTTTTAAGTGAGTTCTAAGATCGCGTCTCTCTGCAAATTCATTTGAGCAGAAATTACACTTATATGTTTTTTCTCCAGTATGGGTTCTTATGTGCCTGTTGAGAGTATCTTTCGTATCAAATGCTTTGTAACACAAATGACACTTGTATGGCATATCGCCATTGTGCATTCTTATATGATAGTTGAGAGAGCTACTTCGTGCAAAAACTTTGTCACATAACTTACACTTGTATGGCTTCCCTCCAGTGTGTAATCTTTCGTGTCCTTTGAGATGACGCTTGAGACCGCTTCTCTCCGAAAATGCATTATAGCATATATTACACTTATATGGTTTTTCTCCAGTATGGGTTCTTATGTGCCTGTTGAGAGCATCTTTCGTAATAAATGCTTTGTGACACAAATGACATTTATATGGCCTATCTCCATTGTGTATTCTTAAATGCAAGTTGAGAGTGTCAATTCGTGCAAACACTTTGTCACATAGCTCAAACTTGTATGACATTTCACCGGTGTGCAATCTTGTGTGTTTTTTTAGACTGGTGGTGTTTGAAAATGTTTTCGTACAGAACGAACACTTGTATTGCAGTTCCACAGTGTGAAATGCTGTGTCCACTTTAAATGCATTTATATTTGCAGATCTTTGGCGTGAAACATTCCTGTTGTACTCATTTTCAGGAAACTGATCATCTACCAAACAGCTAAGATCACTGGTACATATGCTTTTTGTCTTACTTGGAGTACCTTCATGACATCTTTCTATGATGCTAGACACAGTATTTTTATATAATACACTTTGGTATGGTTTTTGTCCAGAATTTAGATGGTAATTATGATCGTCCAAATGTGTTAACCTCTGGGTAGAGAATTGACAGACTTTGTACAGTTTCTCCGCTGTGTGGATTCCTAAATGCCTTGCTACAGCATCCAACTCTATAAACGTTTTCTGACATAACTTGCAACTATATGGCTTTTCTCCAGTGAGCGTTTGTGTTTGCGTATAGAGGTCATATTCATTAATAGATTCCTTTTGACATGGTCTGAACTGAGACGGTTTTTCTGCAGTGTGGATTCTTATGTTGTCATTCAGATCATTGATATCTGATAAAGTGTCATAGCACAATTGGGATTTATTTGGCCATTTTCCATGGTGTGTTTTGATATGTCTTTTCAGAAAGCTATCTCTTTTAAATGCTTTGCAACATATATTGCACTTGTATGGGTGTTTCCCAATGTGAGTTCGTAAGTGACCTGTGAGAATAACTTTCTGGGTAAAAGATATACTACAATATTCACAGGTGTTTGGCTTTTCGCGAGTGTGTATTCTCAGGTGCACTTTGAGGCTACTTCTACTTTTATATATTCGCCAACAAAAACGACACCTGTATAACTTTTCACCAGTTTGAGTAACTCTGTTTCTTTTCAGAATGCGACTATATCTTAGAAATTTGCTGTGACATGTCTCAGACTTCAGTGAGTCTTCTCTAGAGTGTAGTCTCATGTGCCGTTTCAGGGTCCATTTAGTTGCAAAAGTTTTGTGACATAAATTGCATGTGCATGACTCAGTGTGTAACCATGTGTGGCGCTTGAGATCACGTTTGCTTGTAAACACATTCAGACATACATTGCACTTGTATGGCCTTTCACCAGTATGAATTCGCTCATGGTCTTGAAGCCCGCCTGGCTGTGAAAATCCTTTGTTACAATATTCACATGTGAATGGACTTTCACCAGTATGAATTCTCATATGGTATTTAAGACTGCATTTATGAGAAAATGCTTTGCTACAATATTCACACGTGAATGGCCTTTCACCAGTGTGTACTCTCAGGTGCCTTCTCAACGTATTTAAACTTGGAAATGCTTTGCGACAAATGTCACACATGTATGGCTTCTCGATCGAAGCCATTCTTACCTAGACTTTTTTTTAAATAAATCTCTCAAAATCAGTATCTTGTCTTTCTTTTCTTTTCCCTTCACATTCATTCGACTTTTCTTCAGGAGGGACTTCATTTTGCACATTCGGATCTTCAAGTAAGAAAAAAAGACAAAAAACTAAGTATGTTTGCTTACTTTTCACCTTTAGAATTAAAAAATCAAATGGTTAATAGAGCACAGAGAAAATACTTTAAAGAAACTGTTAGAACGTTGTTCTTAAAAAAGATCAAGATGTAGTACTAATATCGCTTTGGATTAGATCTTTAGTTTTTCCTGACACCTATAATTGCTGCAAAATGCAGAAATTATGCGCCATTCAATTATAGCAATCTGACAACAATGAGCAAATTGTTTACTTTTGGATGTTATTTTTTACCTAACAAATGTCAACATGATGAGTACTGTGTTTGAAAGCTGCTGCTGCTTATGGTGATGATCATAAAAAACAAGAATAGAAGGACAACAACATGAACAACAATACAACACAACAATAATTGTAATAGTAACAGAAGCAGTAGCAGCAACAATAAAAACTGAAACATCAACAATAATATTGATTTTCGTTCAGATTCTAACAGACACAAAGCAGTTTGATTACAATGTGTTGTACATATGAAGAATGATGACAATATATTGGTGACCGGACAAAATGGTACGGACAAAATGGTATGGATGAAATGAAAGCTGGATTAGTGAATTTTTATATATGAAATAGAAGCTGGATTAACGAAAAGACGCATGTGAAATGGAAGCTGGATGAAGGCTCTGCTTGGATATTTTTATATATGAAATAGAAGCTGGATAGATGAAAATAACGCTTTAGATATAGAAGCTGTATCAGGGTATTTTCATAGCTGAAATAGACTCTGGATTAATGAAAGATACATTACAAATGGAGGTTGGTTTAAGAAATCTTATGGGTGAAATTGAAGCTGGATACAGCATGAAACACATGAATGAAAGACATCAATCCGGCTTTCATTTCTCAAGCATTTTTTTCTCCAATCCGGTTTTCTTTTCTCAAGTTTTAGTCTTCACTAGAGCTGTATTTCAGCCACAAAAGGCAGCCACTGTCTATTTTGGCAATAAAATACCATCATCCAGCTTAAATTTATCCATACCATTTTGTCCGTACCGTTTTGTCCGTACCATTTTGACCGCTACCATTTTGTCCTAGAACCCAATATATTACAAGAGCAGAATATAACTGATCAACACCATGCAAGAATGCCAATGCCATTGCCAAATGAAAAATTCAGTTCTGAGAGGGTAGCGTGAACCGAACAAAGATTGTTAACCGGTGTAAATGTTTCAAATTACCCCCTCCTAAATATTACCCTCCGGTAACTTGAAACCGGTTTCAGATTACCCCCGAGAAAAATCGGAAAAATAATAGTCTCGAAGCCATTTCTCCATGTAACTTCAGCGGCGAGTTAGTATTTTAGTTACATGTGAAAATATCGAAAACAAACCACAACGTGGGATGACGGATGCAAATCTTCAGACCAAAACAAGAAGCGGGATGATTTTTCTGATATTTTAGTTTAATAAATGCGATGATTGATGCAAATTACAGTTTGCAGGGGGTAATGTTTAGGATGGGGTAATTTGAAACCTTTCAGACTGACGCTTCGTTATGACAAAATATTACAATTTTTCAATCGATTTCCTTCTTTTTAACAAATTCTAAGTACAATAATGCATCAGTAAGACACTAGCACCTTGACAGAAATATTTTAAAGCGCTTTTGTGCATTTAAAAGCGTGCAATGGCACTGCGATGTAATTCAATACGTTTAATGCACCTTTACCCAGTGCCGAACAACCTAATTTGAGTATGTTTACATATCTGCCGATTGCAGAAATAACAGTAAGCATGGCTGCTTTTAATGAACAGTTCGTGAAAATGGCGCTGAATAAAATTGCGTTTTAAAACTAGAAGCTGCAATGTCGCTTACTCTGACATCTTGCGATTAAATTTACCATACTTAGATTCGCCATTTTGATCATTATATTTTAAAATTATTACACCTGTTATGTTTTTGTGGGTCATAATAACAGCATGGCAAGTTTGCGGGTGGGTCGCTGTGTGGAGCGACTGGGCGGGAAGGGGAAAAACGGAAATTTGTGGGAAAACGCCTGGAATTCCAGAGTCGTCGCTGGTTGACGCCCGAGTGGAGGCGCGATTGGGTAGGAAGGAGAGGGTTCGTCGCGTTGGGGCCCGGTTTGAGAGGGGAGGGTGATGTTGAGCGAGGTGGAGAACGGGTCGGGTTGAGGCGGTGTGGGGTGGTTGCGGAGTAAAACGGTGGGCCTTGGTTGTGGCCAGTTGTGGGAGAGGGAGGAGTAGAAGCGCGGCAAGGAGCGGCGGGGTCAAAATCCGAAACAGCCAAGGTAGCCAGCTAGTATTTCGGTACAAATCTTTTGTGGGGTCATAAATTATTCGCTCACCATTATAGCTCATCAATAATTTAGCCTCTATTTTGGCTGAATTTTGTTCTCAAGCCAGGTGCTGTTTAGACAAGAATTCGTGTAATCGTTCCCTCTTCCACTCAAGTACAATATATTTTTAATTAAACACAACTTCTACTTACTTTTAAATTAAAAATTAACATTGATTGGACGAGACTCTTTTTACAAATGCCACTTCTATTCAAGCAAGATTTGATCAGTACTATTTATTGAGCCACAAATTTTGTTCGGAAAGCCAACTTGTATTTGAACGATGATACAATACAGTGCATGATACAATACAACACATAGCCTACAATGGCGAATCAAATAAATTTCAGTACATTACATTATTCATTTCCAAAACCAACTCTTGCTAAAAAAATAAATCTCTGAGCATTTCTCCCATTTATAACACAAGAATATTACACTCGCTTTTTATAATTAATCCATACAGCATGCACAATGCGTGAATAGTGCATGCATGTATAGTCCCATGCTACAAAACATTGATATTGTATCAAACAGAAACCACGACTTTATGAATTACGTTCAAGTAGAAGTAGGAGCTCTATTTTGAAAGTTGTTGATAAGGATTTTGAATCTGATCGTCAATTAAGTATGTCAACAAATACGTCTTCTTCTTCTGAAATATCATTGTGATTATGACAGTGTTCCATGAATTTCTTTTCGAATTCAAACAATTTGTCACATATTCCACAACCGTAAGTTCTCACTACAAACGAATTTATCGCAGAGACAACAATTGTTGACTGGTGTCTAGAGAAACGATTTGAAAGATGACTTTGCCAAGTAGCGGTACTCTGAAGTGACCAAAAGTCTTGTGCATTCTCTGTCGTAAGAAACCTTTTTCCATAAAAACAACTGTCATCATTTTTCGTAAAAATCTTTGATGAAATATGTTCACGATAATATCTCTCTTTTGTCGTCAGCACAGCATTTGCACTCAACTCGCCATTGCATCGTTTTTCCTCATAGTGTGTTGCAAGATGGCTGTTCATATCGTCCATCTGTTTAAACTCTTTTTTACACAATTGACATTTGTTGAAGTCTTCTCTTTTATGAGCTTTTAAGTGAGTTCTAAGATCGCGTCTCTCCGCAAATTCATTTGAGCAGAAATTACACTTATATGCTTTTTCTCCAGTATGGCTTCTTATGTGCCTGTTGAGAGTATCTTTCGTGACAAATGCTTTGCGATACAGATGACACTTGTATGGTATATCGCCATTGTGCATTCTTATATGATAGTTGAGAGAGCTACTTCGTGCAAACACTTTGTCGCATAACTCACAATTGTATGGCTCTTCACCAGTGCATTCTCTTTCGTGTACTTTGAGATGACGCTTGAGACCGCTTCTCTCTGCATATGCATTATAGCATATATTACACCTATATGGTTTTTCTCCAGTATGGGTTCTCATGTGCCTGTTGAAAGCATCTTTCATAACAAATGCTCTGTAACACAAATGACACTTATATGGCTTTTCTCCATTGTGCCTTCTTAAATGATATTTGAGAGTCTGATTTTGTGCAAAAACTTTGCTGCATAACTCACACTTGTATGGCTCTTCGCCAGTGTGTACTCTTTCGTGTCCTTTGAGATGACGCTTGAGACCGCTTCTCTCCGCATATGCATTATAGCATATATTACACCTATATGGTTTTTCTCCAGTATGGGTTCTCATGTGCCTGTTGACAGCATCTTTCGTAATAAATGCTTTGCAACACAAATTACACTTATATGGCCTATCTCCATTGTGTATTTTTAAATGCAAGTTGAGAGTGTCAATTCGTGCAAACACTTTGTCACATAGCTCACACTTGTATGGCTTTTCACTGGTGTGCAATCTTGTGTGTTTTTTTAGACTGGTGGTGTTTGAAAATGTTTTCATACTGAACGCACACTTACATTGCAGTTCCCCAGTGTGAAATGCTGTGTCTACATTAAATGCATCTATATTTGCAGATCTTTGGCGTGAAGCATTCCTGTTGTACTCAGTTTCGGGAAACTGATCTTCTACCAAACAGCTAAGATCACTGGTACATATGCTTTTTGTCTTACTTGAAGTACCTTCATGACATCTTTCTATGATGCTAGACACAGTACTTGTATATAATACACTTTGGTATGGTTTTTGTCCAGAATTTAGGTGGTAATTGTGATCATCCAAATGTGTAAACTGCTGGGTAGAGAATTGACAGACTTTGTATGATTTCTCTGCTGTATTGATTTTAGTGTTCAATCCTAAAAACGTTTTCTGGCAACTGTATCGAGGCTTTTCTCCAGTGAGCGTTTGTGTTTGTGTATTGAGATCATAACCCTTAATAAGTTCTTTGTTAGATGGACTGAGCTGAGATGGTTTTTCTGCAGTGTGGATTCTTATGTGGTCATTCAGATCATTGATATCTGTAAAAGTGTCATAGCACATTTGGCATTTATATAGCCATTTTCCATGGTGTGTTTTGATATGGCTTTTCAGAAAGCTATCTCTTTTAAACACTTTGCAACATATATTGCACTTGTATGGTTTTTTCCCAATGTGAGTTCGTAAGTGACGTGTGAGAATAACTTTCTGGGTAAAAGATATACTACAGTATTCACAGGTGTATGGCTTTTCACCAGTGTGTATTCTCAGGTGCACTTTGAGGTTACTTCTACTTTTATATGCTCGCCAACAAGAATGACACCTGTGTAACTTTTCACCAGTTTGAGTAACTCTGTTTCTTTTCAGGTTGCGACTATATCTGAATTTGTTGTGACATGTCTCAGACTTCAGTGTTTCTTCTCTAGAGTGTAGTCTCATATGCCGTTTCAGGGTCCATTTATCTGCACAAGTTTGGTGACATAAATTGCATGTGCGTGACTCAGTGTGTAACCATGTGTGGCGCTTGAGATCACGTTTGCTTGTAAACACATTCATACATATGACACACTCGTATGGCCTTTCACCAGTATGAATTCGCACATGGTCTTTAAGCCTGCCTGGCTTTGAAAATGCTTTGCTACAATATTCACATGTGAATGGTCTTTCACCAGTATGAATTCTCATATGGTATTTAAGACTGCATTGATGAGAAAATGCTTTGCTACAATAATCACACGTGAATGGCCTTTCACCAGTGTGTACTCTCAGGTGAATTCTCAACGTATTTAAACTTGGAAATGCCTTGCGACAAATGTCACACATGTACGGCTTCGCGATTGAAGCCATTCTTACCTAGACTTTTTTAGAATAAATCTCTCAAAATCAATATCATGTCTTTCTTTTCCCTTCACATTTATTCGACTTTTCTTTAGGAAGGACTTCAATTTCCATATTCGGATTTTCAACTAAGAAAAAGAAACAAGAAAACAATAAGTATGTGTATTTACTTCTCACTTTTAGAATGGAAAAATCTCATGGTTAATACAGCACAGAGAAAATACTTTTTAAAAGCTGTTAGAACGTTGTTTAAAAAAAGAGAAATATCTATGTAGTACTTGTCTAGCTTTAAATTAGCTCTTTCATTAGCTTTGCACAATTGCTCGTTCACTAACATCTAGTGCTGTCACCACTCTAGTCCATTCCTTCATTACTTTCCGTCTTGACTATTGCTCGTTACTCTACTCTGACCTCCCATCCAATCGAATAATTGCTTAAACCGAGTCTTACGCTCTGCAGTACGTTTAGTTGGACAGATCCCTAAATTTTACCATGTGTCCAGCTATATGCTGGTGACATTACACTGGCTTCCTACTCGGCAGCACATTGCATTAAGGATCGCTGCTCTAGTTATGCAATGTCAGCATGGAATTGGTCCCGACTTCTTGTGAGAGGTTTGCTACTCCAAGAGTACCCAAGGCGACCGCCCCTCCGTTCTGCACAGAAAGGATTGCTCTTGGTCCCATTCGCACGAACTGCAACGATGCAGAATAGAGCCTTTACTGTGATCGGTCCAGTTGTCTGGAATGGACTCCCACAGAAGCTACGTCTACTTTCTGGGGTTATTAATGAAACATTTCTGATTAAACTCAAAACTCTCCTCTTTTGCTGTGCTAGAGTCGGGAGCGCTTCCAAGTATTCCCCTTGAAGACGCGCTATATAAATTCTTGAATGATTGAATGAATTAATGAATATATGCTGGAAAATGCAGAAATTATGCGCCATTCAATTATAGCCATCTGACAATGAGCAAATTATTTACTTTTTAATGCTATTCTTTACCCAACAAATGTCAACATGAGCAGTGCTGTGGTTGACATCAGTGCTGCTGATGATGATCATAACAACAAGAACAAAAGAACAACAACGAACAACAATACAACAAGAACTACGATAATAATTCTAATTGTAACAGCAGCAACAGTAAAAACAGAAATATCAACAATAGTATTGTTCGATTTCTATCGACACAACACAGTGTTATAACATGCAGTACACACGAACACAATGACAAGTTATTACATGAGCCAAATATAACTGTAGCAGCCATGCAAGGTGCTCATCACGTCTTACTGTTCATCTTACCAATGCCATTGCCAAATGAAAGGTTCAGTGGCCCTTTGAGAGACAGGGTAGCAGGAACCGGTGTAGTCTTTTCAGATTACCCCACTGTACACTAGATTTGCATAATAATTCATCGCTTTTATTGCGCTAAAAAATTTTAACAGATTCCACTTCTTGTTTTGCTCTGAAGATTTTCATCCGTCGTCCCACTTCGTTGTTAGTGATCAATATTTTGATCCGCAAAAACATAATAGCCTTGAAGCCGTTTCTTATGTGACTTTAATGGCAATTACCGTAGTATTCTGGTTACAGCTCTGAAAATATTGATAACAAAACAAAGAAGTGCGATGATGGATGAAAATCTTCATTGCAAACCAAGAAGTGGGATATGTTTTCTGATTTTCTAGCACAATAAATGTGATGAATGTTGCAAATCTAGTGTGCAGGGGGTAATCTGAAACCAAGGCAATTTGAAACCTTTACACCGGTGTAAAGGTTTCAAATTACCCCCTCCTAAACATTACCCCTTGAAAACTGTAATTTGCATCAATCTTCGCATTTATTGCACTAAAAATATCAGAGAAATCATCCCGCTTCTTGTTTCGGTCTGAAGACTTTCATCTGTCATCCCACTTCGTGGTTTGTTATCATTATTTTCACCTGTAACTAAAATACTAAATCGCCGCTGAAATTACATGGAGAAATGGCTTCGAGGCTATTATTTTTTTCCGATTAAAATATTGATAACAAACCACGAAGTGGGATGACGGATGAAAATCTTCAGACCAAAACAAGAAGCGGGATGATTTTTCTGATTTTCTTAGTGCAATAAATGCGGTGATTGATGCAAATCTAGTTTCCGGGGGGTAATCTGAAACCGGTTTCAAGTTACCGGGGGGTAATGTTTAGGAGGGGGTAATTTGAAACCTTTACACCGGGCCACGGAAATTCTCCATGACAACCCCCCCTTCGAACAACCCCTCAACAAAGCACCAAGGGTAGAACATAAATTGCTTATTAAGGTTAATCCTACGGATGGCGGTCCATGGTACATAAGTTGGTCACACAGAAGTTGGATGACGAATAGAATTCCCATTAAATAGGATGATACAAAAATCATTTCTCCTTAAATAAACGCTGGATTGATAAAATTATTCTGGGTCAAATCGGAGCTGGAATGATGAAAAACTTGCAACATTAAAATACATGTTCACTCTAAATTATATAGAGTGCTGGGTGAAAGCGTATTTAGCCTATGGGCATTTAATGGTAAACGTGTATTTTACCCATTTAATTATTGGCTCATTGAAGCATCATTATCTTTAATCAGTCCAACTTCTAGTTTGGGAAGAGTCATAATTATTCATCTATCCAGCTTCCACTTAGGCAAGAAATATTTGTCACTTCTATTTATATAAAAACCATTGTTTCTCAATTTAGCTTGGATTTCAGCGAGACTGTTTTCATAAATCCCACTTCTATTTCAGTAAAAGTGATATTACATGTATACCTGCACGTTTACCCAGTGCTGAAAAGCCTACTTTGAGTCTAGTTAAAAATCTGTGGAAAGCAGAAAATTAATAACAGTAAGCATGACCGCTTTTACTGAACAGTTCGTAAAAAACGGCGCCGAATGAAAAATACCTTTTTAAAACTAGAAGCTGCAATGTCGCTAACTCTGACATCTAGCGATTACATTTACTACATTAAGACTCGCCATCTTAATAGTTTTTATACCAGAACTGTATGCTTTGTCGGCACTAAAAAAAACTAATGCAGAATATACAACTCATCATTTATTTAAAAAAAATCTTTTCTACTGAGTTGAATGCACCTCGAAACTATGCAATTTTTCTAACATGAGAACCCGTACAGTGCGTACACTGTTACGCCTACATAAAGTATAATTTTGATAATGAATTGTAATAACTGTTTTGTCTTATTACCAATGTATACACGAATATTTAGTTTACATGCAGTAAAGACTAGTTTACGCACCATTTAGAAAAAAAATTCTAATTTGTCATTCATCCCTAATGTAGGCTATTTGTTGTAACTTGTAAGCTTTTTCGTGCGAAAACATTAACTTGTACGGAAATATATCTTGATATTAAATTAATAAAGAAATGACCTTACAAGCTGGAATAGAAAAAGAGGATGTATTATGAAAACAAAGCAGGACTTTTGAATTATGCAAGCCCTAGAAAACAAACTTACACTGTGAAATTTGCTATTTGCTATTTGCAATACATGTTGCAACTGGAGTCAAAATTAATATGCATGTCTTTTGTGGAATATCAGTGAATACAACAGTGCAACATGCAGTGGCGGTTCCAAGGGGGGGGGGGGCGACGGGGGCGATCCCCCCATTGTCCGTCGGTGCTCGTAAGAGGCGTATGAAAAGTAAAAAGATCGAGCCGACGCTGTTGTCCGACGACAACAACTATCTAAAGACTACTGTAATTCCAACACTGACACTCACACTGACACTCACGACCATAAAAGCTGACCCTAACCGACCCTCACCGGCCTCATTCGGGCACGCATCCATAATCCGTCCTCCCCAACTTCAGCGGCAAGTCTCCGCCTATGCACGAAATTGCAGACTTCTTTGACTTTGGGTCCATACTCCATAGTCGTCTAAATCATAGAAGCCTTTGAGCAAAATGCTCCATCGAACTATAGGCTATGGCCTAGCCAATGGGCTAATACATTATGTTGTAGTGATTTCATTCTCACAATTTTCTGCCTTTGTGACGTATTATCTGTTACGCTTCCATTAAGCAGGTTGCTGCAGACAGTATCTCTTGATCTGCAATCTGCAGCAACTAGTGTTGCGGATGTTATAGCAGTTTTGGAGGATAAACGAAACAATTGCATGTCATTATTTGATACGATATTTGATGATGCTGAAATATTCATTGACGCAGCTGAGTTAGATGTTGAACTGTCGTTACCGAGATTAGCGAAGAAGCAAATGAACAGGCCTAATTATCCAGCAACTACTCCAAAGGAGTATTACAGAAGGGCTATTTACCTTCCATTGCTTGACTCCATTACTGTTGATCTGAAGACTCGTTTTCAGTCAGAAACACTCGATATGTTTGAATTGACTAACTTGATTCCTTCAAATGTTGTGAAACTTTCAAATAATGCCGATGATAAGTTGGTTCAGCATTGTGTGTCACGAATACTGAATTTGTATAGCAATTTACTGGATGTCAGCTCAAATCGAGAACTTCTGCATTTAAAGCTTGTTGCAGAATTGCAGTTATGGAGGGTAAAGTGGTTGCGTTTTGCCACTGATGTCAGCTGCTTCCCTCAAACAGTGTGTGATGCTCTTGTTGCATGTGAAAAAGATAAGGTGATATATCTCACAATTCACAGCTTGCTTTCCATTTTGCTAACACTTCCTGTGAGCGTTGCCACTGCAGAACGAAGTTTTTCCACGTTAAGGAGATTGAAAAACTGGCTCCGGTCACGAATGTGCGAAGATAGACTAACTGGTTTAGCTTTGATGACAATTCATCGAGAAATTGTTATGGATATTGACAACATCATTAATCGGTATGCGCGAAGCAGAAAGCGTTTAATGGAATTTGTTGTCTAAATTAGCCTACTGTTCAACAGTAGCCTATAATGAGAATTGTACGTTGTTTTGATATTCAAAGGGTAGTTCAGTACTTCAGTTTGGTCTGAAACTAATGATTTGTTATTTTGACCAGTGCAGTATAAGTGTGTTGATGGACTAATTGTCAGACATATTGATTAAAGGTTTTTTATGTGAAATAATGTGGCTTGTTTTCAATGCACGTAATTTACTTTTGAACCGTATTATGTTCAATTTTTCATACATTTATATGATTGAATAATTCCCGAAAAATATTGCCAAAAACAGGCCTCCTTTGATCTCAAATGCTGCAAAATGCGTTTGCGGCTAAGGCTCCGCCCCAGACCCCGCTGGGGAGGCTTACGACGCTCCCCCAAACCCCCTAATCGTAAGGGGCTTCGCGCCTTCGGCGCGAGCAACTCTCCACTGAAGGCGAATTCGCCCCCCCAAAAATAATAGCCTAGATCCGCCCCTGGCAACATGGATTTCTTTTCAATATAAAGCATTTGGTGCTCTAATTTTAATTCACCTGAATTAATTTCGAATTTATTTAAGCGGTAATGCATTCGTATCCTGTACAATAAAGTCTTCAAGTCGGATTGACACAAAATCATTTTACTGAAATGGAAGCTGGATCGATGAAAATGTTATTGCCTAAACTGAAACTGAAGTGATGAAAAAAGTAGTGTTATTTAAGTGGAGGTTGGATGGATAAAGCAGTGGTTCCTACTTGAATAGAAGCTGGACTGATGAAACGAATTTTGGACTAGCTGGTAGATGAAACATATTTGCGTTGATGCGAGTCACTTAAATAATTCCGAAATTAATTCGGGCGAATTGAAATAATAGTAGCAAATATTTCGTCACACATTCGACAACCATAAGTCCACACAAGAACAAGAACACTTCTTTGCACAGACAATAATTATTATTGACTGGTGTCCAGATAAATGATTTTCTCAAGGACTCTGATTGATGCATACTGTTTACTGATGAAAAGTCCGATGAGTTTCCTTTTGAAGGCAACTTCTTTTCATGAAAACTGCTGCCATCACCAGCATTCTTAAAAAAAGTGAAAAGTATGCATGTTGTGAAACGCTGGTGAGTATGCTACGTGTATTAAACAGAAACCTGAACTGCATAAGTATAGGAAAATGTTAAACTATGAAAGTCCCTTATAAAAATGTTTAATTTGATTGTTAGATCTGAAGTCAAATACGTCAACAAATGTATCTTTTTGTGGAATATCGGCGTGATGATAGCAGTGTTCCACGAATGTATTTTCGACTTCAAACATTTCATCACATAGTCCACAACCAAAAGTTCTGAAACCAAAAGAACTCATGCCAGCAACAATTACTGGTTGGTGTCTAGAGAAACTGTTGTCACGAGGACTTTGATTCCTTCTCTGCACTGATGAAATGTTTTGTGGATTCTCTGTCGTAGGCAACTCTTTTTCATGGAAATAGCCATCATCACCAGGATACTTGGAAAATCTCATAGTTGGAGTGTGATCATGGTCTATCCCTGAGTTCGCCAATGCAACACTTTTACACAACTCACACTTGCATTGTTTTCCCCTAAAATGAGTTGCTACTTGGCTGCCCAGATTATCCTTCCGTGTAAATTCTAAGTCACACGATTGATATTTACACAATTTTTTTCCGCTGTGAGTTTCTAAATGACATCTAAGACTGCTTCTGTCGGCAAACACAGAGTCGCATATATCACACTTATATGGTTTTTCTCCAACGTGGGTTCTAATGTGCCTATTGGCAGCATATTTAGAAAGAAATGCTTTCTGACACAATTTGCACTTGTACAGCTTTTCTCCGGTGTGGGTTCCTGCATGGTATTTTAGGCTTTTATTTTGTGCAAATGCTTTGTTACATAACTCACACTTGTATGGCTTTTCTCCAGTGTGGGTTCTTGCATGGAATTTCAGGGCTGAATTTCTTGCAAATGCTTTCTTACATAACTCACACTTGTGTGGCTTTTCTCCAGTATGGGTTCTTGCATGAAATTTTAGGGTTATATTTCGTGTAAATGCTTTGTTACATAACTCACACTTATATGGCTTTTTTCCAGTGTGGGTTCTTGCATGATATCTTAGGAGTGTATTTTGTGCAAATGCTTTGTTACATAACTCACACTTGTAGGGCTTTTCTCCAGTGTGGGTTCTTGCATGGATTTTTAGGGCTATATTTCGTGCAAATGCTTTGTTACATAACTCACACTTATATGACTTTTCTCCAGTGTGGATTCTTGCATGAAATTTTAGCGCTGAATATTTTGGATATGCTTTGTTACATAACTCACACTTGTATGGCTTTTCTCCAGTGTGAATGCTTGCATGAAATTTTAGGGTTTCATTCTGTGCAAATGCTTTGTTGCATAACTGACACTTATATGGCTTTTCTCCAGTGTGTAATTTTGTGTGTCTTTTGAGATTGCTTCTGTCTTTAAACTTCTTGCTGCACATGTTGCATTGGTATAACTTTTCTCCATTGTGTGAGCTTGCATGTCTCTTGAGACTGCTGTTGTATGCAAATGCTTTGTTACATAACTCACACTTGTATGGCTTTTCTCCAGTGTGGATGCTTGCATGAAATTTTAGGGTTTCATTATGTGCAAATGCTTTGTTGCATAACTGACACTTATATGGCTTTTCTCCAGTGTGTAATTTTGTGTGTCTTTTGAGACTGCTGGTGTATACAAATGCTTTGTTACATAAATCACAATTGTATTGCTGTTTTCCAGTGTACAATGTTGTTACTACGCTTAATGCATTTATATTTGGAGGTCTTTTGCAAGAAACATTGCTACTGTACTGATTGACATGAAGCAGATTTTCCATGAAACATCTGTGATCACTGGTGTGTACGCTGATTGCCTTACTTGGAGTATCTTCATGACATCTTTCTTTCGTGTTAGACTCAGCATTTTGAAACAGTATCGGCCTACCCTGGTAAGGATTTTGATCAGAGTTTAAATGGTAGTTGTGGTCATCCATATGTTTTAATCTTTGATGAGAGTCATGTGGTTTTTCTCCAATGTTGCAATTCCGATCGCAACTCGCAGAAAAACCATTGCAATATATGGATGGACTCTGTAGTTGTGAATGAGTTTTTACGAGTCTGATTTTTATAAGTGATTTTTCGAATATACTCGGCTTATATGGCATTTCTCCACTGCAAGTTCTTAGGCGTACATTGAGATGAACACAGTCTGAATGCTTCGTCACAGAATCTGCATCTGTATTTTGCATTTCACCTTTGTGTATTCTCAGATGCGTTTTAAGATTGCATTCATTTGCACACCTTTTGCGACATATATCACAGGTGCACGAAATTTTGAGTGAAAACTCTCTGCAACTCCTATATCAGACACGATAGCACCACATTAATTTTTGTTCTACCACACATCTGTACAGATCTTCAGCTGAAAAACAAACCAAAAGCATGACTTACATTTTAATTTTTCTTCCTTTAAATTTTTTCATGTAAGTTTTGAAATGGCTCCTGAAATATATCATAAAACAGTTGAACCATTGTTTAAGAAAAGATGACACTGAATTTTGTAGTAAATTCCTAATTTCCATTTGTTTATGTTTCTCAGAGCCCCATGGTAAAGTACGATTTTTGCACCCCAATTCCAGTTATTTTTCCATAATTCTCACGCTGGAATAATCTTCACCAACACCACTTCAAATTAGCAGGAATAGGCCTACTTATCGCCAGAATTAGGCCTACAAATTAAAATACACGTTTGCTGGCAGAAGGTGGATTGATGAAAAATAAAGTCGATTAATTATGTAGCCTGCGCTAATTTAACATGATTCACTACATCGAAAACGGTAAAGCTTGCATAATTTTATAATAATACCTTCTTCTTTCTTCTCCTCCGTCATTGGTGTGACGATGAGGCCTTTGTGAAATTTCTCCAAACTTTTCTGTTCCTCATTGTTTCACCGATCTCAGCTAAGCTGGTGCCTTTCTCCCTCAGATCTTCTTTGATGTTATCTATCCAAGTAATAATAACACGGGATAATAAACCACAGGCCTATGCGTGCATTTAACGTGGCAACTAATTCTTGATAAATAGAAGTCTGGGTAAACGTGTATTAATTTTTTTAGCGTCGTAAATTATTTAACATTCAATGAGTTTCAGCATTGGTCGAATATAATTCGAGTTGATGAAAAGAATTCTCGGTAAACAGAAGTAGGAAGGCCTAGGAATGATGAAAATAAATTTTAATTAAACAGAAGTGGGATTGATGAAAACATCTCGCTGAAATTGAAGCTACATTGGTGAACAGTAATTTTTTTATTGAATAGAAGAAATTGTATTGATGAAAAATAAATGCTGCCGAAATAGAAGCGGGATGACAGAATGATGACACGAATTCTTGCCTAAACGAAATCAAACGTGGGTCAATTAGAAGGAATCCAGCCAAACTGGAAGTTCGATTCATCAACAAAAAAATACTGCAACCAGCGAATAAATTACGACGCTAAAATACACGTTTACTTGATTGGCCACACTATATAATTATTATTGAAGTTGAATTGATTAAAAATACTAATGCTGCAACGAGCCAATAATTTACGACGCCAGAATACCAATTTCCCCGTCATTTCAACTCACATTTTAATCATACAACTTATATTTACGTTAATCATTACTTTTTGGCTAATATTATAGTCATTTGCGTCTTTTGTCATCGTTAAGTGGCGCTGATGAGATTTGACGCGTTAAACGACATGACTGTGCACTATTAGTATTATATTCTTTCATTTATGTAGCACCACCTTAAAAAATACTCTGTATTATTCCATTTCCATAAAAAGTCACAGGCTAAAAGAAAAAAAATCTGTTTAAGCAAAAGAACTATGGTTATCAATCAAAATTCTATTTAACCACAAATAACTTCCATCAATCAGAATTATATTTAGGCAAAGAATTAGGCTACCATGACATTGTGATAGTAGGCCTATAAATTTCTAACGATTTTGTTGTCTTTAAATTCTTGACAGTATGCCAATATGTATGCTATGTCATTGAAGGCTAACCAATGACAGCGACAGCGACGTAGCCTACACATCTGCCCGCAATAGCGTGCGCAAAATTAATGTATCCAGATTAAACGTAGGCTATAGGTGTCACGACAACAGTACTGGTCTACAGACAACTCGTCTAATGACAAGTGATTTCCGGACAATTCGTTTACCGACAAGTGGCTACAACTGGTCTACAGACAACTTATCAAGTACTTGAGAAATGGGAGCTGGATGAAAGTTTTTCACAGGTGAAACGGAGGTAGGATTAATGAAAAAACCCAGAAGAAATGAAATCTGGATGATGGTTCATTTGCATGTGAAATAGAAGCTGCATTGGCGAAAACAACGCACGAGAAATAAAAGCTGGATGAAAGTATTTCTAGATATAAAATAAAAGCTGGATTGACGAAAAAACGCTTAAGTAATGGAAGCTGGATGATGATATTTTTATATCTGAAATATAAGCTGGACTGACGAAAATAACGAGCGAGAAATAAAAACTGGCTCAGGTCTTAAAGTGGGCAAGACGGTCAGCATATACCCGAATCCCAAGCCGTATAGCACTTCAGAGATATTTTATTTCCGTAAACTGGAAGTTGGATGACGATGAAAACATGGTATTACTGCTGATGTATTGCAGTATCATTAGAAGAGCTCTGGATGGGCATATTAATTAACAGAAGTAGAAGTTGGATGAGCGACGAAATCATGATTTTATGCTAAATTGTAACCGCAAAACTAGAGGCTGGATGAACGATCAAAATATTTTTAGTTGAAGACGAATGAAATTTTACTAAAATAATACTAGTTCGGCGTTTACCTAATTATTGCTACTAAAGATTTTCGCATTAGGAGAAACTATATGTTTAGGTAATTGTGAATTTTAGCATCGTAAAATATTCACTGTTTATTCGATCCAACTTCTAGTTTGGCAGGAATCCTCATGCCTGGTTCTGTTTAGGCGATTTTTTATTAAAAAAACTACTTCTATTTAGTTGAATATTTTGTTCATAAATCTAACAGCCTCACTTTAAGAAAATTAATTATCGTCAATCCGAATCCTATTGCAGAATAATTCTTCTCATCAATACTTGTATTCGACCAAAACAGAAATCCACACTAACCTATTATAATAGTTTAATTACCAGCACAAGGATCGTAATAATTTATGATACACGATTTTGTTGTCTTTAAATTCTTGACAGTATGCCAATATGTATGCTATGTTATGAAACGCAGGTGTGTATGCTTCATGCATTAAACAGAAACTATAACTTTTTGAAAGTTCTATGTAAGTACAAGAAAAGTCACAAGTTATGAAAGTTGGTGATTACAAGTTGGAAACCAGCCGTTGGAACTGAAGTCAAGTAGGTCAACAGATGTATCTCTTTGTGGAATATTCGAGTGATAACAGCAGTGTTCCATGAATGTATTTTCGAATTCAAACATCTTATCACATATTCCACAACCATAAGTTCTCACAACAAAAGAATTTACGGAAGCAGCAAATATTGGTTGATGCTTAAAGAAACGATTTTCACGGGGACTTTGGTTTATACTGAGCACTGATGAAAAGTCTTGTGGGTTATCTGTTCTATGCAAGTTCTCTTTTTCATAAAAACAGCTGTCGTCACCACCATCTTTCGTAAGACTCTTAGATGACGTATGTTCTTGATGTATCCGTGTTTTCCTCAGCCCAACATTTTCATTCAACTCGCTCTTGCATCGTTTTCCGTCATGGTGTGTGGTTATCATGCAGGACAGAAGATCGGTGTGTGTAACTGCTATGGTACGTAATCGAGATTTGTACGAGTTTCCAATGCTGTGAGTTTTTAGGTGACATATAAGATGACTTCTCTCTGCAAATGCTTTTTGACATGTAATACATGTGTATGGTCTTTCTCCAGTGTGAATTCTTATGTGTCTTCTGAGACCATCCTTTGCAACATATGCTTTGTGACACAAATGGCATTTAAATGGCTTATCTCCATTGTGGATTCGTAGATGAAATTTGAGTGTGCCACTTCGTGCAAACACTTTGCTACACAACTCACACATGTATGGCTTTTCTCCAGTGTGTAATTTTGTGTGCTCTTTGAGATGGCTGCTGCTTCTAAAAGTTTTCTTACATAGTGCACACTTGTATTGTCGTTCTCCAGTATGTCCAGGATTCGTGATAGCAGCAAATATTGGTATGTGTCTAGAGAAACGGTTTTTTCTGGGACTAACATTTTCAATCACCTCGTTCTTGCATCGTTTTCCCTCATGGGGTATGGTTATCTTGCGGGGCATATGATCAGTATGCCGAACTGCTAAGTTACGAAATCGAGATTTGTATGACGTAACAATGCTGTGAGTCTTTAAGTGATATCTAAGATGACTTCTCTCCTTATATGCATTTTGACACATATTACACGCATATGGTCTTTCCCCAGTGTGAGTTCTTATGTGCCTTTTGAGAACATTTTTCGAAACATATACTTTGTGACACAAATGACATTTATATGGCCTATCTCCATTGTGTATTCTTAAATGCAAGTTGAGAGTGTCAATTCGTGCAAACACTTTGTCACATAGCTCACACTTGTATGGCTTTTCACCGGTGTGCAATCTTGTGTGTTTTTTTAGACTGGTGGTGTTTGAAAATGTTTTCGTACAGAACGAACACTTGTATTGCAGTTCCCCAGTGTGAAATGCTGTGTCCACTTTAAATGCATTTATATTTGCAGATCTTTGGCGTGAAACATTCCTGTTGTACTCAGTTTCAGGAAACTGATCTTCTACCAAACAGCTAAGATCACTGGTACATATGCTTTTTGTCTTACTTGGAGTACCTTCATGGCAACTTTCTATGATGCTAGACACAGCATTTTTATATAATACACTTTGGTAGGGTTTTTGTCCAGAATTTAAATGGTAGTTGTGATCATCCAAATGTGTAAACCTCTGGGTAGAGAATTGACAGACTTTGTCTGATTTCCTTCCAGTGTGTGTTCCTAAATGCCGTGTTACAGCATCCAATCCTAAATACATTTTCTGACATAAATTGCAACCGTATGGCTTTTCTCCAGTCAGCGTTCGTGTGTTCGGTTTCGGGTCATTAATAATTTCCTTGTGACATGGACTGAACTGAGATGGCTTTTCTGCAGTGTGGATTCTTATGTGAACATTCAGATCACAGATCTCTGTAAAAACATCACAGCACATTTGGCATTTATATGGCCATTTATCAGAGTGTGTTCTGATATGGCTTTTCAGAACACTATCATTCCTAAACACTTTGCAACATATATTGCACTTGAATGGCTTTTCGCCAGAGTGAGTTCTTAAATGACTTATGAGAACAACTTTCTGGGTAAAAGATATACTGCAATATTCACAAGTGTATGGCTTTTCACCAGTGTTTATTCTCACGTGCATTTTGAGGCTACCTTTTTAGTTTTAAATGATCGCCGACAAATAGTACACTTGCATAAGTTTTCCACAGCTTGAGTTGCTATGCTTCTTTTAAGAGTGCGACCATATCCAAATGCATTGTGACATGTCTCAGGCTTGATAGATTCTTCTGCATAGTGTAGATGCGTGTGCCATTCGAGATTCCATTGCTCTGCAAAAGTTTTATGACATAAAATGCATGTGCATCACTTTTCTCCATTGTGTAACCTTGTGCGACTTTTGAGATGACGTCCGCTTCTATGATATACGTTCAGACATAGATTACACTTGTAGGGCTTGTGAATTCTTCCATGGTCTTTGCTGCGAGAATGCTTTCCTACAGTATTAGCCAGTGTTAATTCACAGAATGTCTTCTCAGATTATTTAAACTTAGATTTTAAGTGAAAGTTCTCAGCATATCAGTCATGATTTTCTTTCTTTTCACATTCGTGCAGCATCCCTTCTGTAAAAACTTCAATTCTGCATATTGAGATCTTCAACTAAAAACATAAAAAACATGGAAACGCCTTTTACATTGGTACTATATGTTCTACCTTTTGAAGGAATAAACGTAATGGTTACAGTAGAGAGAAAAATGCCTAAAAGGTGAAGTACTTAGGTTGAACTTTTTAGGTTTAAATTAGCTCTTTCTTAAATACCTGCCACTTACAAATGCTGGAAAATGCAGAAATTTACTCAATTTAAATACAGTGACTTGATAAGGAACAAATTGTTTACAGCAACATCGTTTCTATGCGCCCATCCAATGCACCGCACTATTATGACACGTCCTGTTTATAGCCTTCTTGAGATATCGATTTAATGTAATGCTATAATTTGGGACCGCGGTTTCCAGTTTTGCCTTATTTTGTATCAAACTGGCTTATATTTAGCGAGAATTCTTTTCATCAATTCAATTTGCATAGGCCTACTTAAGAGCGCCGTTTATAGGAATTCTACCAAAGGGGCTTCCTACGCGGGAATTCGTGCGGGGGGTGGGGTTTGTCCGGAGGGGGTTGTCCTGGGGTGTTACTGTCCGTTACCGACTGCCCACGCGCACGCGAGAAATCGCATCCACTTATTCGATCAACGCTTAAACCCATGTGCTATCGAATAATTTTACCATACAGAATATTTATAAACGATAATAATAACCAACGCAAACATAACTTACCTAAGCCAGCGTAAAAGATTCGAACTTACGGTTGCGATTTTCGCAGCTTGTTAACGCCGTCAAAATGGCGTGGACGAAAATGAAACGTTGAATGCAAAGATGAATTAATTTCATGCGTTTCTCCATCTAGCGATTCAAATGATGAATATTAATTTTTTAATAACTTATTATCATTATTACTTAACCCTCGGGCTACCAGGGGGGGGGGGTGGTATCCACCCCCCCCTAGGTTTTTTTCAAATCAAACTTTTTTCGTTTGGAATAAAATTTTGACGTTTTAGGTAGCTGTAGAGGATTCATTTGCACACATTTTGAGCTAAAATGTGTGATGATATACCATACCATTCAAAAGTTATTACCGATATACCCGAGGCACCAGAGGGGTGGATACCACCCCTTCTTAGATTATCGGCTGTATCTTATCCGTCCTTTGACACGAAGAGACACGAATTACACCTTTCTGTAGAGGGAATGTGGGGCTACATTGTGGTGGTCACGGAGTTGTCTTTTGACAACCGGAAGTGCTCAAAATAAATTAAAATATATAAAAAGGTGTTTTATTTTCATAAAATTTTCATGTTTTTCTTATTAAAAATTATTCATAATTTATTTTTCAAGAGAAGTAAATTATGCCATTCTATAGAGGGCATTTAGGACTATGTTTTGATACTAATTAATATAACATTTGATGACCGGAAGTGCTCAAAATAAATTTAAATGTGTGAAAATGTTGGTTTTTTTTTACAACGTATCAAATCTTATTTATTCGTAGCGATCAACAAATCAAATCAAAACAGCAAAAACATATATAAAATTAGAATGTGCAGTGAAATAAGGAGCCAACGAATGATTAACATCTAATAGGTAAAAGATCACTAAGAAAAGGGTCACCCAGAAAGGGAGTGATCCCGCTAAACCTGGGCAACCACAAACTGGAGTTTATATCAAGATGGTGGTGTCAGAAGAGTGATGTTGTTATTAGGCAATGTAGGCAAAACAAAATCAAGTAGATGGGTTAATGTAGAGAGAGAGCGAGAGATCCAGGACATAAGCAGTGAAAACAGAGAGCATAATAATAAAACATGCATACAATGTTGATGCAGAACAAACTAGAGCTAATTCATAATTTAGATGAAAGTAGGCCATGAGATTGCAGACCATGGGCAATGACCACAACTAGTGGTAACAAATGTTAGCATATAGCGGACAACAATAAGACAGTAGCCAGACACGAAAGTTATGATCCACAACAGGTGGTTAAAAAAATAATTACTGTAGCTATAGTACCAAAATAATACTATATATCAGATCAACACAGAAAGACCTGTAAAGACACTACGTGAATTATAGACATAATAAACAAGGCAAGGTCAACCTATTAACGGAATCAGTAAATGAGAATATTACACAAAAGGAAAATATACTAAAACCATAGGGTTGTAACCAAAAAATATAGTCAACGGGTAAAAATGTCAGTCAGAGGCAGTGGAGGAATCAGTTCAGAATAAGAAACTTTTTAAACGATTTTTAAAAAGGCTGGTGGATTTTAAGGTAGATATATGAACCGGAAGGCCGTTCCAAATCTTAGGACCCAAATATTTTATTGAAAATTGTTTAATTTTTAGGCGTGCATATTCACTACGGTAACAGCTAGCGTGCCTAGTAGCATGATCGTGAAGTTTAGAACCAGTGGTAAAGTAGTTATTGAAAGTGTGAGGCAATAGGCGCTGGTGGTAGCGATGCATAAATAGACATATTTGGAACTTATTGATGTTTAGTAAGGACAGTAACATATGGCTTAAGTAGAGAGGAGCGGAGCTGGATCTCCAATGAGCACCACATATTAATCGTATGGCACGTTTTTGTAATATAATCAGTGGTTTGAGTCGAGATGGATAATTAGAACCCCAGGAAATGTTACAATATGATAAGTAAGGAAAAATAAGCGTATAATAAAGATTAAGGAGAACTGATTTAGGTAGGCAATGTTTAATCCTGTGAAGGACCCCAATGTTTTTAGCAATTTTCTTCACAATAGTTGAAATATGATCCTTCCATGTTAGGTGGCTATCAACAATGATCCCCAGAAATTTAGATGAATTTGTTTGGGTGATAGGGACATCATTGATTAGAAGTGACCTGTTAACATCAAAGTCAATTTTCTTTTTAGTGTGGAATAAAATGAAATTGGTTTTATCAATATTAAGGGATAATCTATTAGCTTTAAACCATTGCTCTATTAAAGATAACTCGTTATTAGCTATATCAAATAGATGACCTAAGGAATGGTGAGAAAGAAAAACATTAGTGTCATCAGCGAATAGTATAAATTTAAATACAGATGAGGTCATGGACAGGTCATTAATATATAAGAGGAAAAGAAGTGGTCCAAGTATTGACCCTTGGGGGACACCACAGGTAACATCCAAGGCCACAGATTTTTGACCCTTAAAGTAAACATATTGGCTTCTGTTACTTAAGTAGTCTAAAAACCAGGAATTACAAACACCTCGAAAGCCATAGTATTCAAGTTTTTTAATCAGAATTTTGTGGTTCACAGTGTCAAAAGCCTTAGACAGGTCAAAAAAGATACCCAAGGAATTTTTTTTATCATCCATTGCATCAGTAATATTAGATTGCAAGTCCAGTAAGGCCATATAAGTTGAAAGGTTATGCCGAAATCCATATTGCGCAGAGGATAATAGTCTGAACTTGTTAAGATAATCAGTTATTCTATTAGACATGAGTTTTTCAATTATTTTAGAAAAAAAAGAAAGTACCGATATTGGTCGATAATTACTAGTCATATTCTTATTCCCAGTTTTATAAATTGGAGTGATTTTAGCAATTTTTAACTCATTGGGAACTAATCCAATAGAGAATGAGGCATTTATTATAGAGCTAAGAGGGGTAGCAACAGCATTTATAGTTGCTTTAGCTATCAGGGGGCTAATTTCATCAGGACTAGATGACGAGGCTTTCAGTAAACCAGAAACCTGTATAATCTCAAGATCAGAAGTAGGAGCAATACCAAAAGAGCACATAGGTGGAGTGGGCATAAAGTGCTCAAAGGAGGTGGTTGCTATAGGGATTTTAGCTGCAAGATTAGTGCCTATGGTAGTAAAATAACTATTAAAGGAATTGGCGATGAGTACCGGATCCTGCACAAGTTCCGACCCAACAATAAAGGAGTCAGGGAGACAAGATTCTTCCTTGGTATTAAGAATTTGCTTAATTATTTTCCAAGTCTGATTAAGGTTATTGCCACACTGAAAAAAGCAATCAGAGTAATAACGTGATTCACATTCTTTTCTAACAGATTTAAATTTATTACGATATTGAGTGAATAATTGTTTATTCAGAGCTGTAGGGTTCAACAAGTACTGCTTATGGAGTCTAGATTTTTTCTTGCAAGATTTTAGGAGTGATTTAGTCATCCAAGGTTGTTTAATGAAATTACGACCCTTAGTCTTAACGGTTAGCAATGGAAAAGCTTTATCGTATAACATTTTATACCTATGGAAGAAAGCAGTATATGCTGCGTTCGGACCACTATTTAGGCATAAAGCATCAACAAAAGCCCAGTCAGTAGAGTTAAGAGAATTGGTAAATGCTTCTTTGGCTTCCGTGGAAAATTTGCGTACCCGTGAAAATGGAGCAATAGGCTGAAGTCGGGGGCAGAGATCAATGTGAAGGATAGGGAGATGATCCGAAATATCATTAATTATTATACAAGAATCTTGCCCAAGGTTTAAGCAGTTAGTGAATATATTGTCTATGAGGGTTGCAGTAGTTTTAGTAATTCTAGTGGGTCTAAGGATGGTTGGGACAAATTTATGAGAAAACATAGTACTCAGAAAGGTTTGAGAGAGGGGGTGTTCACTACATCGAAGGAGATTAATATTAAAGTCACCCATTAAAAAAGCACGGTTAGTAGACTTAGATAAATATGATAGCGAGTTAAACCGATAAGTCTGCGTAAACGTTTTTCAGCAGCTAATACATGTTTTTTTTTTCTTTTTATTGTAATTGAAACTAACTTATTACTAGTTTTTATAGTTGGATATTGGACTTTATTATATGTAACTATTTTTAAATAAATAAATTATGGTAAAAACACACAGAATCTAATATTTTGCTTATGCGAAAGTATACATTTTGTGAAATCGACGGGTGCCTACGGACAAAAATTCATAATTCCGGGGTGCTTTCATATATTTCAAACCTAAATTTACCATTTTGTGCAGAAATGAATGCTGAATCCATTGATGTATTACAAGTTATGATATCTCAAACCAAACCCAAAATCCAGGGGGGTGGTAACCACCCCCCTTGGTAGCCAGTGTTACAAAAAAGCTTGGTAGCCTGAGGGTTAATCTGCCCAAATAAGCTTATTTTAGTAAACCATATACCAATGTCAATGTTTTTATGTTGAGGTTGACTTAGCAGGGTTGAGCATGGACCTGAGCATGGCCATCACTGTGGCTGAGAATCGAAAACTGTGGAGACATTTTATAAACTCACTGTGCAACGCTCCCATTGGTGGAGTAGGCGGCGAATGATGACGACGAAAGTTATCTGGCATTAATCTTATTTATTTGGGGCCCGGTAGAGTAACGGTTAACACCAGGGCCGTAAATCTGTTTCTAAATGTGGGGAGGGAAAATTCCCTTTGCATTTGTGCGGTCAAGGAGCCTGCCACTGAGTTCAGGAGAGTGTAAAAAATTGTTTGTTCGCACCACTGGCCATAGCCTTTTATGTTCGGACTAGACTACAGTTAAAAACTGTTAAAAAAACAAGACTAAGGTTCTCTTGCCAAATCAAAAAAATTTAAAGTAGTGGCTCCCAACCTTTTTTGACTTTACAGACACTTTTTCTAAGCTGGAGGACACGAGGGCCACTTTTTCTTAGTTGAAGGACATTAGGGGTCACAAGGATAAAATGTAATTAACTAAAAGTATAATAAAAATTGTTATAATTGATTCAAAAGTTTGATGTTATTTATGGATGCTATAACAAAATAATTTGTTATAGAAAATAATTATTAATTGTGTTCTATCCTGTCCAAATTGTCAATTTTTTCATAGACCTATATTTTTTTATTCTTGGAAAGATGAGGGCCAGTTTTTAGGTCTGGCGGGCCACTTTTGGCCCACGGGTTGGGAATCGCTGGTTTAAAGTATTTAGGCCTATTTAGTCGCTTAATTGTTTCCTGATTTTCTGTATTCTTCAGTGTCAAATGTTTGATCATTAACTTCGGAAAGTTGGTCATGATTCCTCTAAAATGCGTTGACAAGGGGTTAAACATGTAGGCCTATAAGAGTTCGAAACTTCTAGGCTTCTTAGTTACAGAAGAAGACTTATTATCTTGCATTACAGCACTGGTTTGATGCAGCATTCATTTCTGAGCAAAATTGTTTATTTTAGGTCTAAAATACATGAATTCTGCTCAAATTATGCAATTTTTAACATGGGAACCCGTACATTATCCATAACGTATAGGCCTACTTTTGCATGAACAAATATACTATTACGTGTTTTATTATGTATGTATACAATAATAGTTTACATGTAACAAAGACTAGTGTGCTATCGGGTACTTAGAAAAAGACATTTCTAATTATTTTCTCATTCTGAGTCATTCATCTCTAATGCATTTGGTGTAAATTTTTCGTGATAACACACACTTGTAAGAAAATGTTTCTTCATAATAAATTCATATAAAACATTTCACAGACTGGAATAGAAAAGGTTGTATTATGCAAAGAATGTATTATTTTGACTGGTGTCCAGAGAATTGATTTTCGCAAGGACTCTGATTCACACACTTAACTGATGAGAAGTCTGGTGGGTAAAACTGCTGCCTTCATCAGCATTCTTAGTAAATTTTATAAGCATGCATGCTGGCGAGCATACTACGTGTGTTAAACAGAAACCAGAAGTGCACAAGTTCAGGAAAAGGTTTTACGATGAATGTCCCTTATAAAAATGTTGAATTTGATTGTTAGAACTGAAGTCAAATAGGTCAACAAATCGCCGCCTGAGAGTTATAATGCTCTATCATAGCTTTTGGCGAAACCGAGAAAAACGACTTTAAAGTTTGGTCACTGTTTTAGGCCCAAAATTCTTAATTTCATTGTTTTGCAGTATAATTCTCTCATTTTTTGATTCCTGCCAGTGACTTGTTTTGAACAAGATATATATTTTGTTGAACAAAAGTAAAAAATATAGAAAAATGTAAGAAAATGCAAAAATATATGTTACAGCAAAACGTTTCGATCAGACATAGGAAATTTAGCCACGTAAAGTAATACACAAAGTATTTATTCTAATCGCGTCCTCAGTATTATATTGCTCTATCATACACTGCGAGTATGCTTTTGCTCTAACTCAGCGTAATGGTTTCGCCTATGATGATGATAGAGCATTTATACCCTGAAATTTTTTATTCAGTGAAACTTTGCTCTATCATAGTCAAAAGCAGCCTTGTGATTGGCTGCCGACGAGTAATGATAGAGCATTATAACCCTAAGAAAGTTTAGATTGGAAACAGTTTCGCAAGATAGAGCATTTAAATACTGACTTATAACTTAGAAACGACCGCTTCAATCAGCTAGCTTCTTTGTCTAATGATAGAGCAAATGCTACCCTGATGAAATTGATACCAAACTCGATTTTTCAAAAATTCATGATAGAGCATTATAACTCTCAGGCGGCGAAATGTATCTCTTTGTGGAATATCAGCGTGATGACAGCAGTGTTCCATGAACGTATTTTCGACTTCAAACATTTCATCACATAGTCCACAACCAAAAGTTCTGAAACCAAAAGAATTCATGCCAGCAACAATTATTCCTGGTTGGTGTCTAGAGAAACTATTGTCACAAGGACTTTGGTTTATACCCTGAATTAATTTCGAATTTATTTAAGCGGTAATGCATTCGTATCCTGTACAATAAAGTCTTCAAGTCGGATTGACACAAAATCATTTTACTGAAATGGAAGCTGGATCGATGAAAATGTTATTGCCTAAACTGAAACTGAAGTGATGAAAAAAGTAGTGTTATTTAAGTGGAGGTTGGATGGATAAAGCAGTGGTTCCTACTTGAATAGAAGCTGGACTGATGAAACGAATTTTGGACTAGCTGGTAGATGAAAAATATTTGCGTTTATGCGAGTCACTTAAATAATTCCGAAATTAATTCGGGCGAATTGAAATAATAGTAGCAAATATTTCGTCACACATTCGACAACCATAAGTCCACACAAGAACAAGAACACTTCTTTGCACAGACAATAATTATTATTGACTGGTGTCCAGATAAATGATTTTCTCAAGGACTCTGATTGATGCATACTGTTTACTGATGAAAAGTCCGATGAGTTTCCTTTTGAAGGCAACTTCTTTTCATGAAAACTGCTGCCATCACCAGCATTCTTAAAAAAAGTGAAAAGTATGCATGTTGTGAAACGCTGGTGAGTATGCTACGTGTATTAAACAGAAACCTGAACTGCATAAGTATAGGAAAATGTTAAACTATGAAAGTCCCTTATAAAAATGTTTAATTTGATTGTTAGATCTGAAGTCAAATACGTCAACAAATGTATCTTTTTGTGGAATATCGGCGTGATGATAGCAGTGTTCCACGAATGTATTTTCGACTTCAAACATTTCATCACATAGTCCACAACCAAAAGTTCTGAAACCAAAAGAATTCATGCCAGCAACAATTACTGGTTGGTGTCTAGAGAAACTGTTGTCACGAGGACTTTGATTCCTTCTCTGCACTGATGAAATGTTTTGTGGATTCTCTGTCGTAGGCAACTCTTTTTCATGGAAATAGCCATCATCACCAGGATACTTGGAAAATCTCATAGTTGGAGTGTGATCATGGTCTATCCCTGAGTTCGCCAATGCAACACTTTTACACAACTCACACTTGCATTGTTTTCCCCTAAAATGAGTTGCTACTTGGCTGTTCAGATTATCCTTCTGTGTAAATTCTAAGTCACACGATTGATATTTATATGAGCTTTTTCCGCTGTGAGTTTCTAAATGACATCTAAGACTGCTTTTCTCGGCAAACACAGAGTCGCATATATCACACTTATATGGTTTTTCTCCAACATGGGTTCTAATGTGCCTATTGGCAGCATATTTAGAAAGAAATGCTTTCTGACACAATTTGCACTTGTACGGCTTTTCTCCGGTGTGGGTTCCTGCATGGTATTTTAGGCTTTTATTTTGTGCAAATGCTTTGTTACATAACTCACACTTGTATGGCTTTTCTCCAGTGTGGGTTCTTGTATGATATTTTAGGCTTTTATTTTGTGAAAATGCTTTGTTACATAACTCACACTTGTATGGCTTTTCTCCAGTGTGGGTTCTTGCATGATATCTTAGGTCTATATTTTGTGCAAATGCTTTGTTACATAACTCACACTTGTATGGCTTTTCTCCAGTGTGGATTCTTGCATGGAATTTCAGGGCTGAATTTCTTGCAAATGCTTTCTTACATAACTCACACTTGTGTGGCTTTTCTCCAGTGTGGATGCTTGCATGAAATTTTAGGGATGTATTTTGTGCAAATGCTTTGTTGCATAACTCACACTTATATGGTTTTTCTCCATTGTGTAATTTTGCATGTCTTATGAGATGGCCTCTTTCTGTAAATTTCTTGCTGCACATGATGCATATGTATAACTTTTCTCCAGTGTGTATGCTTGCATGCCTTTTGAGACTGGAACTGTTCACAAATGCTTTGTTACATAAATCACACTTGTATTGCTGTTTTCCAGTGTATAATGTTGTTTTCACTTTTAATGTATTAATATTTGCAGGTCGTTTGTGAGAAACATTGCTACTGTTCTGATTGACATGAAGCAGATTTTCCATGAAACATCTTTTGTCACTGGTATGTATGCTGATTGCCTTACTTGAAGTACCTTCACGGCATATTTCTATCCTGTCAGACACATCATTTTGAAACAGTATCGGCTTACTCTGATAAGGTTTTTGATCAGAGTTTAAATGGTAGTTGTGGTCATCCATTAGGTTTAATGTTTGGTGAGAGTCATGTGGTTTTTCTCCAATGTTGCAATTCCGATCGCAACTCGCTGAAAACACGTTGCAACATATCGATGGACTCAGTTGTGAGTGAGTTTTTACGAGTCTGATTTTTATAAGTGATTTTTCGAATATACTCGGCTTATATGGCATTTCTCCACTGCGAGCTTTTAGGTGTACATTGGAATGAACACAGTCTGAATGCTTCGTCGCAGAATTTGCATGACTTGTATTTTGCATTTCACCTTTGTGTATTCTCAGATGCGTTTTAAGATTGCATTCATTTGCACTCCTCTTGCGACATATATCACCGGTGTACGGAATTTTGGTTGCATCCATTCCTACACGACTTCTGAGTGAAAACTCTCTGCAGCAACTCCTATCAGTCATGATAACACCACATTATTTTTTTTACGAAGCATCTGTAAAGATTTTAGCTTGCTTTGTCCGATCTTCAGCTGAAAAACAAACCAAAAGCATAACATGGATTTTAATTTTTCGTCATTGCAATTTTTGTCATGTAAGTTTTGAAATGGCTCAGGACTGATATATATTGTAAAACAGTTGGACCATTGTTTATGAAGATGATACTGAATTCTATAGTATTGTTAATTTCCATGTGTTTACGTTTTACGCTGATTTTTTTGCAGCCCGAAAATGGTTTTGCCCTTTTCATACGTGATTGAATCGGGATTTTTGCTACTGGGTAATAACCTTGAAGAGGTGTTATATAAATCACCTTAATGAGTGAATGAATTTAATGTTCTTGTATAGGCCTAGGCGGTAAACTCGCACACTGCGTGCCCGTACTCCAAACAATATGGCTGCCAACGAATGCAATAAAATTAGAGCGCGACCTATGGACGACATCGCAACATGCAAAGCGTGAGGGTCGTTTAGGGCTCAGGTTAGGCACCGTGAGTGTCGGTTAGGGTTAGTTTTAGGGTTAGTGCAGTCATTCTGCTGAAATTGAAGCTGAATTGATGAACAATGTCGTCGACGGTCGCGCTCTAATTTTATTGCATTCGTTGGCAGCCATATTGTTCGGAGTACGGGCACGCAGTGTGCGTGTTTACCGCCTAGGCCTATAATTAATTGACATCTTAGTTAAGTCATACCGATTTCCCCGTCATTCAAACTCACATTTTAATTATAGAAGTTATATTTATGCTAATCAACATGGTACGACGCTTTAAATAGCCTACACGCTTACCACATATTTTTGGCTAATATTATAATAATTTGCGTCTTTTGTTAGCGTCAAGTGGCGCTGATGAGATTGGACGCGTTAAATGACACGTGTACAGTGTTCTATATTCATCCATTTTTTTAGCGCCAGCTTGGAAAATACTCTGTATTATAAAAGTCAGAGGCTAAACAAAATTATGTTTAATTTTAAGCAAGAATTATGGTTATCAATCGAAATTCTATTTAAACACAAATAACTTCCATCAATTAGAATTATATTTAAGCAATGAATTAGGCTACACTGTGATAGTAGGCCTATAGACATTGAAGGCTAACCAATGACAGTGCCATACACATAGCGTAGCCTATGCACAATTGCACATGTAGGCCCTATCCATATTAAACGTAGGTCTATTATACATGTAGCCTAGGTGTCACGACAACATTAGGCCTAGGCTACTGGTCTACAGACAACTCGTCTAAAGACATGTGATCTCCGGACAATTCGTCTATCGACAACTGTACAGTCACTGGTCTACATCAGTGGTGTAGTCCTAAAAAATGAAGTGGGGGAACGCTCTTTATAATAATATTTTTATTAGTAGTATTATTATTAATATTCCGTTATCCCTGAAAAAAGTGGGGAACGCCGTTCCCCCCACCCACTACACCACTGGTCTACATACAACTGATACAGCGTTTGATAAATTGAAGCTGTATGAAAAAACATACAGGTGAAATGGATGTTGGATTGACTGAGCTGGCTGGTTGCATTTTTAGATCTTGGCTAAAGTAGAAGCTGGATGCGTGTTGAAAATACATGAATGAAACTCATTAATCCAGCTTCCATTTAAGCTGAAAATCATTTTCACAAGTCCAACTTCTATTTCATCAATACGAGTTGTCTGTAGGTCTAGTCCAGTTGTCGTTTGACCAGTAGGCCTAGCTTATAACAGTTGTCCGCGTAGACGAGTCGCCATAGGACAGATCAGCGACGACTCGGGCGATGACTCAGATGAGCAACCAGCTATCCATGTTAGACTAATCCGACATGTATTTCACTACGCAAAAATTCTTCGCACGTTGAGACACATGATGAAAATCGTCAATTCAGCTTCTATTTAAGCGAGAAAACCATTAGACTTTTTTCATATACCCAGCTCCTATTTCGTAAATAAAGAACTTCCATCCAGCTTCCATTTCTCAAGCGCTTTCTCGTTCATCCGGCTTCTATTTTAGTGGACCAGTTGTCCGTGGACGAGTTGTCGTGACACCCATCGAACATTGCGCTCAAGAATTAATCGCTAGAGGTTGCAATCGTTAGAACAAGAAATCCATCACTATTCGAGTTCTTTTCAATAATCGCCATTTTGAAGAGTTGGTCAAAATCTGAATCGGGTTTTGAAAGTTTTCTTCACGTAATAGTCGGCGTGAATTAAAAAAAAGCTAGAAGAAATTTGTGACAAGCCAGTTTTATAGTTTTTAGTTAGGTAATATCATGTAGTATAACATACTAAAACCTACAAAGCGAATGTCATTAGGAAAATTCACAATTTAACACCAAAGTAGCGCACTTAATGACACACATTTTAGGCTGTAATTCTGTGTACAGTCGGCGGATGTGCACAATCCTGGTGTCTGTTGTCCGTGTTTAGTGGGTCAGATAACCGAATGATATTGAAATTAAGGGGCCATTCCACATGCTTTACAAGATCGACAAAGATTCGACATGCATAACTAAATTAAAAATATGCAGGGGCGAGCCATGAACAAAATTCAGGAGTTCCATTCCGGGTTTTTAAAATTGTTTCCAATGGTCTTGGACGCAAAATACACAGAATTCTTTTAAAATTAGAATTTTTATTTCGGGCTTGAAACCGCCAAACCACCTCCTAAACGGGGGAGGGTTATGAAAAAATTATATTATTATGTAGGCCTAATATATTTACGGGCCGAACGAGCCCTTAGATTAAGAATTTTCAACAACTTTTAATTAGCAATACTTACTTACTTAAATAGCCCAATATGAAACAGGTGTTCACAAGCACTTATCCAGCAAGCACTTGTCAGCAGAGTGAAGAAATTCTTACACTGATACTGTGTCAGGACTTAGATATTGTCTCTTGCTCTCTAAGCTAATAGACCTAAGAGAAAGAATTGATGTCCTCATTCGGCAAAACTCCGAACGGCGGTCCCAAATTAAAATTGCTGTTTTTCCATGCTATTTCCATACTGCGCACACCACTGAAGTTGAAGCTGGATGAAACTGACGTCTCGGTAAATCGTAAACAGTATGGCCGCCAACGAATGCAATAAAATTAGACTGCCGCCTATGGACGATATCGCAACATGCATCCCAACACGCAAAGCGTGAGGGTCGGTTAGGGCTCAGGTTAGGCGTCGTGAGGGTCGGTTAGGGTTAGTTTTAGGGTTAGTGCAGTCATTCTGATGAAATTGAAGCGTGCTTTAAGTTTCGCGGAAATATTGGGCCGTATGTCGGGCCGCTCTGTTATGCACGCATCTACGGCGGCCATACTGTTTACGATTTACCGAGACGTCAGTCACAATGACCACTTTGTATATAAGAAATAGAAGCTGGATTGACGAAAAAATGCTGAAGAAATGGATTCGGGATTTATTAAATTGACCCGGACATCCGCACACAGACTATTGAGGGATTTTTATGCATGCCAAGCGCAAGTTGCGTTACCGAAGTGGAACAAGTCCTGGTCTTTTCTCAAGTTACTTGTCTGCTTTCCAGTGGCGCTTTAGCCACAAGTCGGATGTTTTCGGAAAGTATATCAAGTTGTTGTGTGACAATTACAACATTTGACGATATAGGCTATATATTTTAATTTGGGACCGCCGTTCGGAGTTTTGCCCCTCATTCATTACCCTGCTTGCAAATATTGGCAGGTAAAATACGGTCATGAAAACAATTAGGTCCATAGATACAATGTGTTCTAGTTGCATGAGAGTGGTAATTAAGTGTGCAGCATTCATACATACACGGGATCCTTAGTGTCCACATTGTACAGAGAGTGATGCACTCATCGAAGCACAGAATATGACAATTATAGGCCTATATAGATAGTTATGCAACTTTGCAACACTATATAGATCTATGACAGTCACTAACATTCCACCTATAAAAGAATTCAAGCATAAACATGCCATATATCGATATAAGACAGACTAGACAGTTGTTAATATAGAAATCTTTATTCATTAATTACAGCAGCATGTACAAAAAATTTAAAGAAACCAGAACAAAGCAGAATGAACTAAAAAAAAGTGCTTGAGAACAACCTTAATTCCTTTTTAAACACATAATTATGTACATCTATAGGAGTACACAACTGAAATTATATGGTTTCAATGGAATGAGGTAATAGGTGTGGGTGGAGTTAAGTAACTGTTTAAGGTTGCGTGAGTCCCAATGGAGTTCAATGTTGGCAAGCCAACAGGATGGAGCGGATCGTTCTGTCATGATGGATATCATATCTGTGTTTCATTGTGGTTTCTATTGGATCAAAACAGGAGATGTAATGCATGCCCGGTTTGTTGGAAAAATTGTGGTTTATTTGATGAACAAAGTCTTTCAGGATGTCACTTAGAAGAGAGAAAATTGAAATGCCATGGAGGAAATTTTTGAGTGTAAATTGGAACTGGGTTGCATGTTTATGTCGAAAACGTGCAATTTAATCATATAATTTTTGTGAAATTTATTTGTTTCATAAGCGTTTAAAGTTAATTCAGCCTTAGAATGCATAAACGTGCTAGGAATTGATTCGATTTTAACTGGTAGTTCAACCTCTTAACAATATGTAGCATTTCCGTAGCAATATGTAATTGAGTTGATCGATAATTTGCTTCACTATGTTATTAATGTCTGCAGAAATGTCTGTAATAGGGGCGGAATCCACAGCTTAGCCAAACTTCTGTTATGAATGCTGGCGATATTTTCATGGTCAAACTGTGTATCACATTATGCTGCCTCACAATAGTTTTGCTGCAGCGTCAATCTGCTTACCCGGTACTCTCCTTTCATTTCAATGTCTGCATCCATGTCATTGTTCCATTTGTCACTGATTATAATACGTGAGGCCATACTTTTGAAGCATATTACATCCCTGACACCACTAACACCAGCAAACCATATGTCATCACCATAATGCACCTTCAACAATTCCTTCAAATGCTTCACAGAAAAGATATTGCATGGTTCATCAGCTAACTATCTCATCTCTTCCTGAACATCAATGATTGTGCACAATTCACCGAAGTTTGCCTTCATTGACTGACATGTCTGAAATACTTGCAGCACATCATCTCTATCTCTGACCCCTACTGCTGCTGCCACTGATGTCCATGCCTTTGCGGTCTCTCGTCTTGACTATTGAAGTTCCCTTCTTTGGGGTTCTCGGTGATCCAGATCGGGTGTCTTGAGCGCGTTCTGCCTTCTGCGCACAGCATCACGTCTTATAGGTCGTATCCCTAAATTTGACCAAGCTACGTGGTACATGCGTAATGTACTCCACTGGCTTTCTATTAGGCCTACACATAGGATAACCTATAGGGTTTTTGCATTAGTCTGTCGCTGCATGGAGGGTCTGTCTCTCATGTACCTGCAGGAGCTCTGCTGTCCCACCTCTGGTGTCTGGCGGTGATCTGACATCTAATCAGCTGATCAAGCGGAGCTCTTGGCCCCTCGCTCATGAACTACTATAATGTACCAGCGCTCTTTCTCAGTGGCTGGTCCTAGAACCTGGAGTGGGCTCCCTGTTTCATTCCGCCTTGTGCCTAGAGGTTACACCCTTTCTCACTTCAAAACTGCCTTATTTAGCCATTGTTACACTGAGGAGTGCTTCTGAGTAGGTTACCGTGAAAGTGCGCTATATAAAAGTCAATAATAATCCTATTCACCGCTACCAGCTTACGCTTATGCAGTTGGCAATGTCGATCCCTATAATACACTATTCTGCAGTGTTCATGAACCCTGACTATGCCTGGATGTCTAGCCATGTATTGGTATATAGCGTTTTCATCACACCGAATACTAGCTTTCTCAGCCTTTCTAAGATGGGATTTATTCCTCTTGATTGCGCAAATGCAGTCTCGTTAGAATCGCTAGTCCAAGAACTAGTAACAAAACGGCAAATTACGCATTTTATCCTCGCATAGCTCAGCCGTATCTGCCCGATACGCCATTATCGCTCAACTCAATTACAAATTGCTACAAAAATGCTACACAACGTTAACAGGTTAAACTACCCGATAAAATCGAAGCAATCCCTAACATTTTTTCGTAATCTAACACCGAACTAACTTTAAACGCGAATTAAACAACAAATTTCGCAAAATTATACTATTAAATTGTACGTTACCGACATAAACATGAAACGAAAGACTGTAACTGCCTTCTTACGCCATGGTAACTCCTACTCAAAAAAGACTACGCAAGGTCTAAATGCGCCAAACAATTAGTCCCAGGTTTAAGTTCAAACTTCACATTTTCCTAATTGTAGGTTCTCTGTAGGTTTTTATGGGAATGAAACTAGACTATACTAAACCCATTGCAAATATAATTGGCTTGTCACAAATTTCTTCTAGCTTTTGAAATTTTTGGTTTAATTCTGGCCTACTATAATGGTATGCTTTAGCTTTGCCTAATTTCTGATAAAGTGAAGGGAAAACTAGTCTTTTTGGTAATGTTTGCTTTTAGCGTCCGCAATTATTTCAAGGTAGCATCCGATGTTAGCGTCTCGCCGTTTCAAAAATAACGCGTTCACTGACGGATGTTTGCAGAAACTTACTGAAATGGAAGCTGGATTGAGGGAAATATTCTAGCTTAAGTTGAGCTGGGTTGATGAAAATGTTCTTGCTTAAATTGGAGCAGGATTCATAAAAATAATGGTTATCTAAACTGGAGTTGGATAGCAACTATTGAATGACGCGACATTAGTAATTTCGGGCGCTAATTAATGTGAAACTATCAGTTAAACCCGGAGTATACAATATAAGATGCATGAATATTTATATATATGAAATGGAAGCTGGATTGATGAAAATAACGCTTTAGATATAGAAGCTGTATCAGGATATATTCATAGCTGAAATAGAAGCTGGATTGATGAAAGATGCATTACAAATGGAGGTTGGTTTAAGAAATCTTACGGCTGAAATTGAAGCTGTATACATCATGAAACACATGAATAAAAGATATCAATCCAGCTTCCATTTCTCAAGCATTTTTTCGCCAATCCGGCTTATTTTTCTCAAGTTTTTTCTTACCTAGAGCTGTATTTCTGTCACAAAAAAGGCACCCACCCTCTATTTCAGCAACAAAATACCCTCATCCAGCTTCAATTTATCCATACCGTTTTGTCCATACCATTTTGTTCGCTACCATTTTGTCTTAGAACTTTTTTAACACACAATCTCGATTTAGGAAATGCTATTTTCAGCAATCCGACATGGGAAGAATTCTTACTGTGAATTCGAATTGAATTTGACCAACTTGAGACCTATATTTTGGCGAAAATTAAGAGCGCTAGAAGTCACTTACCGAGTGTTTAATAGAAATCACAACATTTGTTTAGCTGAAGAGTGATACAATTAATGTTGTATGCAAATCAATTATTTATGAAATTAGTTTTAATTATGTGTCAGACTTTGATTCAGTTACGTGAATGAAAAAAGTTTCCGATTGACTTCCTTGCATGTTAGAAGATTCACCAATTAAGAGTCAATTGATTGTTTTATTGATTCTTGTGGTTCAGTAAAATGGTCCTTTGACTTTTCTATGTACAAACTGAGCACTGCAAGTTTAACCTATCCAGAATGAAATGTCTTGAATTATTGTAATTATTTCTGTGTGCCTCTGTTAGATGAACACGGCCACCATTTTGAAGCAATCTACCCCAATCCTTTGCACGAGGATCGGGTTTGACCCTGGGCAGGACATAGGGGGGTCGGCGATCTCGGCCAACACCATCTCCGTGTTCATCAGGACAAAAAACCTTTGCAACGATATCTCCCACGAGACACGGCACCAGCCATTTTCATATTGCCCCACAGTGTCATTGCTATATTGAACTGCCAAGCGCAGCAGTGATTTCTAAGTCAATCAAAGCCCCATTTAGATAAATCAGTAGGATTTTAGTCAACGCATGGAGGTAGCGAGAGGAGTCAGATAGGGAGTTAAGGATCGATGGACGGACAGAGGGAAGGAGTGAGTGATGGAGATAGGAAGGGAGGGGGAGTGAAGGGGAACGATGGAGGTTTGAAGGAGGAAGGGAGGGGAGGGAGCTAGGAACGAGGGGGAAAGAGGGGAGGGAGGGATGGAGGCAGGGAGGGGAGGGGTAGGAAGAGAGGGACGAATGGGGGATGGGTGTTGGAGGGGCAGGAGATGGAGGGGGATTGAGAATTCGCCGGGAACGTGGCGAATCCTAAAATTCCCGGGCAACGTCGGGTACCCCAGCCAATATTACAATAATATTGTTGATACTTCTTTACTACCTCCGTTCAAAAAATTTAAGATTTTTACCAGCAGACTTTGATAATTTACGCATTATGTTGGTTTTTCTGTTGTTTTAGATTCTACATTACTTCAATGCAAAATAAATAAATAAAGGAAAATTGTGCACTTCAAAGTCAACCTACATAATATTATCATGAATGAAGACCGAGAACCGTGTCAGTTAGGATCAACAGAGGATTTTGAAAGAAATAATGGAAAGAAAACAGTTGAGAAAATATTGACTTGTGATGTATGTGGACGGATATTTCCAGCACTCTGTAAATTAAGCAACCACATGAGAAACCACACTGGAGAAAGACCATACCAGTGTGAATTATGCGGAAAATCATATAAATCCAAGTATCATTTGAGGGACCATACAAGAATACACACTGGAGAAAAACCATACCAGTGTGTATTGTGTGGAAAGGCATTTGCAAGGATTGACGTACTAAGAAGTCACAGAATAACCCACACTACAAGCAAACCGCACAAATGCCAATTGTGTGAAAGATCATTTAAAACACATGCTGCACTATGGACACATATAAAGACGCATTCAGAAGAAAAGCCATACATGTGTCAATATTGTGACAAGGCATTTGCACAATCGTCAGTTTTGAAGCAGCACATGAAGTGTCACAGCAAAGAAAAACCATACAAGTGCAAAATTTGTGATAAAGGCTTTATGCACAGAAGATCATTGAAACGTCACCACGGTTGTGTTCACAGCATTGAGAAGAAAACTCACAATTGCGAGATTTGTGAGAAAACGTTTGTAACAACAGAGCTACTGAGCATCCATTTACGAATCCACACTGCGGAAAAACTTTACAAATCCGAACTACTTGGGAAAGCAACCATTGCACCCAAAAGTAGTTTAAGTTACCATGAAGGAACCATCATTGAGGAAAAGTCTTACAAATGTAAAATATGTGACCAATCATTTTTCTGGAGTAGTACTCTGAAAAGGCACATGAGCAACCATGTGGTAGAAAAACCATTCAAGTGTGAACTATGTGGAAAAGCATTTTCAATGAATAGTAAATTAGATGACCATTCACGAACCCACACTGGAGAAAGGCCATACAAATGTCAATGCTGCCAGAAAGCATTTGTAACATCTGGGGGATTGAAGTATCACATGGTACGTCACAGTGGGGAAAGACCCCACAAATGCGGACAATGTGGAAAAGCATATTTAATGAGAAGTGTACTAATTGACCACATAAGGACCCACACTGGAGAAAGACCATACCAGTGTGAATCGTGTGATAAAGCATTTGCAAGGAAGGATCTACTAACGGTTCACAGAAGAATACACACTGGAGATAAACCAATCAAATGCAAGTTATGTGAGGAAGCATTTAGAACATCTTATCAGCTGAAGATACACATGCGCTTTCATACAGGAGAAACATACAAATGTCGTATATGCGAGAGAGCATTTAAGACATCTGTTGAACTGAAGGCACATCAACAAAGGCATTCGGGAGAAAAGCCATACAAATGTCAATGCTGTCAGAAAGCATTTGCCACATCTGGAGATTTGAAGCAACATGTGAAAAGACACAGTGAGGAAAAACCACACAAGTGCAAACTTTGTGACAAAAGCTACAGGGATGTAAGATCTTTGATTTCTCACGTTCTTCTTCACAGTGGTGAAAAAACACACAAGTGTGAGATTTGTGAGAAAATGTTTGCGACAATCAGGCAACTTTATGACCATGCGCGAATACATAGACTTGCTGCACGGAATATTGTCAAACGTAAAACATTTGGAAAAACAGTCATAAAAGCCAAAAGCAATTTAAGTTGCCGTAAGCGAACCGTCATTGGAGAAAAGCCATATAAATGTCAATTATGTCCTAAATCATTTTTGTGGCGTAGTCTTCTCAGTTACCATAAGAGAACCCACACAGGAGAAAGACCATACAAGTGTGATCTATGTGGTAAATCATATATAACCCTTGCTTCTCTACAATACCACATAAAAACTCATACTGGAGAAAGACCGTACGAGTGTGAATTGTGTGATAAGGCATTTAAGAGGAAATACCTATTAACACATCACAGAAAAATCCACACAGAAGATGATCTGTTGAAATGCACGTTATGTGAGAGAGCATTTAAAACATTTTATGACCTGAAGGTACACATGCGATTGCATACAGGAGAAACATACAAATGCACGTTATGTGATAGAGAATTTAAGACATCTGCTGAACTGAAGTTGCATCAAAAAAGGCATTCGGGAGAAAAGCCATACAAATGTCAATGCTGTGAGAAAGCATTTGTAGCATCTGTAGATTTGAAGCAGCACATGATAAGTCACAGTGTGGAAAAACCATACAAGTGCAAAATTTGTGACAAAGCCTTTAAGCAAATTAGAAATTTGAAACTCCACACTTTTGTTCACAGTAGTATAAAACCCCACAAGTGTGAGATTTGTGAGAAAATGTTTGTGACAACGCAGAAACTAAATGTCCATTTACGAATACATACTGCACGAGAAATCTGCAAATACAAACAGCCTAAACAACCAGTTACATGTAAAAGCAATATAGATCGCCATGAAATGGTTTTCATGGGAGAAAAGCCATACAAATGTCAAGTCTGTCTTAAGTTATATTCACATAGAAGGAGTCTGATGCTTCATGAGAGGACCCATACAGGAGATAGGCCATACAAGTGTGAACAATGTGGAAAAACGTATTCAAGCAATAGTTACCTTATTCAACACATGAGAACCCACACTGGAGAAAGACCATATCAGTGTGAATTGTGTGATAAAGCATTTTCATGTAAAGATCTGCTTACGTATCACATAAGTATCCACACTGGCTATAAGCCATGCAAGTGCACATTATGTGAGCAGGCATTTAAGACATCTGGTGAGCTAAAGGTGCATGAACAAAGGCATTCAGGTGAAAAGCCATACAAATGTCAATGCTGTCAGAAAGCATTTGTAACGTCTGGAGATTTGAAGCAACACATGATAAGTCACAGTGACGAAAAACCACACAAGTGCAAAGTTTGTGACAAAGCCTTTAAGCAAATGAGATCACTGAATTCTCACGTTTTTGTTCATAGTGGTGAAAAACTTCACAGGTGTGAGAACTGCGAGAAAATGTTTGCGACGCTAAAACAACTTAATGCCCATGCACGAACACATACTGCAACGAAACTTAACAAACACAAGCTATTGGAAGAAATGGCCATCAATTCCAAATGCAATTTAATTTGCGATAAAAGAACCCTCAGTGTTGAAAAACCATACAAATGCCAAATAGGCCTTCAATCATACGCTTCTAGTAGTAATCTCAGTTTTCATAAGAATACACACAACGGAGAAAAGCCATACAAATGTGAAGTTTGTGGACAAACGTATTTATGGAGAAATCAACTAATTGAGCACATGAGAACGCACACTGGAGAAAAACCATATCAATGTGACTTGTGTGTTAAAGCATTTGCAAGGAGGAAATTATTAAGACTTCACAGAATAATCCACACAGGAGATAAACCATGCAAATGCACGTTATGTGACAAAGCATTTAACACATCTTATGAACTGAAGGCACATGCAAAATGGCATACAGGAGAAAAAGCATACAAATGTCAATGCTGCCAGAAAGCATTTGTAACATCTGCAGGACTGAAGCAGCACATGATATGTCACAGTGAGGAAAGACCCCACAAGTGCATGCAATGTGGAAAAGCGTATTTAAGGAGAAGTCATCTAATTGACCACATAAGGACCCACACTGGAGAAAGACCATATAAGTGTGAATCGTGTGATAAAGCATTTGCAAGGAAGGATCTACTAACGCTTCACAGAAGAATACACACTGGAGATAAACCAATTAAATGCACGTTATGTGAGGGAGCATTTAGAACATCTTATGAGCAGAAGATACACATGCAATTGCATACAGGAGAAACATACAAATGCACGTTATGTGAGAAAGCATTTCACACATCTTATGAACTGAAGGCGCATCAACAAAGGCATGCAGAAGTAAAGCCATACAAATGTCAATGCTGTGAGAAAGCCTTTGTAACATCTGGAGATTTGAAGCAGCACGTGAAAAGACACAGTGATGAAAAACCACACAAGTGCAAACTTTGTGACAAAAGCTACAAGGATATTAGATCCTTGAATTCTCACGTTCTTCTTCACAGTGGTGAAAAAGCACACAAGTGTGAGATTTGTGAGAAAATGTTTGCGACAATCAGACAACTTAACGTCCATGAGCGAATACATAGACTTGCTGCACAGAAAATTTACTAACTCTTCACAGAAAAATCCACACTCGGGACAAACCATTCAAATGCGCGTTATGTGATGGAGCATTTTACACATCTTATCAATTGAAGGCGCATCAGCAAAAGCATTCAGGGGAAATGCCATACAAATGTCAATGCTGTGAGAAAGCTTTTGTATCTTCTGGAGGATTGAAGCGGCACATGAAAAGTCACAGTGAGGAAAGACCACACAAATGCAAATCATGTGACAAAAGTTACAAGGATATTAGATCATTGAATTCTCATGTTAGTCGTCACCACGACTAAGAAAACATTATAATATTGTGGTGTATGCAGGCTGATGTTTTTGCAAGAAATTACTATGTAAATTTTCATGCACAAAACCACAATACTGACACATGAAAGCTTTGTGGGAAAGTATTTATACATCATTTAGTCACTTAATGATCCACACTGGAGAAAAGTCATGCACTTGTCAAGTTTTACATAAATTAGTTCCATATAATTATGTATGTTGTAGTACTCTTTTTGGGAAGTATTTTGACGAATAGTTAAATGACTGATGATGCAACAAACTACAGCTCCGGAGAATGCTCGTTACAAGTCTCTGATATGTTACAGGTCATTTTCATGGAGTTCTTATTTTGTGGCAATAATTACGCGAGAAACCAAAGTGGGAAAAAACATAGAAATGTGAATCGCGTCACATGTAATTTTTCACCTAGTGTGACCTATACATTCATTTAAAAAACTCTTGCACAGAAAACTTACGAAGCAGGACGTTTTGTGCCGAAGTTTGTTGACAAAAATAAATGTTTGCCTGAAAGGAAGTTGGATTAATAAAACTAATTGTTGGCGTAAGCCGAAGTTGGATTTACGAAAATAACTGTTCCTGTCAATGTTAGTTGGATTAAACTAAGTCTTTACCGCAATAGAAGCTGGATGGATGGAATCCTTTTCTGCCTAAATAGAAGTTGGTTTGACGGAAAATGCATTTATAAATGGAAGCAGGATTGATGAAAAACTTATTGGTTAAATAGAAGCTGGACTGAATGATATTATTTCACCTTAAATAGACGTGGGATGAATAAAGATTCTTGATTAAATTGGACTTACCTTGATGATACATAGTCATTGTTTAAATAGAAGTTGGATTGATAAAAACAACTGTTTCTATTTAAATCTAAGTCGGATTGATGGCACGCATTTTATCAATTAACTGCAGATACTGGTTATTTGCACGGGGTAGAGGGTTTGTCTAGGTTTTTGTCCTAGTTTAAATGGGGGGGGGGGGGGTTTCGGAGGTGCTTGTTCTTGGGGGTTAATGTAATGTCCTACTGTTGGTGTTTGCATGTTTCTTTACTGGATGTTGCATTTCTGGAAATACAATAGTCCGTCAATTGCTTGTCTCTGAATGTGTGTTTGTCGTTGTCAAGGCGCCCTTGTAGCAGAATGGCTGCGTTATGGCGCCATAGAAATTGTCGTCAATTATTATTAATATGCAGTACATCGATTCAATAATTATAGTAAAGTAGAGCCATAATAACTCTTGTTCATATCAGTACTGATTTTAGTAAATGATCTGTTGTCAAAGAAAAACACATCAACTACATGTGCGCTGTATTTCAAGCAGTTGAAGACAATGTCCTGTACTTTAGTATCAAAGTATTGATGGTAACAATGTCCTAGATGAAATCACTTTAAAATACATCTTGAAACAAACATTCAACTGAAGGTCCCAACATAAAATTATTTATATAGGCCTAGAATATGAAAAGTAAGTGCATCTGGTAACTTTAGAGAATATTACAGATTACCAAAAGTTTACACAACGAAAAGTACAGCGTTAAAGTAGGCCTAGTTCAAACAAACTTTGGTAATCTATTGCTTTAGCGTTCTGAATTGTTCACCATTAAATGGGTTTTAGCACTGGTTATGCACAAGTTGCATAGAAAAGAAAAGAATTACTGCTAAAGAGAAGTTGGATTGATGAGTGAATAATTTAAAATGTTAAAGTGACAGATTACCATAAAGCTTAACTCAAGCATGACACTGGACTTCAGATAGATCACTAAAGGTATCTTTTAGTGGAATGTTATAGTGGTTACTACAGTGTTTCATGCACTGTTTCAACTGCAAGCACTTCCCAAGATTCTGTACAGTATAGTTTTTTTTGTTAAACGCCGAAATCCATGCAATGCTGAACAATTTACAATGATAAAATAGCCTACTAGCTTACCTAATAACAATAATAATAATAACAATTAGACTATCTTATATAATCCTTTCTAACATTACACGATTCATTTCCCCAAAAATCTGGTTAAAATCTCAAATTTCTCTGTGAGCCATTTCGCATGTATATTTAAGTAGACCTGTCAGCACAAAAATCACAATGTTTACACGATCTGTTTTTCTTTTAATTCTTGACAGTATATTCAGTATGTAGGTCCTATGATAAGCTATGACGTTTCTGATTACAAGACGCAAACCAGCCGTTCGAACTGCAGTCAAGTAGGTCAACAGAAGTATTTCCTTGTGGAATATCAGCGTGATGACGGCAGTGTTCAATGAATGTACTTTCGACTTCAAACACTTCATCACATATTCCACAACCAAAAGTTCTCACTACAAAAGGATTTGTGGCAACAACAAATAATATTGGGTGGTGTCTGGAGAAACGAATTTCGCGGTAACTTTGGTTTATACTCTGCACTGATGAAAAGTCTTGTGGGTTATCTGTTCTAGACAACTCTTTTTCATATAAACAGCTGTCATCACCATCGTTCTTGGTAATGCTCTTAGATGACCTATGTTCTAGCACAACATTTTCATTCAACTTGTATGGTTTTTTCTCACGGTGTGTGATTATCTGGCAAGGCAGATGTTCAATCTGTGAGACTGCTTTGTTACATAAGATAAATCGAGGTTCATTTGACTTTCCAATGCTGTGAGTTTTTAAGTGCTGTCTAAGACCACTTCTCTCTACATATGCTTTTGGACATATATTACACTTATATGGTCTTTCTCCAGTGTGAATTCTTATGTGTCTTTTGAGAATTTTTTTTGCAACAAATGCTTTGTGACACAAATTACATTTAAATGGCATATCTTTATTGTGGTGTCGTAAATGAAATTTCAGAGTCTCACTTCGTGCAATCACTTTGTTACATATGTCACATTTGTATGTCTTTTCTCCAGTGTGAAATATTGAGTGTTCTTTTAGATAGCTGCTGTTTGTAAATCTTTTATTACATAACTCACACTTGTAAGGCTTCTCTCCAGTGTGTACTCTTGTGTGTACTTTTAGATGGTCGCTCTTTGTAAATGTTTTATTACATACCTCACACTTGTATTGCCGTTCTCCACTGGTGTGTAATGCTGTGTCTACTTCCAAAGCATTGAGGTTTTCACTATTTATACTCTGCAGTGATGATAATTCTTCTGGGTTATCTGTTTTAGACAACTCATTTTCATAAAAACAGCTGTCATCACCATTCTTGGTAATGCTCTCAGATTCTTGATGTTTCCGTGTTTTCATCAGCGCAGCATTTTCATTCAACTCGTATTGCTTTCCCTCACGGTGTGTGGTTGTCTGGCAGGACAGACGTTCGATCTGTGTGACTGCTGTGTTATGTAGGATATTTCGAGATTCGTATGACTTTCCAATGCTGTGTGTTTGTAAGTGATCTCTAAGATGACTTCTATCTATATATGCTTTTTGACACATATTACACTTATATGGTCTTTCTCCAGTGTGAGTTCTCATGTGTCGTTTGAGATTATATTTCACAACAAATCCTCTGTGACAGAAATGACATTTAAATGGCATATCTCTATTGTGGAATCGTAAATGAAATTTGAGTGTCTCACTTCCTGCAAACACTTTGTTGCATAGGTTGCACTTATATGGCTTAAAAAATTCTCCAGTATGTAATCTTGTGTGTTCTTTTAGATAGTATATGTTTCTAAATAGTTTATAACACAACTCACACTTGAATTGCTTTTTTCCAGAGTGTAATTTTTCGTGTTTTTTCAGATTGCTGTTTTTTGTAAATGTTTTATTACATACCTCACACTTGTATTGCCGTTCTGCACTGGTGTGTAATGTTGTTTCTACTTCCAATGCATCAATGAGGTTTTCACTATTTTCAATCTGCACTGATGATAATTCTTCTGGGTTATCTGTTCTAGACAACTCATTTTTATTAAAACAGCTGTCATCACCATTCTTGGTAATGCTTTTAGATTCTTTATGTTTCTGTGTTTTCATCAGCACAACATTTTCATTCAACTCATATTGATTTACCTTATGGTGTGTGGTGATCTGGCAGGACAGACGTTCGATCTGTGTGACTGCTGTGTTATGCAAGATATTTCGAGATTCGAATGACTTTCCAATGCTGTGTGTTTGTAAGTGATCTCTAAGATGACTTCTCTCTGCATATGCTTTTTCACATACATTACAAGTGTATGGTCTTTCTCCAGTGTGAATTCTTGTGTGTCTTTTGAGATATTTTTTTGCAACAAATGCTTTGTGACACAAATGACATTTAAATGGCTTATCTCCATTGTGGATTCGTAAATGATTTTTGAGAGTTTCACTCTGTGTAAACATTTTGTTACATAACTTACACTTGTATGGCTTTTCTCCAGTGTGTAATCTTGTGTGTATTTTTAGATTCCTGTTCCATGTAAATGTTCTATTACATAACTCACACTTGTAAGGCTTTTCTCCAGTGTGTAATCTTTTGTGGTTTTTCATATGGTGGCGCCTTGTAAATGTCTTATTACATACCTCACACTTGTATTGTCGTTTTCCACTGGTGTGTAATGTTGTTTCTACTTCCAATGCATCAATGAGGTTTTCACTATTTTTAATCTGCACTGATGATAGTTCTTCTGGGTTATCTGTTTTAGACAACTCTTTTTCATATAAACAGCTGTCATCACCATTGTTCTTGGTAATGCTCTTAGATGGCATATGTTGTAGCACAATATTTTTATTCAACTCATATTGTTTTCCCTCACGGTGTGTGGTTATCTGGCAAGGCAGATGTGCAATCTGTGCGACTGCTATGTTACATAAGATAAATCGAGGTTCATATGATTTTCCAATGCTGTGAGTTTCTAAGTGCTGTCTAAGACCACTTCTGTCTCTATATGCTTTTTGACATATATTACAAGCGTATGGTCTTTCTCCAGTGTGAGTTCTTATGTGCCCGTTGACAGCATCTTTCGTAACAAATGCTTTGTGACACAAATGACATTTAAATGGCTTATCTCCATTGTGGATTCTTGAATGATTTTTGAGAGTTTCACTTCGTGAAAACACTTTGTTACATAACTCACACGTGTATAGCTTTTCTCCAGTGTGTAATCTTGAGTGTTCTTTTAGAATTCTGCTGTGTGCAAATGTTTTATTACATAACTCACATTTGTGTTTCCGTTTTCCACTGGTTTGTAATTCTGTGTCTACTTTTAATGCAGATGTATGTTCATTGCCACAAGGACTCATACTGGGCAGTGATGACAGGTCTCGTGGTTTGTCCGCTATAAGAAACTCTTTTTCATCACTACGGTCCTCACTATTAGAGCAGCTATTAAATAACCTATTGTCAGCGCTTGGACCGCATCTGTCCGAAATGCTGGACAAAATATCTTCCCATGATTCTGTACAGTATAGTTTTTCTTCAATACAGGTACTTGCATGACTATCTCGATAACTGTTTCTTTCAAATGCTTTGTTGCTAGATGTGATCAACTTTCGTAGACATAGCTCTTCATAGAAAACCATTTCGTTGTTAGACAAGACGCCACAGCAATTGCTGCAGTGCACCAGGAATTCTTTTTCGATTTCGAACATTTCATCACACATAGCACAACCATAAGTTCTCAAAACAAAAGGCGATACGCTGGCAGAAACAGTTGACTGTTCTCCAGAAAGATGATTTTCATTGTCACAAGGATTCATACTTGGCAATGACGACAGGTCTTGCAAATTCTCCGCTATAAGAAATTCTTTTTCGCCACAACGGCCCTCACTATTAGACATAGTAATAAATAAACTGTTCACAATGCACCTCTAGAAATGTTGCACATAATTTATCCTTACATGATTTCGCGCAGAATAGTCTTTCTTCAGTGCAGGTCCATAAATGGTTTTCTAGGTCTCTAGAAGACTTTTATCCTTTTAAATGACTTTTCTCTGTAGCTAGTTTAATGCTGCATGTCTTTTGAGATTCCGTGACTTTCTAACTGTTTTGTGACATAGATCACACATACAATTGTGACTTTTATCCAGTGTTGATTCTCACATGGACTGTGAGAGTGCTAGCAAGTAGCACAAATGCTTTGTCAAAGTATTCTTATTTGTATTGTCTTTCCTCAGTGTGTGTTCTCAGATGCACTTTGAGAGTGATGCCCTTGGAAATGCTTCGCAACAAATATTGCAGCTATAAGTGTTGTCACAAAAATATCCATTTTCTTATTTTTTAATGTCCTTGTGTACGACTTTGTCTCTTAAAAAAGTACTTTCTGCCTTTCAACATCGAACCCTGAAAATAGTCAAAAGCATGTAATTTGTAAAATTTTACGCATTGCAACGATATCAATCCAGGATAACAAAATCAAAATTAAAATACCAAAAAATCCTTTAAAATTCCGGTGAACATCCAGATTGGTTGCCCGTACTCCAAACAATATGGCTGCCAACGAATGCAATAAAATTAGAGCGCGACCATCGACGACATTGTTCATCAATCCAGCTTCAATTTCAGCAAAATGACTGCACTAACCCTAAAACTAACCCTAACCGACCCCCACGACGCCTAACCTGAGCCCTAACCGACCCTCACGTTGCGATGTCGTCTATAGGTCTCGTTCTAATTTTATTGCATTCGCTAACGGCCATATTGTTTGGAGTACGGGCAGCCAGTCTGGACGATTACCAAAATTCTTTATGAAATGTTATGCTAGTATGCACTGTGCATTTCTTCATCACATTTCGCATTGACCAACTGCTCTTCGCTCGACTTTGGCGAGACGCTGAAAACCCGGAGTATATAACATCGGATGCTACGTTGAAATGGTAAGTGTATTTTAGTATGGTAAATTCTTCGCCATTGCATGGGTTTCAGCATTAGTCGAGTACCAGTAGGATTGACGAAATATTTTTTTCTAAATAGAAGTCGGGTTGATGAAATTAATTTTTACTAAAATCGAATTGGGATTTATGAAAATGATCTCGCTGAAATCGCTGCTGGAGTGACGAACAATAATTTTAAATTAAATGAAACTTATATTGATGAAAAAAATTTGCTGACGAAATAGAAGCGTGATTTATCTAACTAATTCTTGACTAGACGGAAGTTGGACCAATGAAAAGGATTCTCGCCAAACTAGAAGTTGGATTGATTAAAAATAACAATGCTGCAGCGAGCGAAGATGAGCGAATAATTTACCATACTAAAATACACGTTTAATGTATACCTATTTGATGCCGAATTTACTATCGGGGACCCGCAGGGCGGACGTGCTTTCCATATTGACATACCACAACCGTGAACCTTCTCTCTTGGTTAATTTTTTAATGCTTTTAGATGCAAAACTACACGGTTCGTTTACCCTCGCAATAGAGGAAAAAATAAATAGCCCAAACAAGTTTATTAAACGAAAAATCGTTTGTAATATTTCTCAGCTTATTATTGTCGTCAAAATGGCGCTGCAGAAAATCGAAGGATTGACCTGCGAATGTATTATTTATATTGTTGACATCTAGCGAGTCAAATACTCGTCTTCGTTGCAAAAATAATCACTAACTTTAGCAACTGGTCGATGATTTCAATCAATGTAAATGCAAACTTATCTATAGTTCGCCTTCAGTTGGCCACATATAGGAGCAGAATAGAGCGGCCTATCCTACGGCGATCGATTGTTCAATGTTTCCGCGAGCTCAATGACCATGCGGCGATCTATAACCCAATGTCCTTGCGAAAGTAAGTAAGTCATAAAACTATTAAAATGTATATTTTCATAAATACTATAAGGCTATGCTTGAGTAAGCTAAAATAATGACACAACAGAATCGAGTGACCTCAGCACTTTGGCCGCCAGCTACGAGATATCTCGTGGTTAAAAAGCTTCCCGCACACGCCAGCTACGATATATTTTTTGTTCTCATAGTTAACCCTCAGGCTACCACGCTATTTTTGTAACACTGACTACCAAGGGGGGGGGTGGTTACCACCCCCCCCCTGGATTTTGGGTTTGGTTTGAGATATCATAACTTGTAATACACCTATGGATTCAGCATTCATTTCTGCACAAAATGGTATATTTAGGTTTAAAATATATGAAAGCACCCCGAAGTTATGAATTTTTTACCGTAGGCACCCGTCGATTCCACAAAATGTATACTTTCGCATAAGCAAAATATTAGATTCTGTGTGTTTTAACATAATTTATTTAATTAAAAATAGTTTACATATAATAAAGTCCAATATTCAACTATAAAAACTAGTAATAAGTTAGTTTTAGTTACAATAAAAAGAGAAAAAACATGTAAAATATGCTGAAAAACGTTTACGCAGACTTATCGGTTTGCGTTGTAAAAAAACCCCAACATTTTCACACATTTAAATTTATTTTGAGCACTTCCGGTCATCAAATGTCAAAATAATTGGTATCAAAAAATAGCCCTAAATGCACTCTATAGAATGACATAATTTATTTCTCTTAAAATATAAATTATGAATAATTTTTAATAGGAAAAACATGAAAATTTTATGAAAATAAAACACCTTTATTTATATTTTAATTTATTTTGAGCACTTCCGGTTGTCAAAAGACAACTCCGTGACCACCAAAATGTAGCCCCACATTCCCTCTACAGAATGGTGTAATTGGTGTCTCTTCATGTCAAAGGACGGATAAGATACAGCCGATAATCTAAGGGGGGGGTGGTATCCACCCCCCCCCCTGGTGCCTCGGGTATATCGGGTATAACTTTTGAATGGTATGGTATATCATCACACATTTTAGCTCAGAATGTGTGCAAATGAATCCTCTACAGCTACCTAAAACGTCAAAATTTTATTCCTAACGAAAAAAAATTGATTTGGAAAAAACCTAGGGGGGGGGTGGATACCACCCCCCCCTGGTAGCCCGAGGGTTAACTCATTATTTGCCAGCTTTTTTCCAAGAACGATACTAACATTTTTCAACACATACTGGTATGTAAATAGGAGCATAAACAAGGCGGTAAACAAGGAAGCTGTAAGATTAACAATTTTGCTATAAAAGCAAATAAATTTAATTTTTTAAAGATGAAAATGGCCAAGATGTCAATGACAGACAAAAATGTGTATTCAGGCACACTCCATGAGCAACGAGTCTTGGAGCTAAAGCTATGATCACTGCTTACTCCGATGAACAGTGTAGAGAAAGATTAGGAGTTAAAGCTAGAGTTAAGAAACATTGCCATCAAAGATGAAAGGAGATCGGCTCAATGTCAATTGTGGGGTTTCATTGAGAAAGCCTCAATGACCCGCAGATATCTGGATTGGAACCTGATGGATGATCAAGTGTAGAGAGAGATGCTGGCTAAATACCACAATCTGCGGCCAAAATCAAGCGCAATAATATTATTGATTCTTGCATCAATTTGGAGATGATCTCAGAGAAGGAAAAGCCAGACTCAAAAAAGCAAATATTTATTTATTTATTTATTTACTGAGAATTTGATATAGCGCCCCTTCAAAGTTACTACTCAGGAGCGCTCCTAGTCCAACCTCGGTCGAATAAGACAGTCTTGAGAAGAGAAAGAAATGAAGTAGAAGTAGAAAGGCTAATAGGTATTTGACGAAGGATAACAGGGAGCTCATTCCAGGTCGCAGGGCCAGCCACGGAGAAAGCAAGGCGCTGCCTGATTGCAGTCCGTGAGCGTGGAACAATAAGTGCCGCTTGTGCAGCTGAGCGGAGACAGCAGCGGCGTTGAACAAGCGTGGTCGAGCAACAGAGCTCCTGCAAGTATAAAGGAGCCAAACCCTCAAAGCAGCGCCGGTGTAAAGGTTTCAAATTACCCCCTCCTAAACATTACCCCCCGGTAACTTGAAACCGGTTTCAGATTACCCTCCGGTAATCTGAAGCCGGTTTCAAATTACCCTAGGGGGTAATCTCAAACCGGTTTCATCCTACCCCCTACGGTTTCAGGTTACCCCCATATAAGACATTCATCCAGCTTTCATTTCACCTCTAGAGAACTTTCATCCAGCTTCCATTTCTCAACCAGAGAACCTTAATCCAGCTTCCATTTCTCAAGCGTTGTTTTCGTCAATCCAGCTCCTATTTCACCTACAGAAAACCTTCATCCAGCTTCTATTTCACCTACAGAAAACCTTCATCCAGCTTCTATTGCACCTCTAGAAAACCCTTATCCAGCTTCCATTTCTCAAGCGTTGTTTTCGTCAATCCAGCTTCTATTTCACCTACAGAAAACCTTCATCCAACTTCTATTTCACCTATAGAAAACCTTCATCCAGCTTACATTTCTCAAGCCTTGTTTTCATCAATCCCACTGCTATTTCACCTACAGAGAACCATCATCCAGCTTCCATTTCTCAAACGTTGTTTTTGTCAATCAAGCTTCTGAGTTTTTTTATGTCTAACACTTAGTTAAATGGATTGACAAAACAAATGTTGTGAAATGGAAGCTGGATGAAGGTTCTCTGTAGGTGAAATGGAAGCTGGATGAAGGTTATCCGTTTTGAAATGGAAGCTGGATGAAGGTTCTCTGCAGGTGAAATAGAAGCTGGATGAAGGTTCTCTGTAGGTGAAATGGAAGCTGGATGAAGGTTCTTTGTAGGTGAAATGGAAGCTGGATGAAGGTTATCCGTTTTGAAATGGAAGCTGGATGAAGGTTCTCTGTATGTGAAATGAAAGCTGGATATACTTGATTCATTCGGAATACAGAGGGGGTAACCTGAAACCGGGGGGTAGGATGAAACCGGTTTCAGATTACCCCTAGGGGGTAATCTGAAACCGGTTTCAAGTTACCGGGGGGTAATGTTTAGGAGGGGGTAATTTGAAACCTTTACACCGGACCAAGACGGAAATTCTGTAAGATTATGTAATGCGCTGTGGGTAAGAGAGCCAGTGGAGTACATGTACATCCCTCATGTTCTCGGAGACTCGGCCAAACTTGGGAATGCGGCCTATGAGGCGGGCAGCAGTGCGCAGGACCCTATTTAGGGGCCCCACCCGACAGGCTGGAAGTCCAACGTATATGGAACTGCAGTAGTCCAAGCGTTAAACTGCAAACGCTTGAACAAGTGGCCTCCTCTGGAACACATCAATAAGGCTATCAATAATTTCACAGAGACTCATTACGAGTTTGAGCACTGGTGGTGGACACATTTAACACAAGTTTGGAAACACTATCAAGTTTGCTTGATAACAATTATACGAGTAATAACTTAATAAAATCAGTTTTTCTTACTTTATGTTGCATTACGTTTTTGAATCTTCAAAAAAGTGGGCGGTCACACTAAAAGTGATATAACTTTTGATCTGTTTGAAATATTTTAGTAAAATCTGGCCATCATGTGTAAAATTTATGTATTGTATTTAAGCCTGCAAAATTTCATTTCGGAATTCTAACTACTGGCCAAGATATTGTCCAAAAATCGTAGGGCCATTTTTATGGCCCACCCTGTATGTGAGTACAAGAAAAGTCACACTATGAAAGTTGCTGATGACATGTTGGAAACAAGTCATCACAACTGAAGTCTTGAAGTAAGTCAACAAATGTATCGCCTTCTGGAATATCAGAGTGTTGACAGCAGTGTTCCACGAATGTATTTTCGACTTCAAACACTTCATCACATATTCCACAACCGTAAGTTCTCACAACAAAAGAATTTGTGGCAACAACAGATAATATTGGGTGGTGTCTGGAGAAACGATTTTCGCGGTAACTTTGGTTTATACTTAGCACTGATAAAAAGTCTCGTGGGTTATCTGTTCTATGCAAGTTCTCTTTTTCATAAAAACAGCTGACATCACCACCATCGTTGGTAAGACTCTTAGATGACGTATGTTCCTGATGTATGCGAGTTTTCCTAAGCCCAACATTTTCATTCAACTCGCTCTTGCATCGTTTCTCGTCATAATGAGTGGTTATCATGCATGTCTGTGTAACTGCTATGTTACGTAATCGAGATTTGTATGAGTTTCCAATGCTGTGAGTTTTTAGGTGACATATAAGATGACTTCTCACTGCATATGCTTTTTGACATGTATTGCATGTGTATGGTCTTTCTACAGTGTGAGTTCTCATGTGTCTTTGGAGACCATCTTTTCCAACAAATGCTTTGTGACACAAATGACATTTAAATGGCTTATCTCCATTGTGGTTTCGTAAATGATTTTTGAGATGTCCACTCTGTGTAAACATTTTGTTACATAACTTACACTTGTATGGCTTTTCTCCAGTGTGTAATCGTGTATGTATTTTTAGATTCCTGCTCCATCTAAATGTTCTATTACATAATTCACACTTGTAAGGCTTTTCTCCAGTGTGTAATCTTTTGTGGTTTTTCATATCGTGGCGCCTTGAAAATGTTTTATTGCATACCTCACACTTGTATTGCCGTTTTCCACTGGTGTGTAATGTTGTGTCTACTTCCAAAGCATTGAGGTTTTCACTATTTAAAATATGCACCAATGAAAAGTCTTGTGGGTTATCTGTTGTAGACAACACTTTTTCATAAAAACAGCTGTCACCGTCACCACTGTTGGTATGATTTATACTCTGCACTGATGAAATGACTTGTGGGTTGTCTGTTGTAGACAACTCTTTTTTATAAAACCAGCTGTCCCCACCACCGTTGCTGGCAATGCTCTTCGATGACGTATGTTCTTGATTCTGTGTTTTCTTCAGCACAACATTTTCATTCGACTCATATCGCTTTTCCTCACTTTTTTTGGTTATTTTCTGGCAGGACAAACGTTCGGTTTGTGTGATTGCTGTGTTATGCAAGACATTTCGAGACTTGTAAGACTTTCCAATGCTGTGAGTTTGTAAGTGATCTCTAAGATGACTTCTCTCTGCATATGCTTTTTGACATATATTACAAGTGTATGGTCTTTCTCCAGTGTGAGTTCTTATGTGTATTTTGAGAACATCTTTTCCAACAAATGCTTTGTGACACAAATGACATTTAAATGGCTTATCTCCATTGTGGATTCGTAAATGATTTTTGAGATGTCCACTCTGTGTAAACATTTTGTTACATAACTTACACTTGAATGGCTTTTCTCCAGTGTGTAATCGTGTGTGTATTTTTAGATTCCTGCTCCATCTAAATGTTCTATTACATAATTCACACTTGTAAGGCTTTTCTCCAGTGTGTAATCTTTTGTGGTTTTTCAGATCGTGGCGCCTTGAAAATGTTTTATTACATACCTCACACTTGTATTGCTGTTTTCCACTGGTGTGTAATGTTGTGTCTACTTCCAAAGCATTGAGGTTTTCACTATTTAAAATGTGCACCGATGAAAAGTCTTGTGGGTTATCTGTTGTAGACAACACTTTTTCATAAAAACAGCTGTCACCGTCACCACTGTTGGTATGATTTATACTCTGCACTGATGAAATGACTGGTGGGTTGTCTGTTGTAGACAACTCTTTTTCATAAAACCAGCTGTCACCACCACCGTTGCTGGCAATGCTGTTCGATGACGTATGTTCTTGATTCTGTGTTTTCTTCAGCACAACATTTTCATTCGACTCATATCGCTTTTCCTCACTTTTTTTGGTTATTTTCTGGCAGGACAGACGTTCGATTTGTGTGATTGCTGTGTTATGCAAGACATTTCGAGATTTGTATGACTTTCCAATGCTGTGAGTTTGAAAATGAAATTGTTCTTCATTTTCATTCAACTCGTATTGTTCTTCATTTTCATTCAACTCGTATTGTTCTTCATTTTCATTCAACTTGCATTGTTCTTCATTTTCCTCCAACTCGTATTGTTCTTCATTTTCGTTCAACTCGCATTGTTCTTCATTTTCATCCAACTCGTATTGTTCTTCATTTTCGTTCAACTCGCATTGTTCTTCATTTTCATTCAACTCGTATTGTTTTTCATTTTCATTCAACTCGTATTGTTCTTCATTTTCATTCAACTCGCATTGTTCTTCATTTTCATTCAACTTGTATTGTTCTTCATTTTCATTCAACTTGCATTGTTCTTCATTTTCATTCAACTCACATTGTTTTTTGTCAAGCTGTGTGTTTATCTGGCACACCAGATGTTCAATCTGTGTGACTGCCACGTTATGTAAGACATTCTGAGACTCGTATGAGCTTCCAACGCTGTGACTTTTTAAGTGACGTCTAAGACCACTTCTTTCTACATATGATTTTTGACATGTATTACAAGTGTATGGTCTTTCTCCAGTGTGAGTTCTTGCGTGCCTTTTGAGAACATCTTTTGCAACATATGCTTTGGGACACAAATGACATTTAAATGGCTTATCTCCATTGTGGATTCGTAAATGAAATTTGAGAGCCTCACTTCGTGGAAACACTTTGCTACAAAACTCACACATGTATGGGTTCTCTCCAGTATGTAATATTTTGTGTGCGTTCAGATGGCTGCTGCATGTAAATCTTTTATTACACACTTCACATTTGTGTTCCTTTTCTCCAGTGTGTAATCGTGTGTGATTTTTTAGACTGCTTGTGCGTGTAAATGTTTTATTGCAGATCTCACACTTGTAAGGTTTCTCACCAGTGTGTACTCTTGTGTGTACTTTTAGATGGTCACTCTTTGTAAATATTTTATTACAGAACTCACACTTGTATTTCCGTTCTCCACTGGTGTGTAGTGCTGTGTCCACTTCCAATGCATAAAGATTTTCACTGTTAGAACAGCTTGGACTGCACGTCTCTGAAATGTTTGCCATAATTTATCCTTACAATGATTCCACGCAGAATAGTCTTTCTTCAGTACAGGTCCATATATGGTTTTCTAGGAAACTCGTCTTTTTAAAAGCCTTGTTAAATGACTTTTTCTATAATAGTGTAATGCTGCACATGTCATTTGAAATTCCACGACTGTCTAAATGTTTTGTAACATAGATCACACAAGCAAGTGACATAGATCACATATGTATACAAGTGTGACTTTTATCCAGTGTTGATTCTCGCATGGACTGTGAGAGCAGCAAGTTGCACAAAATGATTTGTCAAAGTATTCTTATTTGTAATGTCTTTCCTCAGTGTGTCATCTCAGATGCACTATGAGAGTGATGCCCTTGGAAATGCTTTGCAACAAATGTTGTAGGTGTATGTTTTGTCACAAATATCCATGTTCTTACTTTTTTTATGTCCTTGTGTATGTCTTTGCGCCATAAACAGTATTTTCTGCCTTTCAACATCGAACCCTGAAAAGAGTTTTAAGAAAACATGTAAAATTTTACGCATTGCAATGGAATGAATCCAGGATAGCAAATCCAAACTTAAAATACTAAAATCATTTAAAAAAACTATTATGAAATGTCATGCTAGCTAGTATGCCCTGTGCATCCTTTCATTACATTTCGCATTGACTAAATTGCTGGTCGCTCGACTTTGGCCTCCAGCAGAATGATTTTCTTGATGGCGTATTGCATTCTGTGGTGCATCTCGTCAATGGGAAAACCCAGCAAACCCCTAAAATTGATGGTCATGTCTCCATATCTATGCTGGAGGTGCTTCATTGGTTTGCTATTCACCAACGTATTGAGTTCAGGTTAGCTACTCTGGAGTGGCGAAGACGTCAGAGCATCGCCGTAATTTACCTCCAAGAGCCATTCAGCCTCATGTTGGCTATCCATGGACGTCGTCCTCTAACTTCTGCCGCAAATGGAGTCCCTTAGTTCCTTCTTATGCGAACTTTTCGTCAATGGACGATTCGTGCAAGGGCTGTTCTTCAAACGAAATAAATTGAGTAAATCCAGCTTCCATTTAGACACGCGTTCGCTTCAATGTTCCAGCAACAATTTTGTCCGGGTTTTTTTGTCCGGGAGGGGGGTTGTCCAGGGGGAGATGTCCTACACTCGTGTTGACATACCACAGCCGTGAAATATCAAGCCTTCTCTGTTGGTTGATTTTTTAAATGATCTACGACGCGAAACTACACCATTTTAAGTAACGCACTCACAATATAGGGCAAAATAAATAATTCCAACAAGTTTACTGAAGAAAATGTTTTATTTGTAATTTATCGACTTATTATAATTGTCGTCAAAATGGCGTTGCATAAAATCAAAGGCCTGACCTGCGAATGAATTATTTATATTGTTGCCCTCTAGCGAATAAAAATCATATTGCATTTGAGTGCTTCAAAGTCTCCAACTATAACTGGTGCGATGATTTCAATCAACGTAAAATTTAATGTAAACTTATCAATGATTTTCTTCAGTAGATGAGATTAAGTTGCTTATTTACTCAAATTCTTATTTAGTTACGTCATACACCTGCGTCTGTTTGTCCCCTTCCGATAAACAAACGCTAAAATCATGTCCAACGACAATTTTCCATCTGGACAGACTGGACTAATTGCATAGCAAACGAACATGTTTTGATATTCGAACTGTTCCACGGAAATGGTTCACAGACAAATGATTTAACGACAAAAGCTTCATGACAAAAAGCTCACAACAAATGGTACAGGTAAAAGATATTACTGACCCCTCCCCCATGCAAAAAACCCAGGCCACCCCACCAATTTAGACAAAGGCAAAATAAAAATAAAAACATAAACTAACCATTTCCTGTACGAATAGTGTACCTATGTAGTTAATTGATAAATGTCTCATCATTCCAGTTTCTATTTAAATAGCAAGAATTGCATTTTGCAAAACCAATTTCCATTAAGATAAAAAAAAATCGTCAATCCGGCTTCCACATCAGGCAAAATAAATCCATCAAGCCAGCTTCTATTTAAATAGCAACACTAGTCTAAATCAATCCAACATCTTTTAAAATAATATTTTCCATCAAACCAGGTTCAAGTTAGGCAAGAGCATTTCATTGATTCTCAAGTCACACGTAGTCCTTGATGTGCCATGAAGTCCCGTTTGAATTTTGGTGTTGGGGGAGTTTCTCACTTCCAATGAGTCAGTGGGTCCCTGGACATGAAAAATCACCGAGGTGCTTGTCCGCCATGACGCCACGAATGACGTAATTGACAAATCCAAAATGGCCGCCAGCGGCCATATTGTAAAATTTATCTCTTTCATTTCTTACAGCATATGCACGTGCAATACCTCTAATGGTACTGATTCAGGTATGTAGAATTCATTTCTGATATTGTTTTTGTCATTAGAGGTCATCTTGAGGCCGTAAGGTCATGATAAAGGTCATTTTTTTCATCTTTTTCAATTCTTACAGCTTATGCACGTGTAATACCTCTAATGGTACTAATTAAGGTATGTAGAATTCATTTCTGATATTGTTTTTGTCATCAGAGGTCATTTTAAGGTTATAGAGGTCAAGGTCAAGGTCACAAAGTTTCAACTTTTTCATTTCTTACTGGACACACATGTCTAATACCTCTAATGTTACTGATTCGGGTATGTAGAATTCATTTCTGATATTGTTTTTGTCATCTGGGGTCATCTGAAGGTTATGTGGTCATGGTCAAGGTCATTTGTCGCATCAATGATGTTGATTATAACTTGAATGAATGCAGCAGTATAAACAACTGTTACAACTTTAATTGAACAAACGTAGCTAATTAGGACATGTTTGAAGTCAATGCTGCCTCATGTCATATTTCAGCACATCAATAAAGGTTGTCTTCAAAATATAACCATTATGATTGCTTTGGATGTGTGCGTCGTACGTTCTTTGTAGAATAAATTTTTGTCTTTCCATGACAAAATATGGCACAGAAATTTGCAGCAGCGTGGCAACCACAGCGTCAATTGTCACAGTCTTTGTTTGCACTGTTGCATATTGTGTGCAGAATTCGCGATAAGGGATGCAGACATTGTGTTAAGCAGTGCACCGAAGTGCTCCTTCCATCCGCATTTTAATGGCTCTGTGGTTTTGCTTCATGTTCATTGTGTGTTGCAAGTGGTTGGCATGGTGCACCAGGAGGGCCCTCGCTCAGGCTCGCTGGATGTGGCTTCTAATCCCACTGCTTGCAAGAGGGAATGCATCAATTCCAAACGTGGATGCGATATAGTTGTCTAAGCTCAGCTTGTCGAACGTCTCACAGGTTGTAATTGACCTTGGCTCTGCCCAGACACGCACCAAGTACTTCTCTACTAATGCTGCATCTTGCTCTTGTCTCTCCAAAGTTTGTTAGATACATAAGTGTACTGGGTTGCCGGCAATACCTGCATGTCTGGATCCCACCATGGACTTAGGCCTGCAGCATAAGATTGGATATGGACAGCCATAGCTGTCAGCAGGGAGCCCGGATGGGCAGTGTAGATTATACAAAGGGACCCACTAGGATCTAGTGGACATGCCCGACACCTGGAGAGGCGCTACAGAAAAACCAAGTCAGCTGTCGAGCAATCAGCTATAGGATAAGACCGATAAATGCACTGTCAGTCTAAGGAAAAGGAGCGAAGCTACTGAGAGTCCAAGATTATCCAGCACTCGATGAGCCCAGGAACCTCTTGACTGCATTTAACGATACATGCAGTCCGTGAAGCCACGGCTAGTAGTCCACCACCAACCTTTCCACCTACGACCTGCAGTCTATCCTCCTTAACCTCGGTCACACTTATTGAGAAGATTGCTGCTGCACAACAAACGCAGAACTTTATTATCTTGAAAAATAGCCTCCCAGTTTTCCAGTCATGTTTTCGCAAGCGCCATTCCACAGAAACGTTAGGCCTACTTATCCGCTTTTTCTCTGACATCTATGTATACGGTGTTATCGATAGATCTCTTATAACTCTCCTCTCACTGTTTAATTTGACGTGACATACATTCATACACTCCCACATGCATGCATACTTTCCACGTACGACCTGCAGTCTATCCTCCTTATCGTCGATCACGACATTCTCTATACGGTGCTATCCAGCACTTTATAGGTACGGTACAAGCGTTTATCAATTTCCTTTGGCCACTCTGGAAATGCACTTGATTGGCTTGCTTCCTTTCTGCAGGACCGCTCCTTCATATGGTAGCCTACGGGTCAACTAGATCGTCGTGGATCTATTTGCATAAGCTACACTGCTGATCCGGTACTATGTACGTGTTTGGGCAGGAGCAAGGTCAACCAGACCTGTGAGACATTCGACCAGCTGAGATTAGACAACTGTATCACATCCACAGTCGGAATTGATGCTCTATGCGTCCTTCAAGCACTGGGAATCAGAGGCCACATACAGAGAGGGGCCTTCCTGTTGGGCAGAGTGGCCATGCCAGCTAATTGCAACACACAATGAACATGAAGCAAAACTACAGAGCCATTAAAATGCGGATGGAAGGAGCACTTCGGTGCACTGCTTAACACAATGTCTTCATCCTTTGTCGCGAATTCTGCACACAATATGCAACAGTGCAAACAAAGACTGTGACAATTGACGCTGTGGCATAGGCGTAGCCACATGAAGGCAGGAGGAGGCAGTTGCCTCCTCTTGGATTTTCCCGTATTTGCCTCCTCTTGCCCGAACTCCATCGCCATACAAATCTGCATGCAAATGATGCAATTTACTTACTTACTGCACTGTTCAAGCGAATGTTGTACCGTACGGCGTATACTATTTCCTGACACACAGACACAGTTTTCGTTTCCGGTAACAAACGCCTAACTTCAGTATTTTTCAAGTAAATTGTACTAATCGAATTATTGTGTATTATCGTCATTCCGACTCATTCGTCAATTCGTCAATAGTCATTATTATGTCTGCGGGGCCGCCAAATAAGAAACTTCGACAGATTGTGCTATCTTTTGCCAGCCAAAAGCCAGCGAAGAAATACACAGGTAACGACAGGTTATTAGTAATAACGCCTATGGTTATTAGTTATAATTAGTAACGAAGCTTCTCTTGAAGAAAAGACCTAGTTTCATCAATCCAACTTTATATACTTACGGAAACAATTATTTCCATCATCCAACTTCTATTTAATCAAACTTCCATTTAGGCAAGAAATCATTCTCATCAATCCCTGCAGCTTCCATTTTAAAGCAACAATGTAAAATAATTTAGCAACGTAAACTAGGGTTTAACCGTTATACCGTTAGGATTAGTAAATAGTAATTATGGTAACTTTGTAAGGGGCTTCTATCCCCCCTAAACAACCGGGCTCAATCCCTCTCCTTCCCCCCTACTGTGAGTGAAGAGATCTGTAACTTGTAAAAGAAACACTCCCCCCTGTTTTTCAGAAGTGGGACGGATCTGGGCATAGAAGAATTCATTTGGCTTTTTCGTCAACCGACAGCTGCTGAACATGGTTGTGACACCTATAGCACAGAAGTCGAGCATAAGTTACGTACTAAAATTAACATCTTTAATAGTCAGTAGATACAGAACTTGTCAAAATTACTGCAATGAAAGACAAGTTGAACTCATAACTTATGTGAACTTCTCACAATTTCATGCTCGTAAAATTTTTACGTTCACATACTGATGTTCTCTATACTTAAAATAATGGCGGCAGAAGCTTTGCAACTGTTAGTTTCAGACATGCTTAAAAAGTAATTGCTGTGAATTATACTACCCCTAAAAAAAGGTCGTCAGGAAAAAAAAAGTCTACGATTTTCGTCTATTGCTCCATGGATAAATTTTGCCTCCTCTTGTTTGCTCCATGGGTACATTTTGCCTCCTCTTGTGCCTCCTCTTGAAAAGAGGTCTGGCTACGCCACTGCGCTGTGGTTGCCACGCTGCTGCAAATTTCTGTGCCATATTTTGTCATGGAAAGACAAAAATTTATTCTACAAAGAACGTACGACGCACATATCCAAAGCAATCATAATGGTTATATTTTGAAGACAACCTTTATTGATGTGCTGAAATATGACATGAGGCAGCATTGACTTCAAACATGTCCTAATTAGCTACGTTTGTTCAATTAAAGTTGTAACAGTTGTTTATACTGCTGCATTCATTCAAGTTATAATCAACATCATTGATGCGACAAATGACCTTGACCATGACCACATAACCTTCAGATGACCCCAGATGACAAAAACAATATCAGAAATGAATTCTACATACCCGAATCAGTAACATTAGAGGTATTAGACATGTGTGTCCAGTAAGAAATGAAAAAGTTGAAACTTTGTGACCTTGACCTCTATAACCTTAAAATGACCTCTGATGACAAAAACAATATCAGAAATGAATTCTACATACCTTAATTAGTACCATTAGAGGTATTACACGTGCATAAGCTGTAAGAATTGAAAAAGATGAAAAATGACCTTTATCATGACCTTACGACCTCAAGATGACCTCTAATGACAAAAACAATATCAGAAATGAAATTTTCTACATACCTGAATCAGTACCATTAGAGGTATTGCACGTGCATATGCTGTAAGAAATGAAAGAGATAAATTTTACAATATGGCCGCTGGCGGCCATATTGGATTTGTCAATTACGTCATTCGTGGCGTCATGGCGGACAAGCACCTCGGTGATTTTTCATGTCCAGGGACCCACTGACTCATTGGAAGTGAGCAACTCCCCCAACACCAAAATGCAAACGGGACCTCATGGCACATCATGGATCAACGCGTTTGCACGTTATTTTTAAAATTACCAGACAAAAGCAATAATTAACCCTTTATCGACCATGGATATAATGTAAAGCTTCGAGAGTTCATCAGCACCCACAAAAGTCACGTCAGGGAGGCCAGCTTATTCATAGGACTTCCCATACCACCAATTAGGCCTACACTTTGGTCCCTGCCACAAATTTCATAGTATTCATGTGTTAATTCAAGGAATTTTGTAACCCTAACTGACAGGCTATTCGAAATAGCCAAATTAGGAATAGGCCTACCCCGGTATTTAATTTATTTCCTTTTAAGAGAGCAGACATAGGCCTATGCAGTATATGTATGCTTTCAAGCCAATGCGTCTATCTGATATAATTGGATTGATACAATGGAACAACGTCGCCAAATCAATGTGGAAAATCAAGTGCAAGATGCTTCACCAAGGAATAACTCCAAAGCACACACATTGAAATGCGGACTATGTAAATTATGTGAGTCTGTGCAAAATACTTTCTGAGAAAGGTCGCAATTGTGTGATTTCAGATTGTGGGTTCTACAAAAGCATGCATGCCTTGTTATTCTTCTGTAAGAAATCTTTATTCAACAGATTTTATATCAATAGTTTTTCACTGACAAGTCTTAGGGATATTCAGTCTGTGTGGAATTTTATTTGTATGTAAGCAAGGGGTCTACAAAATGTATGGGGGGGTGGTTAGACAAAATGTATGGGTGCACGAAGTGGGGAAGGGTCCAAATTATATGATTGTTGGCATATAGCCTATATACATGTAGATATAGATGCCCCCTAACAATATAAATATGAACAAATAGAAGCCTCCTAAACAATTCATACAAGAATCATGTAATAGTATCTCTCAAATGTAATTAATGACAGAATACAAAAAAGAGAAAAACTTAGAAAACCAAAGCTCACTTGACATGAGTTATTATCTACTGTGTGTTCAAAAATAGCAACTCAAATGTTTAATGTCAAGCACTTTAAGAAATGTGTCTTTGTGGGGAGTGTCAGTATAGTGATGATAACAATGTTTAACAAACTCCTTTTCTGTTTCTAACAGTTTATCGCAAATTCCACAGCCATAGGGCATCTCTGTGATTTCATCACTGTCAGCTCCCTGTGACAGATCTATAAATATACATTTATCGCCTACACATGTCTTGTTGCCTTGAAAACATGACACACATCGCATTGTCTTGGTATTTGGATGGCGTTGCAGAGACAATGCAAACGTCTTCTGGCACAAATTGCACAAATACCATCTTTCTTCCTCGTGGATTCTCAAATGCTGTTGCAGAACTTCATTTTGTGCAAATGTCTTCAAACAGATATTGCACTTGTAAGACTTTTCTCCTATGTGAGTTTTTATGTGTGCTTGAAGTGTATAACTTCCTGCAAATGATTTCTGACATGTATTGCATTTGTGTGGCTTTTCTACGGTATGCACCATCATATGGAATTTCAGGTCACATTCTTGGTCAAATACTTTACAACATGTTTGACACACGAAAGTGTTTCTCCTAGTGTTGGTGGGTATGTGGGCTTTTTCTTCAGTGTGGTGGTCTCTTATATGAGCGACTAGCTTATCATTTCTTGAAAATGCCTTCTCACACATAGTGCATTTGTGTATTTTTTCTCCGGTATGTATCAACTCGTGACGTTTCAGCTCAAATTGTCGGTCAAATCCTTTACGACATGTTTCACACTTGAAAGAGTTTCTACTAGTGTTGGTGTGTGTGTGGGTTTGGTGAGCCTTTTCTCCAGTGTGGTGGTCTCTTACATGTGCGATTAGTCTATAACTGAATATAAATGCCTTCTCACACATACTGCATTTGTGTGGTTTTTCTCCGGTATGTATCATCTCATGGCGTCTCAGACCATATTCTCGGTCAAATCCTTTACGACATGTCCGACACTTGAATGCCTTTTCTTCATCAGTGATATTGCGCTTATATGGCTTTCCTCCAGTGTGGTAGCTTTTTATGTGTGCTTTTAGGCGATCATTTCTTGTAAAACCTTTCTGACAAATATTGCATTTGTGCGGTCTTTCTCCAGTGTGTGTCATCATATGGCGTCTCAAGTACCACGCTTGTCTAAAGGCTTTATGACAAGTTTGACACTTGATTAACTTTTTTCCAGTGTCTGTGAAATTCTTTTCAGTTTCAAACATCGCGCTGCATATTCTCCGGGTGTTTTGATTAATACCAGTTTCAATTGTTCTGAGATCATTAGAGAAATGTTTTTCACCAGAACTTGGATTATTGTTTTGAATACTCGAATAGCCACAAGAACTCTCCATGATGTTATTAATATCAGCTCCCAGTGTTGACAGATCTTTATAGAAATTTGCATCACCCACACTTGGATTCTTGTCTTGAATACTCACATAGCCAAAAGCACTCTCCGTGCTAATATTGATACCAGCTCCCAGTGCTGAGAGATCATTGAAGAAATTTGCTTGACCAAAACTTGGATTCCTGCCTTGAATACATGAGGCACATTGCATTGTCTGGGCTTTTGGATGTTGTTGTCGAGACGATGCAAACAACTTACGACACGTTGTGCACTTATAAAATTTCTGATCACTGTGGGTTATCAAGTGCATTTGGAGAACATTATTCTGTGCAAATGCTTTGTGACAATAATTGCATTTGAACGGTTTTTCTCCAGTGTGGATTCTTGTGTGAAGTTTGAGTTGGTAATTATCTGAAAATGTTTTATGACAATAATCGCACTTGGATCGTCGTTTCTCTGCCATCGCACGGTGTTCTAGGTGATGCACGAATTTCTTACACGTTTGGCACTTGAATTCCTTTTCTAAAGCGTCAGTGTGGTCTCTGCAAATGTGTGTATCAATGTGTGTAAGTGCAAGATGCTTTGTCAGTGAGATTGCAATTGTGTGATTTTTCCGTCTGTGGGTTCTGTAACGGCGTTCCTTGTTCTTCTTCTCTGAAAACGCTTTATTCAACAGATTTCAATTCCATTGTTTTCAATGACATTGTTGCCCATTTCTTAGAGATCTTCAGTCTGTCAATTTGCCCATCTATTTCTTATTCTCCAGTGTGGTATAATTGTCATGTTCCAAGCTATTATCTGAAAAAATGTGTACAAAGTAATAGACAATACCATGGTTTTGGGTTGGCATGCATATAATAGTCCTACGCTTCTTTTAGAAACTGACTCTGCAAATTGCTCTCTCACAGATATAGCTAGTTTATGTTTTCCCCAGTGTGCTCTATTTAAGATGTGGGTCATTCCATCCCAATTGAGCACATCTTCACAAAAGTTATTCGAGATTCAGAATCTCGGATGTCAATGAAATTTTCACATATAATATTTAATATTGTTTTAGAGGAATTTACTGCAGATTTTAGATGAATGCCAGCAGATCATGATCAATTATTAAACTTAACAAAACTCACAGACGCAACTCACAACACGATAAGTCGGTGTCGTTTAGATTAAATGCTGAGGAAAAGAGTGATTGTTAGGAAGAAATTTTGGTAGTAATTAATCACTAAAAATTATAAATAATTTGCGAAAATAATTTTCATCAACCAAGAATACTTCTCTTTAATCCAGATTCTGCATAGGTAAGAGTCCATTTCATTAATTTACACAACAAATTATATTTAATCGACCAATTCTCAGATTTCAGTGAGATTGTTATAAAAATCCAATTTAATATTTAACTGCAAATCATTCTTATTAATCCGTTTTCGAAATTGCAATAATTTTTACTCAAATAAAAGAGGGATCGATGAAAAGATTATTGCTGAAATTGGAGCTGGATTGAAATGATGAAGCCAATAGCAAAACCACATCTTTTACTTTTAAGACATCAGGAAATATTTGAAATACACCTAAAGATACTTGTCATGTGCAAGTCGAAAAGAAAGCCAATCCGCCAGTGGAGAGTTTCTGCCTAACTATTTAGATGAAAGCACGAGACAGGTCGTATTGTCTGGGCATTTAGATGACATCACATTTATACGATTGTTGACATAGATTGTTGGCATACAAAGTATATATAGAAGGCCCCCTAACAATAGAAATATGAACAAATACAAGCCTCTTAAGCAGTTCATACAAGAATCATGCTATAATATCTCTCAAGCTATGTAATTAATGACAGAACACACAAAAAAATGAAACGTTTAGAAAACTAAACTTAACTTGACATGAGTTAATCTCTATCATGTGTTCAAAAATAGGAACTCAAATGTTTAATGTCAAGAATTTTCAGAAATGTGTCTTTGTGGGGAGTGTCAGTATAGTGTTGATAACAATGTTTAACAAATTCCTTTTCAGTTTCAAACAGTTCATCACAAATTCCACAGCCATAAGGCATCTCTGGAAGTTGATCAATGTCATCTTCTGGTGAAAGACTCTTAAAGTAATATCTGTCAACTACATGAGGCATGTTGCCTTGAAAACACGAGACACATCGCATTGTCTGGGTATTTGGATGGCATTGCAGAAACAATGCAAACGTCTTCTGGCACAAATTGCACAAATACCATCTTTCTTCTGTGTGGGTTTTCAAATGCTGTTGAAGAACTTTGTTTTGTGCAAATATTTTCAGACAGATATTGCACATGTAAGACTTTTCTCCTATGTGAGTTATTATGTGTGCTTGTAGTGTATAACTTCCTGCAAATGATTTCTGACATGTATTGCATTTGTGTGGTTTTTCTACGGTATGCACCATCATATGGAATTTCAGGTCACGTTCTTCATCAAATACTTTACGACATGTTTGACACTTGAAAGAGTTTCTCCTAGTGTTGGTCGGTATGTGTGCTTGATGAACCTTTTCTCCAGTGTGGTCGTCTCTCATGTGTGCAAATAATTTATAACTTCTTGTAAATGCCTTCTCACACATACTGCATTTGTGTGGTTTCTCTCTGGTATGTATCATCTCATGGCGTTTCAGATAATATTCTTGTTCAAATCCTTTACGACATGTCCGACACTTGAATGCCTTTTCTTCAGTGTGCTGGTTTCTTATGTGTTTTTTTAGGCAATCATTTCTTGCAAAACGTTTGTGACAAATATTACATTTGTGTTTTTTCTCCAGTGTGCGCCATCATATGACGTCTCAAGTGACACTTTTCCCCAAAGGTTTTATGACATGTTTGACACTTGAATGCCTTTTTTCCAGTGTCGGTAAAATTCTTTTCAGTTTCAAGCATTCTATTGCATATTCTCTCGGTGTTTTGATTAGTACCAGTTTCAATTGTTCTGAGGTCATTAAAGAAATGTGCTTCACCAAAACTTGGATTCTCGCCTTGAATACTCACAAAGCCACAAGAACTCTCCAAAATGTTATTGATACCAGCTCCCAGTGTAGAGAGATCATTAAAGAAATTTGCTTCACCAAAAGTTGGATTCTTGCCTTGAATACATGATGAACATTGCATTGTCTGGGCTTTTGGATTTTGTTGTTGAGACGATACAAACAACTTGCGGCACGTTGTGCACTTATAAAATTTCTGATCACTGTGGGTTATCAAGTGCATTTGGAGAACATTATTCTGTGCAAATGCTTTGTGACAATAACTGCATTTGAACGGTTTTTCTCCAGTGTGGATTCTTGTGTGAAGTTTGAGTTGGTATTTATTCGAAAATGTTTTATGACAAAAATCGCACTTGACACGTTGTTTTTCTGCCATCGTAAGGTGTTCTACGTGATGCACGAATTTAAATTTCTTACAACACGTTTGGCAATTGAATGTCAGTGTGGTCTATAGATGTAAACGTGAGTCTGTGCAAGACACTGTATCAGAGAGATAGCACTTGTGCGATTTTCCGGCTGTTGGTTGTATAACGGTGTGCTTGCTTGTTCTTCTGTGTAATTTTTTTATTTAACAGATTTCAATTCCTTTGTTCAAACTGATATTGTTTCCCATGTCTTTGAGATCTTCAGTTTGTCAACTGCACATGTATAGCTTATCATCCATTGTGGTGTCATTGTGATGTCCGTAGCTAATATCTGAAAAATCGTGTACAAATTAATAGACAATAATTGTTTTTGGTTTGCATGCAGAATTAGTCATACATGTGCTTATTTTAGAGACTGACTTTATACAAATGCTTTCTCACATATACAGGGTGGGCCAAAAAAAGACTCCCCTAAGACTTTTGCCAATATCTTGACCAAAAGTAAGTTTTTTGAAATGAAATTTTACAGTCTTAAAGACAATTCATATTTACACCAGATGGCCAGATTTCATTAAAATATTTCAAACACAACAAAAGTTATAACACATTTAGTGAGGCCACCCCCCGTTTTTTGACGATTCAAAAACGAAACGTAAAGAAATTAGTTTTTTTGCCAATATCTTGGCCAGAACTAAGAATTTTGAAATGAAACTTTACATACTTAAAGGCAATTCGTATTTACACATGAAGGCCAGATTTCATCAAAATATTTCAAACACAACACAAGTTACACCACTTTTAGTGAGGTCACCCACCATTTTCGACGATTCAAAAACGAAATGCAAAAAAAAGTTGCAAAAACACGATTTTATTAAGTCTCATCTCAATAACAGTTGTTGTCAAATGAACTTGGTAGTGCTTCACAACTTGTGTTCAACGAGCCCACCACCAGTACCAAAACTCCTTTTAAGTCTCTTTGCAAAGTTCTTGATGGACCTGTTGATTAATCTGACAGATTTCTGATTTACCAATTTGATGACTTGTCATCGTGCTAAGTGACTTCTCAGTGACGTGCAGCTACGCTGGTACCCTGTTTATTTTTAAATGGTAATAATAATGATCCTCTGGCAATATGAAGTCTATTTGATAACAATTACTTGAGATGAGACTTAATAAAATCTTGTTTTTGCTACTTTTTGCTGCGTTACGTCTTTGAAACGTCAAAAAATGGAGGGGGGCTTCACTAAAAGTCATATAACTTTTGTTCTGTTTGAAATATTTTTTATGAAATCTGGCCATCATGTGTGGATATGCATTGTCTTTAAGCGTGTAAAATTTCATTTTGATATTCCTACTTCTGGCCAAGATATTGGCCAGAATAATTGAGTTGATTTTTTGTTACTTTCTGTTGCGTCGCGTTTTTGAATCGTCAAAAAACGGTGGGTGGCTTCACTAAAAGTGGTATAACTTTTGTTCTGTTTGAAATATTATAATGAAATCTGGCCATCTGGTGTAAATATGAATTGTCTTTAAGACTGTAAAATTTCATTTCGCAATTCTTACTTTTGGTCAAGATATTGGCAAAAATCTTAGGGGGGTCTTTTTTTGGCCCACCCTGTACTGCAAGTTTATCTTTTTCCATGTGTGTGTTCTTGGAAGTCCTTATTTTTGTGGTGCATCTTGTTAATTTAATAACGTTTCACACATCATTATATCAGTTCCTCTGATATAGATTATAGTACGAAAAATCAAATGCGGTAGTAATCAATCACTTTAGCATTCTAAATTAGTTGCCGTTATTTTTCATCAATCAGGAATGCTTCTCATTAATCCACCTTCTGAAATCGTTTAATTAAACTTGCAATTTAGGCAGCAAATTAAATTTCATCGACACAAATTCTATTTAATTAAAAAATTACTGTTCATCAATATAGAGTTGATTTCAGCGAAATTGTTTTCATAAATCCCCTTTTAAATTTGAGTACAAATTATAAAATTGGGATCCATGAAAAGATTCTTGATGAAATTGGGGCTGGATTGAAACGATAAAGCCACGAGCAAAACCACATATTTTACTTTTATGTTGTACCCAATTTTCCCCCTAATAATAGCCTTAACAACAAATATATAAATAGCCAGGCAGAAACTCTCCATTGGCAGATTTACTTTCTTTTCGGCTTGCACATGACAAGCATATTCAGGTATATTTCAAATATATCCAGATGTGTATCTAGGGGGGGGGGGGGGGCGTAAGAATACAACATACGGATGATTGTACAATGGTCAGAGTACAATTGGTCATAGGACTATTGGTCGTTCACACGGTCGATTGAGCATAAATTACAAGGCTAAATTTGTCTACTATAGGTGTTGAATAATATATACTTGTCGAAGAGGTTAAAAACACCTAACATTTACTAGATCATTTAATTAAAAAATTAATTTAAAGTATTAAACCTTATTACATTTATTGATTGACACGAATGGTAGATGTCTAGAAATGCTGGATATCTCAAAAGAAGATTGCTTATTTTGTGAATGGATCTTTTGTTTTAAAATAGGATTCAAATCACTTAATTGTGGCAGATAACTGATAGACCTTATGACCAATCGTCCTATGACCAATCATCCAAGATCCAACAATACACATGCTAACACTGTTTCTTAAACTCATTTTCAATTTGAAACATATCACAAATTCGTAAGTATACGCCTTCTGTAAAATACATGATTTTGACAGTTCCCTCTGATCGGTGGAAATATGCTTTCCAGCTGTGTTTGACATCATATTTACTCTATAATTTATGAAAAGTTTGGAACGATTTTTGCTCCTAGAGAATCTTCTATGGACACAATCCCTGTAATCCTCTACCACAATTGTATATGTACACATTCACTGTGATCCTCTACTTCAGTAAAAGAAACCTTGGATATGGTAATAGCAAGAGAAAAGGAACAAATAGAAACCTACTTAAACTAATCACACAACAACGACGCCATTATGCAATTAATGACAGAGTACAAACAACGAATAAAATGATCACAAACGTTTACAAAACTAAAGCTCACTTGACATGAGTTACTCTCTATAATGTGTTCAAAAATAGCAACTCAAATGTTTAAGGTCAAGAATTTTTAGAAAAGTGTCTTTGTGGGGAGTGTCAGTATAGTGATGATAACAATGTTTAACAAACTCCTTTTCTGTTTCTAACAGTTCATCGCAAATTCCGCAGCCATAGGGCATCTCTGTGATTTCATCACTGTCAGCTCCCTGTGACAGATCTATGAAGAAACATTTTTCGCCTACACATGTCTTGTTGCCTTGAAAACATGAGACACATCGCATTGTCTTGGTATTTGGATGGCGTTGCAGAGACAATGCAAACGTCTTCTGGCACAGATTGCACATATACCATCTTTCTTTGGTTTCTTCAGTGTGTGTTCCTGCATGAATTCCGAGATTAAGAATTGTATCAGAAAAAGATTTCTTATACAAACTGTGTTTGTATGGTGTTTTTCTCGTGTGGGTTATGTGCGCTTTGAGATATCCACGTGTAGAAAATTCTTTGTGGCACAAACTGCATTTGTACGGTGTTTTTCCACTATGCATGCTCATGTGATCGTTGATAGATGACTTGTGTGCAAAAGCCTTGTGACACAGATTGCACTTGAAAGGCTTTTCTCCAGTGTGGGTTCTTCTGTGAGTTCTTAGATGTTCACCTCTCGCAAATACTTTACGACATAAATTGCACTTGAATGGCTTTTCCCCCAAATGACTTTTTGAATGTCTACGAAGAGCTCCTTTGTGGCCAAATGCTTTATGACATATATTGCAGTTGAATGGTTTGTCTCCAGTGTGTGTCCTTGCATGAATTTCCAGTTCACATTTGGATGAAAATACTTTCTGACACATAATGCATTTGTGTGGCTTTTTTCGGGTATGTGGTCTTGCACGCCTTTTCAGGTCATCCATTCGTTGATATTCTTCGACGTGTTTCACACTTGAATGGCTTTTCGTAATTCTGAGTTCCTATGTGGTCTACTTAAACGACTAAACGTGAGTTTGCGCAAGACACTTTATCAGAGAGATATTTTTGTGAATTTTTCCGACTGATGGTTATCTAAAAGTGTGCCTGGTTGTTCTTCTCTGGAAATTCTTTATTAACAGATATCACTTCCGTGGTTTTTCACTGACATTGTTGTCATTTCTTAGAGATCTTTTGTCTGTAAATTGCACATGTATTGCTTAAATATTCTCCAGTCTGGTATTAGTGCGATGTTCCAAGCTATTATCTGAAAAACGTGTACAAAGTAATAGAACAATTGCATGGTTTTGGGTTTCCAATATATTGTGCTATGCTCGGTTGAGAAACGGAGTCTGAGCAAAATGCTTTCTGACTTATATTGCAAGTTGATGGTTTTTCCCTCCTATGTGTGTTCTTCATTGAATTCTTTTTCAACCGTGAGCAATTTTCTTTACAAAATTGAAACATAAATTATATCCACATGATGTAGATTTCAGCTTGTAACATCAGATGGGGTCATTGCATTTCAATTCAACATATTTTCACACCTTGGAAATTCACATTATGGGATGTCAATAAAATATGCACAGAATATTTACTAAATATTGTTTTAACTCCAAACTTTATAAGAATGCCACAAGTTAAGACTCGTTCAGTAAACGTCATCAAACTCACAGATGCAAATTCAACAATTTACATCTTATCTTATCCGACCATTTATAAAACGCTTCTTGCAGAAATAGCCTTTCAGAAGCGCTCCCAGTGCGTTCAACCCCGAGAAATGCGCCTGAGCTACACGGGAAACATAACGTTCAAGGTTCCACGACAATTGGTCCAACGACAACTCGTCCAACGACAACTCGTCCACGGACAACTCGTCCACCGACAACTCGTCCACCGAAATAGAAGCCGGATTAATGAGAAAACGCTTGAGAAATGGAAGCTGGATGAAGGTTTTTGCAGGTGAAATAGAAGCTGGATTGATGAAAAACCGCTTAAGAAATGGAAGATGGATCAAGTTTTTTTTCTATCTGAAATAGAAGCTGGATGCATGTTGAGACACATGATGAAAATCGTCAATTCAGCTTCTATTTAAGCAAGAAAACCATTAGACTTTTTTTCATAAACCCAGCTCCTATTTCGTAAATAAAGAACTTTCATCCAGCTTCCATTTCTCAAGCGCTCTCTCGTTAATCCGGTGTCTGTTTCGGTGGACGAGTTGTCGGTGGACCAGTTGTCGGTGGACCAATTGTCCGTGGACGAGTTGTCGTTGGACGAGTTGTCTATGGACGAGTTGTCGTGACACCACGTTCAAAGACCTCCTGAATTTATAAGCATGCGTTGTTAAGACGAAATGTTGAAGAAATCTTGAGCGATATTTATTGTAGAATTGTAATCAATCAATTATGCATTATAAAATATTTGTCCTATGCGGTATTGCTGTTTATTATCAATCCAATATATACTTTATAAACAATCCATTTCACCAATCAAGCTTTAATTTACGCAGATATCCTCTAATACAGCCTCGTTCGGTAATGAAAGTGTGCTAGTCAGATGCAAATAAAGGCTATTTATTTACTAAAAACTAAATAATTATAAATTAGTTGCTCATTGCAGCATCGTCGTCGTCGTCGTCGGTGCCTTATTCGATACTCCGAACATTGGCGGCATCATGGACAATTCTTCTCCAGAGATCTTTCTGCTGTGCTGCTCGTACCACCTGCTCCATCAACAATCCCGTCCATTCCTTCACATCGTCCATCCACATTCTTCTTGGTCGTCCTCTTCCCCTTGCTCCCTCAGTTTCACCGGTTATCACATCTTTTTCGAGGCAGTTTGATGTTTTCCTCACTATGTGGCCGAAATACTGCAACTTCCTTTTGACAATTGCACTCCAGAGTTGTTCTCCACCCACTTCTCTCAGTACCTCCTCGTTCCTCTTCTTCGCTGTCCATGGTATTCTCAGCATTCTTCTGTATGATGTTGTTTCAAAGGACTTTAATCTTTTCTGTTCGCTCTTTCTATATGTCCAAGCTTCTGCCCCGTATGTTGCTATTGGCCATACCAGTGTTCTCAACAATCTGAGCTTTGTCTGTGTGGTGATTCCTTTGTTTTTCCATATGGTGCTTAATCCGGATAGTACTTTTTTCGCCATTCCCACGCGTGTTCTAATATCCTCCTCACTTCCACCATCTGCCGTGATTGTAGCCCCAAGTATTGTATATGTTCTATCTGCTGCAACATATTTCCTTCTATGTAGATGTTCAGTGTCGTCGTGTCGGTAGCCATGACCTTGTCTTCCCCTGATTTATTATTAATCCGTATTTACGACCAGCTCCTATCAGCCTCTGCACCAGGTCCTGCAGTTCCTCCGGTGTCTCCGCGATTAGCACTATATCGTCTGCATACCTTAAGTTCGTGACTTTCCTCCCTCCTATTTTATAGCCTCCTTTGTATGTTTCTAGAGCGTCTCTCATTGCCATCTCTGCGACGATATTGAACAAATATGGAGATAATACACATCCCTGCCTCGCTCCTTTACCAATTTTAAACCATTCTGATAACACACCTGCAATCCTCACTGCCGCTCTCTGCCCTTTGTACATCCTGTTTATTATGTTTATTAGGTGTGGGGGGAAACCCATCTCCAACATAGTAATCCATAGTCGTCCGTGTTTAATACAGTCAAAAGCCTTGTGGAAGTCAACAAAACACATGTATAATGGTTGCTGATGCTGTCTTGCTTTCTGCATTATAATTCTTAAATTCGTGATTTGATCCCGCGTTCCTCTTCCAGGTCTGAAACCCGCCTGCTCTACTGCTATTTCCTCTTCTATTTTTGTCTGTATCCTGCCAAGTATGATCTTTAGAAGTACTTTACTCGCATGTGAGATACGTGCTATTGTTCTGTAGTTAGAACATTCTTTTCTGTCTCCTTTCTTTGGTATGGTAATGAATATTGACTCCATCCATTCCTGAGGCCATTCTCCTGTCGTCCAAACCCTAGTGCAGATTTCATGCATTCTTTCCGCTATTGCATCACCACCTTCTTTTAACATCTCCGCTGTTATACCGTCTGAACCTGCTGTTTTTCCCTTTGCTATCTTACCCATGGCCCAGTCTATTTCCGATCTTAGGGGAGGCGGTTCCTGTTCTATTACCTCACTCCCCACACGGTTAATTACTAATTAATCCAACTTCTGGTGTGACATTCATCCATCTCATCAATCCAGCTTCTGGATATGCGAGAATTCCTTACATCAATACAAATTCTATTTCAAAAGAAAATATTTTTTACAAATCCAGCTTCGCTTTCCGTGAGATTGCTCTCATAAATCCCACTCCTAAATTATTAACAAATTATTATCATCATTCCTCCCTCGATTTAGCAATTAATTTTCATTGAAATGGAGTAAATAAAAGGTTCTTGTTGAAATTGGATCCAGATAGAAACGATGAAGCAATGATAAGAACAACAGTATTTGTACTTTTAAAAGCAACGTTTGAATAGCCAGGTAGAAACTGTCCATTGGCAGTTTTCTTCTTCTTATTTATAAGCTTGCAGGTAACAAGTATATTCAGCCTATATGTTTATAGTTTCTTTACAATTCAATTCAAACGCCGGTGTCACGAAATAGAGTATCCCCCGTATTAATAGTATCCCCCAAATGAGGAAAAGTCGAAAAAAAACACTTTCGTGTGCGTCTATTTTTGCAAATTATTTTTCATCTGCTTTGTTTTGAACAATGACACTAACCGATATGAATATTCCTACTAGATAATTTGTTTTGCTTTAGTTTTATAGCACTTAAAACATTTAAAACACTCGGCGACACTAAATAAATTTGAGTTGCGTTTTTCTGAGCATTGCTTATGTCACTTAAAGCAATTAGAGTCACTTTAGATTTTGATTAAAGTCTAAAATTTTTAATTATATACATTTTTCAAAAAATGGGATAGAATGGTTTATCCCCCCGGATAGTCTAGACCGGTTAATTCCATCCGGGGGCATAAATTAATTCATCCCCCCGAATAGCTTTCAGGGGGGGATAATCCTTTTCGTGTCACCGGCAATCCTAGCCTTGCATTGTGTAGCATATATTCCAGTTGACAACTACAGGTAGGCATGACGAATAAAATGATCAGAAACGTTTAGAACACTAAAGCTCACCTGACGTGAGTCACTCTCTATTGTGTGTTCAAAAATAGCAACTCAAATGTTTAATTTGAAGAAGTTCAAGAAATGTGTCTTTGTGGGAAGTGTCAGTATAGTGTTGATAACAATGTTTAACAAACTCCTTCTCGGTTTCTAACAGTTCATTGCAAACTCCACAGCCATAAGGCATCTCTGGGATTTGATCAATGTCATCTTCCGGTGAAAGACTCTTAAAGTAATATCTGTCAACTACATGAGGCATGTTGCCTTGAAAACAGGAGACACATCGCATTGTCTGGGTATTTGGATGGCGTTGCAGAGACAATGCAAACGTCTTCTGGCACAAATTGCACAAATACCATCTTTCTTCAGTGTGAGTTTTCAAATGCTGTTGCAGAACTTCGTTTTGTGCAAATATTTTCAAACAAATATTGCATTTGTAAGACTGATCACACTCTCCAGTGTGAGTTCTCATGTGTGTTTTTAGTTGATCACTCCATGTAAATGTTTTCTGACACATGTTGCAATTGTGTGATTTTTCACCGATATGTGTCGCCTCATGGGTCTTCAGCTTACCTTGTCGGTCAAAACTCTTACCACATGTTCGACACTTGAATGGCTTTTTTTCAGCATCAGTTTCCATTTGCAAAGGTGAGTCTGTACAAGATACTATATAAGAGATATTGTGCTTGTGAGGCTTTTCACCAGTGTGCTGGTCTTTGATGTGTGCTTTTAGTTTATCACTCCTTACAAATGCTCTCTGACACACATTGCATTTGTGTGGTTTTTCACCAGTATGTATCAGCTCATGTCGCTTTCGCCTATATTCTCGGTCAAATTCTTTATTACATGTTTGACACTTGAATGACTTATGATCAGTGTGCTGGTATTTTATGTGTGATCTTAGGTAATCAAGTTTTGCAAAGCATTTCTTACACATATCGCATTTATATGGTTTTTCTCCAGTATGTATCATCATATGGCTTGTCAGGTGACTTGATCGTTTAAACTCTTTTTGGCATGTTTGACACTTGAATGCCTTTTTTCCAGTGTCTGTAAAATTCTTTTTAGTTTCAAGCATTCTATTGCATATTCTCTCGGTGTTTTGATTAGTACCAATTTCAATTGTTCTGAGATTATGCAAGAAGTGTGTTTCACCAGAACTTGGATTCTTGTCTTGAATACTCACAAAGCCACAAGAACTCTCCGTGATGTTATTGATACCATCTCCCAGTGTTGACAGATCATTAAAGAAATTTGCTTCACCTGTACTTTCATTCTTGCCTTGAATACATGAGGCACATTGCATTGTCTGGGCTTTTGGATTTTGTTGTTGAGATGATACAAACAACTTACGGCATGTTGTGCACTTATAAAATTTCTGATCACTGTGAGTTATCAAGTGCAGTTGCAGAACATTATTCTGTGCAAATGCTTTGTGACAATAATTGCATTTGAAAGGCTTTTCTCCAGTGTGGATTCTTGTGTGAAGTTTGAGTTGGTATTTATTCGAAAATGTTTTATGACAATAATCGCACTTGGATCGTCGTTTCTCTGCCATCGCAGTCTTTCAGGTGATGCACGAATTTAAATTTCTTACAACACGTTTGGCAATTGAATGCCTTTTCTTCAGCATCAGTTCCTACGTGGTCTATGTAAACGCGAGTCTGCGTGAGACACTTTTTCAGAAAGATTAGCACTTGTTTGCGATTTTTTCTATAACTGTGCGCCTGGTTGTTCTTCTGAGTAAAATTTTTATTTCACAGATTTCAATTCCTTTGTTCTACCTGATATTGTTGCCCATTTCTTTGAGATCTTCAGCCTGTCAACTGCACATGTAAGTTATAGCTTATCATCCAGTGTGGTATTATTGTGATGTCCGAAGCTATGATCTGAAAAAAACGTGTACAAAGAAATAGACAGTAGAATTGTTTTGGGTTCGCATGCATATTAGTCATGTGTTTCTTTATAGACTGACTTTATGCAAATGCTCTCTCACATATATTGCAAGTTTATCTTTTTCCATGAGTGTGTTCTTCGCAGTCCTGATTTTTGTGGTGCACCTTGTGAATTTTTTAAAGTTTCACACATCATTAGGCCTACATCAGTTCCTCTGATATAGATTACAGCATGAACAATCATACAATGCGGTAGTAATCAATCACTCTAGTATTCTAAATTAGTTGCCGTTATTTTTCATCAATCACGAATGCTTCTCATTAAATCACCTTCTGCATTGGTAAGAATTCGTTTAACTAAACTTGCAATTTAGGCAGCAAATTAAATTTCATTGACACAAAGTCTATTTAATTAAAAAACTATTGTTCATCAATCCAGTGTTGATTTCAGCGAAATTGTTTCATAAATCCCCTTTTAAATTTGAGTACAAATTATTCTCATTAATTGCCTTCAAAATTGGAATAATTTTTACTTCAATGAAATTGGGAACGATGAAAAGATTCATGTTGAAAATGGAGCTGGATTGAAACGATCAAGCCACGAGCAAAACCACATATTTTATTTTTATGTTACACCCATTTTTTCCCCTAATACTAGCCTGAGGAAAAAAACATAAATAGCCAGGCAGAAACTCTTCACTGGCAGATTTACTTTCTTTTCGGCTTGCACATGACAAGCATCTATAGGTATATTTCAAATATATCCAGATGTGTCTCTAGGGGGGAACTTAAGAATAAGACATACGGACAATTGGACAATGTAATAGGACTATCACAACAATTCGCGATACTGCATTGCTTGTATATCATGAAACATTTTCAAGGACAATTAAGAGGCAATTGTTTAAAACTGACCAGTAGCTGCGTTAACCCTTTAATGCCGAGAAGGTAGTAAAATGTATGGGAAATCCTATACCCTCCGGCATTAAAGGGTTAAGCGACTTCGTGAGGTTATTGTAAGGCGCTATATAAATGTTTATATACATACATAAATACATCGTTTGGTTTCATGGTCGATTGAGCATAAATTACAAGGCTAAATTTGTCTAGTAAACTGTCGAATAATAATATACTTGTCGAAGAGGTTAAAAACACCACCTAACATTTAATAGATCATTTAATAAAAATATTTGTCTAGTATAGCTGTTGAATAATATATACGTGTCGAAGCAAGAGAAAAGGAAACAAATAGAAACCTACTTAAACTAATCACACAATGTCAATCATGCCATTATGCAATTAATGACAGAGTACAATCAAAGAATAAAATGATCAGTGATCACAAACGTTTACAAAACTAAAGCTCACTTGACATGAGGCTACTCTCTATCACGTGTTCGAAAATAGCAACTCAAATGTTTAATTTCAAGAAGTTCAAGACATGTGTCTTTGTGTGGAGCATCACAATAGTGATGATAACAATGCTTCACGAATTCCTTTTCACTTTCAAACGTTTTATCGCAAATTCCACAGCCATAGGGCATCTCTGCGATTTCATCATTATCAGCTCCATGTGACAGATCTATAAAGATACATTTTCCGCCTACAAATGTCTTGTTGCCTTTAAAACACGAGACACATCGCATTGTCTTGGTATTTGGATGGCGTTGCAGAGACAATGCAAACGTCTTCTGGCACAAATTGCACATATACCATCTTTCTTCGGTTTCTCTAGTGTGTGTTCCTGCATGAATTCCCAGATTACCTGTCTGGGAAAAAGCTTTCTGATACGAACTGCATTTGTATGGTGTTTCTCTCGTGTGGGTTGTTATGTGCCCTATGAGATATCCTCTCGTAGAAAATTCTTTATGGCACAAACTGCATTTGTAAGGTGTTTTTCCACTATGCATTTTCATGTGTTTATTGATACATGTTTTGTATGCAAATGCCTTGTGACACAGATTGCACTTGAAAGGCTTTTCTCCAGTGTGGGTTCTTGCGTGAACTTTTAGATATTCACCTCTCGTAAATACTTTACGACATAAATTGCACTTGAATGGCTTTTCCCCCAAATGACTTTTCGAGTGTCTATGAAGAGCTCCTTTGTGTCCAAATGCTTTATGACATATATTGCAGTTGAATGGCTTGTCTTCAGCGTGTGTCCTTGCATGAATTTTCAGTTCACCTTTGGATGAAAATACTTTCTGACACGTAATGCATTTGTGTGGCTTTTCTCCAGTGTGGATTCTTGTGTGAACTTTTAGATAGTCACCTCTCGCAAATACTTTACGACATATATTGCACTTGAATGGCTTTTCCCCCAAATGACTTTTCGAGTGTCTATGAAGAGCTCCTTTGTGTGAAAATGTTTTGTGACATACATCGCAGTTGAATCGCTTGCCTTCGTCGTGTGTCCTTGCATGAATTTCCATATTACCTTTGGATGAAAATACTTTCTGACACATAATGCATTTGTGTGGCTTTTCTCGGGTATGTGGTCTTGCATGGCTTTTCGGGTCATCCATTCTTTGAAAATCTTTGACGTTTTCACACTTGCATGGCTTTTCTCAATTCTGAGTTTTACGTGGTCTACTTAAACATGAGTCTGTGCGAAACAATTTATCAGAAATATAGCCCTTGTGCGAGTTCTCAGACAATGCGTTCTATAAAAGTGTGCCTGGTTGTTCTTCTCTGAAAATTGTTTATTAACAGATATCACTTCCGTGGTTTTTTCACTGACATTGTTGCTCATTTCTTAGAGATCTTTTGTCTGTAAATTGCACATGTATTGCTTAAATATTCTCCAGTGTGGTATTATTGCGACGTTCCAAGCTATTATCTGAAAAACGTGTACAAAGTAATAGAACAATTGCATGGTTTGGGGTTTCCATTATATTGTCCTAGATGCTCCTTTGAGAAACAGATTCTAAGCAAAATGCTTTCGGACTTATAAATTGCAAAAATGATGGTTTTTCCCTAGTATGTGTGTTCTTCATTGAATTCTTTTTCAACAGTGTGCAATTTTCTTTACAAAATTTAAACACAAATTATACCCACAATTCAGCATGCAACATCAGATGGGTCACTTCAATTCAACATAATATATTCACACCTTGTAAGTTCACATTCTGGGATGTCAATGAAATCTGCACAGACTATTTGCTAATATTGTTTCACTCCAAACTTTACATGACTGCCACAAGTCTAGCATCAGTTTAATACAGAAAAGATATGGATGGATTGTTTGCATTTTGTAACATATTCCAGTTGACAAGCAGACATGTTCCAATTATTATGACATAAGGTCAATCGCTTGTCTCTAAATGTGTACTTGTCGTTGTCAAGGCGCCCTTGTAGCGGCATGGCTGCGTTACGGCGCCATAGAAATTGTCGTCATTATTATTATTATTATTAATAAGGTGTGCAAACTGTGCATACTGATACTAATGCATACTCCTATGTCCTTTATAACAAGCCCCCATTCCGCAAAGCAAAGATCAACAAAATAGGGACATAAACATGCCTAAACATGCTATGATAGTTCACACTACATGTCATGCTTTTAAGTAAAAATGTATAAATACTGCATAAAATTGGATTACTTTCACCTAGTCCTAAATTCTCGCTATTTAAAGCCAAAAAGTCCTTTGCTGAAAGCAGCTGTGTGCCAAATTTTGAGCTACCACAAATTTTCTAATAACATATCACACCAACGTCTAAGAACAACCTGACAGCGAGAATGAGTCATTTAATGCACCAAAACAATTTAAGTTCACATTACAATAACAATTAATTACTTAAGCAAAAAGAGGTTAAAACTATTCATTGGCAGGCTAATTTATTTCACAACCACAGATAGTCGTAGATGGCATGTCCTAAAAACAGTCCAAACAGTCTACACTTAGCCAACTTGCATCAATTGGTTCCAGTCAGGTCTAGTACAATTTCATTCTTAAAGTAAACGAATATAAATTGTTACAAGATGCATATAAAGTAGTCCATATAATGACAATGAGAATTACTTTAGAATTAATCTGTCATCAGTGTTCAACACAACGAATTCAATTCAAAATATTTCAAGATACGTCTTTACAGGAAATATCGGGAAACACATGATGACAATGTTTTTTAAACTCGTTTCAGTTCGGAACATATCACGAGTTGAACAATCATGAGTTTTCTTTAAAATACATGATATTACCAACTCCCATTGTCAAATGATCTCAAGATATATGCATTCCATATGTGCTTGGTCGTGTATAAATCTCCATAATTTATTAAAGTCTGGCATGCCTTTTTTGTTTTTAGCCATTGAGCTTTTCTATATGAGCAAGTCCTTATGATGTCCAACTTCAGTAATATACCCTCTGGGTATAATAATAGCAAGAGAAAAAGTACATATAGAAGTCTACTATTTTAAAAAATCACACAAGAATCATGCCAGTATATCTCCCATGCTATGCGATTAATGACAGAGTACACACAACAAATAAAATGATCAGAAACGTTTAGAACACTAAAACTCAATTGACGTGATTCACTCTCTACCGTGTGTTCAAAAATAGCAACTCAAATGTTTAATTTGAAGAAGTTCAAGAAATGTGTTTTTGTGGGGATTGTCAGTATAGTGCTGATAACAATGTTTAACAAACTCCTTCTCAGTTTCTAACAGTTCATCGCAAATTCCACAGCCATAAGGCATCTCCGGGATTTGATCATTATCAGCTCCCTGTGACAGAGCTATAAAGATACATTTTTCACCTACAAATGTCTTGCCTTGAAAACACGAGACACATCGCATTGTCTGGGTATTTGGATGGCATTGCAGAGACAATGCAAACGTCTTCTGGCACAAATTGCACACATACCATCTTTCATCTGCGTGGATTCTTAAATGCTGCTGTAGAACTTCATTCTGCGCAAATGTCTTCAAACAGATATTGCATTTGTAAGACTTTTCTCCAATGTGAGTTTTCATGTGTGCTTGTAGTGCATCACTTCTTGCACATGCTTTATCACACATATTACATTTGTATGGTTTTTCTCCAGTATGTATCATCACATGGCGTTTCATTTCACGTTCTCGGTCAAATCCTTTACCACATGTTTGACACTTGAATGAGTTTTTCCTAGTCTTGGTTCGCATGTAGGCTATGTAAGGCTTTTCTCCAGCACTGCGGTGGTCTTTCATGTGTGATTTTAGTTGATCACTCGATGTAAATGCTCTCTGACACGCATTGCATTTGTGTAGTATTTCTCCAGCGTGTTTGTTTTTTATGTGTAATTGTAGGTTATCGCGTCGCGCACACGTTTTATCACACATATTACATTTGTACGGTTTTTCTCCGGTATGTGTCAGCTCATGGCGTTTCAGCAAACCTTCTTGGCTAAAAGCTTTACAGCATGTTTGACACTTGAATGAGTTTTTCCTAGTCTTGGTTCGCGTGTAGGCTATGTAAGGTTTTTCTCCAGCACTGTGGTGGTCTCTCATGTGTGTTTTTAGTTGATCACTCCATGCAAATGTTCTCTGACACACGTTGCAATTGTGTGATTTTTCACCGACATGTGTCGCCTCATGGCTCTTCAGCTTACCTTGTCGGTCAAATCTTTTACCACATGTTCGACACTTGAATGGCTTTTTTTCAGCATCAGTTTCCATTTGTAAAGTTGAGTCTCTGCAAGATATATCATTAGAGATATTGTGCCTGCGAGGCATTTCTCCAGTGTGATGGCCCTTCATGTGTTCTTGTAGACCATCACTTCCTGCAAATGCTCTCTGTTTTTCTCCGGTATGTGTCAGCTCATGGCGCTTTAGCTCAAATTCTTGGTCAAATGCTTTACCACATGCTTGACACTTGAATGGCTTTTCTTCAGCATCAGTTTCCATTTGTCTATGTAAAAATGAGTCTTTTGTGCAAGATACTTCATCAGATACTTCATCAGATATAATTTCTTCAGTGTGGTAGTCTCTTATGTGTGCTTTTAGTTGATCACTCCATTTAAATGTTCTCTGACACACATTGCAATTGTGTGATTTTTCACCGATATGTGTCGCCTCATGGCTCTTCAGCTTACCTCGTCTGTCAAATCTCTTACCACATGTTCGACACTTGAATGGCTTCTTTTCAGCATCAGTTTCCATTTGTAAAGTTGAGTCTGTGCAAGATATATCATCAGAGATTTTGTGCTTGTGAGATATTTCTCCAGTGTGGTGGATTTTTATGTGTATTTTTAGATCATCACTTCTTCTAAATGCACTCTGACACACACTGCATTCGTGTGTGTTTTTTCCGGTGTGCGTGTTTTTTAGGTGTAATTGTAGGTTATCACTTCTTGCACAAGCTTTATCACACATATTGCATTTGTATGGTTTTTCTCCGGTATGTGTCAGCTCATGGCGTTTTAGCAAACATTCCTGGTTAAAAGCTTTACAGCATGTTTGACACTTGAATGACTTATGATCAGTGTGGTGGTATTTTATGTGTGATTTTAGGTAAACAAGTTTTGCAAAACATTTCTTACATATATCGCATTAAATGGTTTTTCTCCAGTATGTAACATCATATGGCTTGTAAGGTCACTTGATCGTTTAAACTCTTTTTGGCATGTTTGACACTTGAATGCCTTTTTTATAGTCACGGTTTCCATCGTGCCGCTGTAAATGTGAGTTTGTGCAAGATAATTTATTAGAGGGATTGCACTTGCGCGCTTTACCTACGAGTGGGCTCTAACAAATGAATGCCAGGTTCTTCGTCTGTCAAGATGCTTTATTCCACAGATTTTATTTCCGTGTTTTTTCGCCGACAGTGTTGCCTACACCTTAGAGATCTTCAGTCTGTGTGAATGCAACATAAATAGCACATTCAGTGCCAATTCCAGTGTGGTACAGTTTTCTCTGAAAAATGTGGACAAACTATAAGTCATTTGCATAATTTTTGCTCTGAAAAATGCGTTGAATTAAGATCGATTGACCAAAGTCTGAATTTACAAGCTGAAACCCACATCAAGGAAAATAACACACAAGTAAGTTAAATCTGCAACAACAGGTTAAAACCAAGAAATTATAACACACGCTAGAAAACCCCAGACTTTGAATCTGTATCAGAATGTTTTTTTATGTAATCACTTTAGAAAAGAATCGTATTGTTTGTGCATGGTTTGCATACACTTCTTTTCAAGTAAATTAAGATGTGGGGTCATTACTCCCCAATACAGCATATATTTATCAGAATGTCTGAGGTTCACTATCTTGGATTTCAAATAAACTTTTGCAGACTATTCAAAATATTTGAGGAACTAACGATAATTTGTAGATCAATACTTTTACTTAGTTTTGACGATAGTGGGTTTCAGAAAGACATCAATGGGTGATCTCGTTTTTAAGGCATTGAAACTCGTTTCAAGGTTTGCAGTCAATCAGTAACAGAGAAACGTGCATTTAAATGTCGTAAATTAATTATTCACTCACTGAAACATTATTATTATTTATAATCAATCCAACTTATAGTTTTGCAAAAATCCCTCTAATCGATCCAGCTCCTGCTTAGGCAATAATCTTTTCATCAATCCTGCTTCCAGCTAGACAGTAACTATTGATCAACAAAACAACTTATATTTAATTAAAAGTCACTGCTCATCAATCCAGCTTCGATCTCAGCGAAATTATTTTCCTAAACATGACTTCAATTTAAGCAAAAATTATAATTTATTAAATAATTATTTTCACAAATCAGACTACCATTTAACAAGAACTCTCATAATGTGATTTGCATTCGACGAACGCCCAAAACCCTTGCAACAAAGACAAATTTAGTTTAGCTATTTTAATACCAATAACACGTACACAGTTACAGTGGTAAGAGTTGAAGGCATGGCATAAATTAATGCCAAATTAGTGCAGTAATAAATTATAAGATGAAGATTGGATAAGGGGTCAAATGATGTTGAATAATTATTAAATTCAGAAAATGAACGTTTCTGAGCTCCCACCCTACACCTCACCCTGTAACGCTTCATAAGATTTCCCTTGACTCACCTATCTACCTCCTCAGCATTACGTAATTATTGTTACGAAAAATCAATTAAGATAACGCTTGATTATAAGTCATATTTCCATAGCAAATTTATTATAGCCTAGCATATGAATTATAATGTGACAGTTGACAGTTAGGCTAGGCCTAGTATATACAGAATGTCTTATTTATACAACTGAGTCATAACTGAGTCATAATTATTTGAGATGCATCAAGAGTGAAATTTACGTAAGTACTGCCGAAAGTATCGGAGACTAACTTGCTCATTAATTAGTAATTAATCAAAATTAAGATGAACTAATTATATGCTTAGTCTGTGCACTTCGATAATTATTTAGAAATATTGTTTAGCTTTGTTGAGCACAATTTTAAACGTTTGAAATTTGTGTCCACTAATTAGGCCTAAAATATTGACGTCAAATTGGTCATTTGAGGTTTACGTTTACTCAAACTGGAGAATAGAAATGATAGAACATGATGATGATAATAATAATGTTGACCTGGAATTTCTCTTTTGTCCGCTGCCGATCGTCTTCGCATATACATACGCCTATTTCGGTTAAGTTTTAAATCAATGTTTACAACAAAGTTCAAACTTCTATCACATCGTATCTAAAACTGTGCGTCATTCCATGTTAATTTAAAATTGATTTACAACTGTTGGCAAAAGCGTCATGTAACCACCGCACCTCTTTATAACAAACAAGGAGGTGCGGGAAAAAGTGGAAAGCAATAAAAACATTGAACAAGTGATATTTTGGAAAGGAAGCCTAACTTTTTTGGACATGGGTGCAGAAAGGACAACAACAAAAGCTAATTAGCTTTTAAAGCCATCTACAAAATATTTATTTCACCGTAGCTAGTATTAATTTTGGTTAAACATCATATGGGTTAGCCGAAATTTAAACTGTTACAGTTTACGGCATTTCTGGACAAAATTTAACAATTTAATGTAATAAAACGTCATTGGACAACAACTATTATAGAGGATAACATAGAGGTGCATGGATAAAATGCTGACTTGCTGATCGCTGATTAATGACGCGTAAAATGTTTATTAGAAAATACTGAACATAATTTAATGATCTACCCCCTTCCCTTGTTGACACAATAAACTGCTTTTTAAAAATCTTATAAACACGTTGTGCTTATCTTACATCATGAACACGTCACAACATTAAATTGCATTGTTGGAACAATTAGGATATATTATGCTACATGGGAATTAAAAAAATGTCATTGTCTATCAACCAAATTTTACATGTACATGCTAGTTTATATGGAAAAATAATTTTTTAAATCCAATTATAGATAAAGGTATCTAGAAACCTCTAATTACCAACTGACCTTTATGCACACAAATCACAAATGCACTTTTTTCATAGAAACACTAACACAGACTATGTGACACATAGTGGACATGAACTACACTTGATCCTGCAACATCAGGATTCCTCTGCACTACTGAACAGGAGTGGCCTATGCTATCTGTGAATGACTCAGGCTTTTCCAGAACTGAAAGCTGGTCATGACAGACCTCTGCTGGTATGTGGTTGTCAGGCTGAGCAGGATTGGCTGCTCAATCATCGTGTGGAGCAGTCCTCAAGGACATTATCGTCATTCAAGGTTCTGTACTGTTCTTTGTCGTGTATATTTTTAAATCGTGTTTGCCACATGTAGCATAACTTCAAGCTTTCGACTCAGCGTGATTTTGTTTTCTCGAGTTACTCTGGCTACACTTCCTGGATCATACTGAACTGCATCAGACCAGATTGTGCTGTCTTCATTGGCCACTGTTTACCACACTGTCCATTCGCTACCGTTATAATCTTTTCGTTGGCATATATTTATATTTGCAAATAAAAACAATATTGAAAACAGCAAAATGCATTTTTAGCAATGATGACTACTTGCCTGTATATCAATCAGCATTTTACGTCTGGATTTGCTGATTTGACTGGTGGGCAAAATGTTATCAATCAGCATTTGCTAATTATGCATTTCACTCCTGGTGAATCAGCAAATCATCGATCAAAAACAATGGAACGAAATAAATGAGATTGGTAGAACCAAGTCAGTGTATTGCAAGAACGATGGATGTACCGGGCATGGTGTGAGAATTCGCAACATAATAATGCTTCGCGACACACCAACGACACACCATTTCTACGCGACACACCGCCCCTCGATTTGCGACACACACACACATGGTGTCACGACAACTGGTCTACAGAAAATTCGTCTAACGACAAGTGGTCTCCAGACAATTCGTCTACGACAACTGGTCTACGACAACTCGTCTACGACAACTCGTCTACAAACTAGTCCAGCTTCTATTTCACCCATATAAAACCTTCATCCAGCTTCCATTTCTTTATCGCTCTTTCCATGAATCCAACGTCTATTTCAGATCTATTTCTTTAGCGTTTTTCGTCAATCCAGTTCCTATTTCAGATCTATAAATACCTTGATTGAGCTTCTATTTCTTAAGCTTTTTTTCGTCAATCCCGTTTCTATTTCACCTACACAGATACGAAATAGAAGCTGGATGAAGATATCTTTATATTTGAAATGGAAGCTGGATGGTTTTATATCTAGGTGAAATAGAAGCTGGAGTAGTTTGTAGACAAGTTGTCGTAGACCAGTTGTCGTAGACGAATTGTCCGGAGACGAGTTGTCGTTAGACGAGTTGTCTGTAGACCAGTTGTCGTGGAACCCACACACACAAACACCGGTGTAAAGGTTTCAGATTACCCCCTCGTAAACATTACCCCCTTGCAAACTGTATATTGCATGAATCATCTCATTTATTGCACTAAAAAAAGCAGAAAAATCATCCTGCTTCTTGTTTTGGTCTGAAGATTTTCATCCGTCATCCCACTTTTTTTGTTTTCAATATTCTCATCTGTAACTAAAATACTAATCGCCGCTGAAGTTTACATGGAGAAAACGGCTTCGAGGCTTTTTTTCCATAAAAATATTGATAGCAAACCACGAAGTGGGATGACGGATGTAAATCTTCAGACCAAAACAAGAAGCTGGATGATTTTTCTGATTTTTTTAGTGCAATAAATGCGGTGATTGATGCAAATCTAGTTTCCGGGGGTAATCTTAAACCGGTTTCAAGTTACCGGGGGGGGGGGGGGGGGGGGGGTAATGTTTAGGAGGGGGTAATTTGAAACCTTTACACCGGTGTAAAGGTTTCAGATTACCCCCTCCTAAACATTACCCCCCTGAAAACTGTAAATTGGACCAATCATCGCATTTATTGCACAAAAATAATCGGAAAAATCATCCCGCTTCTTGTTTTGGTCTGAAGATTTTCATCCGTCATCCCACTTCGTGGTTTGTTATCAATATTTTCATCTGTAACTAAAATACTAATCGCCGCTGAAGTTTACATGGAGAAAATGGCGTCGAGGCTATTATTTTTTTCGGATCAAAATATCGATAACAAAACACGAAGTAGGATCACGGATGAAAATCTGCAGACCAAAACAAGAAGCGGGATGATTTTTCTGATTTTATTAGTGCAATAAATGCGATGATTGATGCAAATCTAGTTTCCGGGGGGTAATCTGAGACCGGTTTCAAGTTACCGGGGGGTAATGTTTAGGAGGGGGTAATTTGAAACCTTTACACCGGTCTCTGTTTTCTACAACACACACAAAAGCGAAGTCGCGGTAACAGCCTATTCGCAGACGCAACGTAATATCTTAAAATGCAATGCTCCAACACGTTTAATTTACAGTAAATAAATACAACCCCTTACTCTAACATTATACAGAATTACAACGCTGGCAGAGTTTTCCTAACCTGCAATATACTTCTTTATTTAACTGGCGGACTAAGCACCGAGTTCTCTTGTTCATTGAAACAATATGGCGACTGTGCTCAGATGCATGCCATAGATAACAATAAACCAGCTCATGAGTAAGTAAGTATCCGATATAAAATAATTTAAGTCAAGATAAATAAATAAATAACTTTTTTTAAACGCCTGCAAGACGCACTGCGCTTTACATTAATTACAAGTTATGCAGTAATATTAATTAAGCTTAAATAACTGAAAAGACAAGTGGTTGTAAGTAAGGACAAATAAAACATTTATCAGCATGAAAATGGTGATCGACCAACCATGCTTCATTATTTGGATATTAGGCCTATCTATATCCAAATATCGCGCAAATCCAGGACTTATCTGATGGAAATTATTATCATTGGTTTAGGCATCGTGGTTTAGGTGGAACACAAGGATTCTATATTAAATTGTACTTGGGTGGAACACTGAAGATAAGAAAGTGAGTAAGTAAGTAGCCAAATATTTACATCCAAGACAAATTTATTTTGTGGCACTCGGAGCCACTCAGTATAAAAACCGCAGTGTATGACAAAATGGAGCCTCGGGTAATAATATATTATGTCGATTTGGCTTGGCTGGGTAGCGCTTGGTTAAAATGGTTAACAGGCTCCAAGCAATATTTTTGATTCGTAGTGGTTGAAGATTTCCATCCGTCATCTCACTTTGTGGTTTGCTATCAATATTTTGATCAAAAAAATAATAGCGTCGAAGCCATTTTCTCCATGTAAACTTCATCGGTGATTAGTATTTTAGTTAAAGATGAAAATATTGATAACAAACCACGAAGTGGGATGACAGATGAAAATCTTCAAACCAAAACAAGAAGCGGGATGATTTTTTGGATATTTTTAGTGCAATAAATGCGATGATTGATGCATTTTACAGTTTGCAGGGGGGTAATGTTTAGGAGGGGGTAATTTGAAACCTTTACACCGGGTGGCAGTAGTCACACTTAAGGGCAAATTGCATTGGTTCCAGTTGTTTTTAGTACACCATCGTCATTAAAGAGCTCAAGGAACCGATGTTAGCCCTCATGCAGCATAGGTCTTGTACAGAAGTGTCTTCAATTTTATCATGCAGAGACTGTATTTCAGCTAGACTTGGTATCTAATAAATATGAAAAGCCTAACGATGACAATAGTGTTGTTGCTAGCTATAATTATGGACATAGTAATTCTGACATTTTATTTACTTCAGTAATGTTTTGCTTGCGGATACCACAAACAAAGCAAGAGAAAAACAACAAATAAAGTTCTTGAGATTGATGTCAATGTATCTTCATATCATGCAATTAATGACCGAACACAAAAACTAGAAATCAAGCAGTCACAAAATGCACAAAATAATATGAATGTGACTCAACATCATAAGGTAAACACGGTGACATTTTCCTGATAATATTCCTCATTCTTTAAAATATTTCATGATAACTGTACACAAATTTAAAAGAATCTCATGATAATGCAGTTAAGCAGTCTTAAGTATCTTACAGCACATGTAAATTACAATGTTTGTCCATTTAATGGACTTTTTCTCTATAGATAGCCAGATTCCCCTTTTGCAGGTTGTATCATCATTGACAAGAAGGTGTCGTTAAATAAGCATTATAAATTTGCAGATCAAAGACACCAAGTATCTTCAGCTTTTATGCTTTCTGTCACTGCAAAAGGTGAGAACCATAATGAAACTATCGGGTCAATTTGAAACCGTGAAATGCAAGATGCTTCACCAAAATCTGTCAAGAAATCCACTTGTTCTCCGTTGTGGATTTACTACGAAGCATGAACTCTGAAATACTAACGTAAAATTGTGAAATTCGTTGACCCAGAGCAAATAAGTGACAATGTTCTACAAGCTCCTTGTAAATTTCATACATTTAATTGCAAATACAAACAGATTTACAGATAAATTATTATATAATATGTTTTGCAAAGTTCTGTAACTTTAAACAAAAAGGCTATTTTGTGTTCCAAATATATCCACAAGTTCCCTCACATACTTGACAGTGGCTTCCCTTTTACTTTGCATGTTTTTTGTATGTCAACGAAGTATAATATGCCTTCCTAGAATCCCTAAGCTCTACGACATAAGTCACAGTTTTTCTCTACCAGTGTGCGTTTTCATGTGAGACTTTAGTGTAGAACTCTGTGCAAATGATTTCTCACATATCAGACATTTGTACGGCCTTTCTCCGGTGTGGATACGAGTGTGTCTCTCTAGATCGCAAAAGTAGCCAAACCCTCTCTGACAAAGTCCGCATTTGAACGGCTTTTCGCCAGTATGAGTTCTTTCGTGGATTCTCAGATTCCCACTTTGTGCAAACTCCTTTTGGCATACATCGCATTTGAACGGCTTCTCTCCTGTGTGAGTGCGTGAATGCTTAGTCAGATCATTCTTCCATGCAAATGCTTTGTCGCATAGCTCGCATTTGTATGACCTTTCTCCGTCGTGGACATGCCTTTCGTGCCTTTCCAGGTGTCTAAGATTTCCAAATCCTTTATGACATACGTCACATTTGTAAGGATGTTCTTCTCCAGTGTGGATTTTTCCATGGTTTTTCAGATTGATATTGTATCTAAATGTCATGTGACACACGTTGCATTTGTACAACTTTTCTCCAGTGTGCGTTCTTGAATGCTTTGTGAGGTTGCTTGACTGTGCAAAAAATTTGTCACATATTTGACACGTGTATGGTTTCTCTCCAGTGTGAACTCTGCAATGTGTTGCCAGGTCATTATTCCATGCGAATGCTCTGCCACATATTTTGCAAATGTATGGCTTCTCACCTGTGTGCTTTCTCATGTGGCATTTCAAATTGTCGCTTTTTGCAAACGCCTTTTCACAAGTTCCGCACACGTATGGTTTCTCGCCGGTGTGTGTTCTCATGTGATCTGTCAATCTAACAATCGATGCAAACATTTTTTGACATACCTCGCATTTGTGGGGTTTATTCACTGCACGGATTATTTTATGCATCTTATCATCATGAATATTGTCAAATGAGTCTCTGTCCAATTTACAGTTGTACGCACTTGACCCAGAAGAATGATTTTTCATATGACTATTTAGATCTGCAATGGATGCATAATCTGCATTGCACACTTGGCATGGATATGAAAATGTTTGTGGTACAGGTTTCTCCTCCAGTTCTCTGTTGCATTCATCCATAACACTTTGCTTTATAGATATGTTTACGACACTGAAATGATGATGCTGTGTAGCATATGTTGCAAGTCTTTGAAATTGATATTGAAAATGTTTCTGGTACAGGTTTTTCCTCCAGTTCTCTGTTGCATTCATCCATCATACCTTGCTCAGTGCTCTATAGATATGTTTACGACACTGAAATGATGATGCTGTGTAACATATGTGATATGTTGTAAGTCTTTGAAATTGATATTGCAACATGCAACCTATGATTCTAGAGCCTCCTTGCACATTCCTAAAAATATCAACAATCTTCATGCATACGCGATTTGTTAAGCAACTCTTTGCCTCAGCAACTGGATATATTTGTTTGTTGAAATGTCCATCTTTTCAGTTACAGCCATGATTCAATTGTTCATAGCACTTTCAAGAAACTCACCACAGGTTTATTTTGATTCATACTTTCCACGATGAAATCCTGCTTCCATTTCTGTCAAAGAAAATCACAGATTTTATCAGATCATAATTCAATCTCCTTGGCTTTTCAAATGTTTTAGTTGCATTCACAAATGCACAATCATATTACAGACGTTTTGGCACACCAATTAGCATTTGTTTCTTTATTTTAAAGAAATAGTGGCAAGACTCCGGAATTGTTTGATCGTTGCAGTTTATTTTAATCAAAACAAAGTCTAGTATTCCAATAATCCTTCTAATCGATACAGTTTCTGTTTCGACAAGAATTTGCTTCGTCAATCCCACTTTATTTTAGTACTAAGCAATGATTTCTTATCAATATAACATCTATTTCTAAGTTAAAAAACTGTTAATCAATCCAGCACCGATTTAAGCCAGATTGTTTTCATGGTAAATACCCATTTTAACGTCGGTAATTATTTTTCAGCGTTTTTCTAGCGGTTTCATATTCAGCGGTTATTATTTCTTAGCGTACGCATTTCCGCTTTCATGCGCTTGAAATATAAGCTGGATGAAGGTTCCCTCCTGGGTTCTCTCTAGGTGAAATGGAAGCTGGATGATAGGATGAAACCGGTGTGTTTACGACCCCCAAGAGGTAACGTTGCAGCGTTGCTATGTTGAATAAATCCAACTTCTAGTTTACCCAGACTCCTTTTCGTTCATCCAGCTTCTGTTTATGCAACAATTTGTTCCGTACATCCCACTTCTATTTCGTAAGTGAATATTTTTCATCTATTTCATTGATACTTATTGTTTATCATTCCAGCTTCAATTTCAGCATAATGACTGCACTAACCCTAACACTAACCCTAACCGACCCTCACGTGAGAAATCCCGCTTCTATTTCGTCGGAAAATATTGTTGTGTATGTCATTCTGATGCGACGATTTAATTTCACATGAAAATAATTACCGACGTTAAAATGGGTATTTACCGTTTTCATAAATCAAACTTCTATTTAGCAAAACTTATTTTCATCAATCCTATTTCTATTTAGCAAGACTTATTTTCGTCAAGTCGCATTGTATTCAAAAATGTTGAAACAAATTAAAGCAATGGCGTATAATTTACCATGCTAAATCCACATTAACTCAAAAATGAGGGCAACTTCCGATGTATAACTTCAAATAAAATCCCAAATCACCAGATATGAAGCAGAAAATTGAGCTATTTTCCATAAATACTAACAAAAGAACCAACACTCTTGTAAACGATACTTTCCTTTGTATTGCATTTTAAGATGGCGTTGAATAAAATAAATACAAATAAATGGAAGTTGGATGAACGGTTCATTTGCCACCTAGCGAATAACATGCTAAGTCTTCTTGTTTCTGTTCTCTGCCCTTGGGCAGGTTCAAATGTTTGACGTCTCCATTCTTCCCTGTTCTGTGCATTAACAAAAAACACATGCTAAGTATGAACTGCGAAAGCAACTAACGAACACCACATCGTTTTAGCATAACAATCACTACGGGGGCTCGGTAGAGTAATGGTTAACCAACTAAGTCTTCTTCAAGAGTGCGAGAGGTAGCAGGTTCGAGCTTCCGTTGGGCGGATTTGATTTGTAGGATGCTATTAGCGCCGTGTAGGCCTAATTGCAAATATGACTGTCTGCTCAGTTGGTAGTTAAGTTTAATTAAGATTACTGCATAACTTGTAAATGTAAAGCGCAGTGCGTCTTGCATGCGTTTCATTAAATAAAAGATTATTATTGCATATTAAGCCTTCTAATTGTGTCTTCAAGGAATGTTTTTTACGGTGCCCATTCTTAATATTGCAGATTGCAGGATTAGGCTACAAGTCTGAGTTTAGGTTAATACAGTGAACGCAATAATTATTATAGTATTGAACAAACCCATCATGTAAAAATATAAATTCAGAAATAATAGAATTCGTGTTCATTTATGAAAACTATTGCATGCATTCGCTAGGGGTGACGATCATCGATTTCGCTTCTATTTCGAGAAAATTTTAAAACCTTTGGTTTGTTTTATTCACCGCCATTTTGACACAATATTATTGATTAAATAAACGACCGCAACTAACCTTTCATATTCTGTCTGACTTCGTGAGTTTTAATCGTCCATTTCAACGATTTTCAGTCTGACGCCAAATGCGTGTTTTGAGAGCTTGTTCCCTTTTTGGGTAATATAGCTTTAGCATTCTAAATTAGTCGCCAACAGGGGTGCAATAGTGCATTATAATTATCTCGACAGTGTAACAGCTGTGTATGGTTACGTCTGCATTATTAACCTGGGGTAGACGTGTAGTTTAGCGTCGTAAATTATTCCCAGTGCATGGATTTCAGCGCTAGTCGAATACAAGTCGGATTGATCATTGAGGAAAGGAATTCTCGCTAAATAGAAGTCGGATCGATAAAAGATAATGATGCCACAATGGGTAAATTGGTCAAGGGCGAATTATTTAGAGCGCTAAAACGATATATTTCCAGATATGAATGTGGTAAAATTCTATAACGACGCGGTAGCAAGTAAACATCATGGCGACCAAAGATCCGCTCATAATAGAGCGCGGTCATGTGACGGCAAGAAGTAGCCCAATATTTTCGCGGCCTACGGTGATGTATACGCCAATGTTTTCGCGAAAGTAAGTAAGTAAAAATACCATGAAAAGGTTATTTTCATAAATATTAATACGCTTAAATCAGCTAAAGAAGACAACGAAATCGATGGACCTTAACACATTGGCCGCCATCTACGAGATATGTCGCGGTTTTTTACCACGAGATTTCGCGGTTTGCATAATATTACAATATCATTATCACTAATTGTTTAGCGACGCAAGGTATCGGTTAGGGCATCCAGCTTCCATTTCAGGTGTAAAAATATCTCCATCCAGCTTCCAATTCAGGTTAAAAAATACACGCATGCAGCTTCCATTGCAAGACTATAAATACACGCATCCAGCTTCCATGTAAGGACTATAAATACACGCATAATTATCATATATAGCTAGTGGCCTCTAGCGAATAATTATATCATATCATCACCGTAGGCCGCGAAAATATTGGGCTGCTTTTTGCCGTCACGTGACCACGCTCTATTATGAGCGGATCTTTGGTCGCCATGATGTTTACTTGCTACCGCGCCGTTCTAGAAATTAACCATGAATGTAAATCATCTAGCAAGCCTCCGTGGTAAATACCCATTTTAACGTCGGTAATTATTTTTCAGCGTTTTTCTAGCGGTTTTATTTTCAGCGGTTATTATTTCTTAGCGTGCGCATTTCCGCTTTCATGCGCTTGAAATATAAGCTGGATTAAGGTTCTCTGTAGGTGAAATGGAAGCTGGATAATAAGATGAAACCGGTGTGTTTACGACCCCCAAGAAGTATTGTTGCAGCGTTGTTATGTTGAATAAATCCAACTTCTAGTTTACCAAGACTCCTTTTCGTTCATCCAGCTTCTGTTTATGCAACAATTTGTTCCATAAATCCCACTTCTATTTCGTAACTTGAATATTTTTCATCTATTTCATTGATACTTATTGTTTATCATTCCAGCTTCAATTTCAGCATAATGACTGCACTAACCCTAACACTAACCCTAACCGACCCTCACGGCGCCTAACCTGAGCCCTAACCGACCCTCACGTGAGAAATCCCGCTTCTATTTCGTCGGAAAATATTGTTGTGTATGTCATTCTGATGCGACAATTTAAATTCACATGAAAATAATTACCGATGTTAAAATGGGTATTTACCGCCTCCGTGTAAGCAAGTATAATTTTCATCAGCACAAATTTGAGCTTCAAAGCAAACTATTTTAATCAACCCAGCTCTAGGGCAAACGTCTATAATCAATATTCATTTGAATAAATCTAACTCCGTTTCATGCTAAAGTACTTTTCAACTGACCTTATTCTTTTTTAGAAGGATTTTTTTCATCAATCCAGCTTTTAATTAATCAAAATTCTGTTGTCGATCTTATTTCTAAATTTAAGAAAGCATGTCTCCATCAATCTGATTCAGAGTGAAAAGCAAGAAATGCAATGGATGAATAACCTATAGAGTTGAAGCAATAAATTGCCCGCTGTTTTAACATGGGGAAGGTCTGCTATTTCAGTTATTAAACCATGAGAATTTGTGACTCCGCATATAAGCAACTCTGATGAAAAAGAGGGTAAAGCTGCTAGTAACAAAGTATAATTTATTTTTTATTTATCACAGATCAAAGATGCAATCTAGAATTGATAATGAAAACAAACACCACAAGTGTGGAATTTGCAGCAAAGCATTTTCAAAGGCGGTCTACCTTGATAACCATGCGAGAACCTGTACTACAGAAAATTTGCGCAAATTACGCAACTCTGGTGAGAATGCCAACGTTGCAATCAGCTCTGCTCTGAACACGCATTCGAGAAAGCTTACTGAAAAGAAGAAGTACAAATGTGACTTATGCTTTAAAACATTTTCAAGCGTCGGTAGTTTGAAAATGCACACTAGAATAATTCATAATGAAGAGAAGCCGTACAAGTGTAATTCATGTGAACAGACATTTCTACATAGCTACAAACTGACCATACATTTGAGAAGCCACACTGGAGAAAAGCCGTACAAGTGCAATCTATGCGATAAAGCGTTTGCACAGAAGTTTCATTTGCACATGCATTTGAGAACCCACACAGGAGAAAAGCCACACAAGTGCAGCTTATGCAACAAAGCATTTTCGCAGGGGTCTAGTCTGAGCACCCACATGGGAAGCCACGCTGATGAAAAGCCGTACAAATGTGACTCGTGTAGCAAAAGATACTTTCGGAAGTCTCATCTGGCTGTCCATGTAAGAATACATACTGGAGAAATGCCGTACAAGTGTAACTCATGCGACAAGGCTTTTATTACTAAGTCTTATCTGGATAGCCATATGAAACTCCACACCGGAGAAAAGCCGTACAAGTGCAACGCGTGTGGCAAGGCCTTTACGTCTAAGACTTCCCTCAACGACCACACGAAAATCCACACCGGAGAAAAGCCGTACAAGTGCAACTTCTGCGACAAATCGTTCATACGTGCTAATAATTTGAAGGCTCACACAAAGATGCACGTCAAAGTTAGACCGTACAGCTGCAAACTGTGTGATAAAGATTACGTTAGGATGAATCACTTGAAAGAGTATGCAAATAATAATAATCACAAAGGAGAAAAGAGATTAAAATGTGAATGCATTCTGTCAGACATGAAAAAGAGAGGCCATGGAATTACTTCAAATGACAGATTCAACAAGTCAGCTCGACCAATTATTACAGAAGCGATTAAAAACAGTGGAAAGAATATCAATGCAACATCAGAAGATAAACCGCTTTTGGAAAATCAGTCGGCAGTTCATGAATTCTACGTGAACCGTTTCTTTTCGAGACCTTACGGCTGTGGACTGTGCGACGAAGTGTTCGAAGTCGAACGGGAATTTATGAAGCACTGTTGTCAAGTTTGTAATATTAGTCAACGGAATGAGACATTTTTTGAACTATTTGAAGGATATTCTACAAATTTTTACCGAAGTTACTTTTCTGTACAGACTGGTCCCTGTAAGAAGTTCACTTTCTGAATGATGTTTTAGTCTGCTGTTTATCATGGAACATTAATTTTATTGCTTCACAGTTCCGTGCTATTAGCTGTGGTGCCTCTTATTTTCTGTAATCTTGCCACACAGCTTTCTATTGTGAATAATGTGAATTAATGTAACTTTTAAATCTCGGGTATGTGACGTTTTAGTGTCGCCGTTTTGGGGCCGGTGTCGCGTGACAGAGTCTCCCCCCTAAAAGTCTCCCTCCGGAGACTTTATTTCGAAATAGATTCTCCCCCGGAGGATCTGTTCTAGAATAAATTCGCCCCCCGGAGACTATATTCTGAAATAAACTCTCCGGGGGGAGAGAATATTTCCTCCGTCCACGAAACAAAGTTTCCCCCCGTTGAGCGTGAAATCGGCTATAGTCGCATAAAATTAATAGATGAGCATACCAAACCGTTAGTTTGCGTTGCTAACACGATAACACGTTATTTAACGCGAAAATATATATACTTTTACACCAGAAAAATTTCTTCCAAAACAGATTTTCAGCCAGGGGGAGACTCCATTTCGGGGGAAGACTTTGTATCGGGGGAGACTTTATTTCGTGACACCGGCCACTTTTTCAGCACTAGACAATGTCGATGTAATGGAATTCGCCCAGTGCATATTTGAATAACTCCGACTTCTGCCTTGGCAGGAATCATTTTCATCAATCCAGCTTCAAATGGGGCAACAATTAGTTTTACATCAATCCATCTTCTATTTAAAAAACATTTTATTCATCAATGCATCTCCTATTAAATCATTTTTTTTACTAATTACACTTTTATTCAATGTAAAAATTATTTTACAGCATTCCATACGTTATTTGACCAAAATGGGTTCCATCAATCCAGATTCCATTTATAGATTAATTTTTCCCGTGAAACTAACTTCAATTTAGGCAGAAAAAATTCCATCTATCCAGGTTCATTGAATGTTGAAGCAAATACTTAGTTTCATCAAGCTTTCATTGACAGAAATAATTATTTCCATTAATCCATCTCTCACTTGCACCAAGAATTAGTTTTATCAATCCAACTTCCATTTGGGCAAACATTTATTTCCCGGCAATCCCGCTTTCACTTGTGATTGACAATATAAAATAATTTAGTTGCAAACCCCAGCGAAGACGTACTGTGGGTTCCTAAGAAAAACTATGGGATTTAATCCCCCCCCCATTTGAACGTCAACAAACGGCCGGTGCCAAAACGTCCAGCGCCAAAAGTCCGGCACCAAAACGTCTTGCTTTGTTAAAACTCACCTTTGTCCTATTTATTATGAATCTATGATTGGGCTTTAAACAAACATGTATCAAGAGTCAGAATCAGATTTTGTTGCTTTTTAATTAATGCATAATTTGTTTAACTTCTGGAAACTAGGTTTAGGCAATAAGTAATTTCTTGGAAATCAACTAAACTGCTTAATTAATAGCATGCAAGCATCACAGCTTTTATATAATTGTGGTGATGGTAATCTATCGTTTTAGCATTCCAAGTTTTTTGTCCTTGGTTGTTTTTGTTTATAATGAATCATTTTCATCAACGTCAAACGAGTCTTTGGAGTCGCAGGTCAATCACCCTGTGTTCTTTGGTTCATCAACTCTTATCCGCTGAAACACAGGACAAAATGTTATTAGCTTTGTTTTAAAAATCTAAATTTACAATCTTAATTAAATGATGTTTCAATCTTTTCCATTCTCATTATGCTGGCAATCAGATTGATCATGCCATTTGCTCAGCATCTTTTGGACCCTCGTCAGAACAAAAGCTTTTTCTCTGGTCTTTGGTTGCCCCCGGCAGAATGTTGTCCTGCCTAGTACTTATTTCGTGCATAAAAACCGTCATCTGTGCTTGTTAGCCCACTTGTTACCCACAATTCCTTGGTTACAAAAATGCATGACGCCACCACTGAGTAGGGTACCGGTGCACGGCGCTGGTGAAAGTGTGATCAGTGATTGTGAGAACAGAGCGTGATTGTTTGGGGATATAAAGGAGGTGGCATAGGTAATGGAAAGGGTGGATGGTGTGCATATTGATGTGTGTTTGGAAGTTGACGTGTTGGACGCAGGGGCGGATACAGAAATTTTCCAGGGGGGGATTTGTACCTTGGATCTGGAAAATATTTGCTGATCCTGGGCAGAAAAAATCTGATGACTTTTTAGTCATCCGATCCGAATGTCAGAACAAACATACCAATTTTCCATCCTTAAAAGCTGATGCCCTTTCTTGTTCAAACCGAATGTGGGGGTGGCGGGCAAAATACATGGGCATTTCTAAAGTAGTAGGAAAGGCCGGATTGCTCCCCTGCATCCGCCCCTGGTTGGAAGTGGTTGACTGATGACGTGAGGTTCAGGAAATCGGAGGCAAATGGGTCGCATGGTTTGTCAACAAGCACATATAAACATCCATTGCGTAGGAATTCGTTGGGGTGGCTGCAGCGAGCGAGTGAGAGAAGACATCTAGGAAAGCAGAGGGTCTGTGGCTATAAATTATAGACACGTTTTCTCATGAGTTCACTTTTCGTGTTCTGTATTAATATCAATTGTTTAATAATTATCTTTGCCATCTAGGCTATTTAACTCAATAAAACCAATACAATTGTGAAAAATAAAGATCATGAACCGATAATAAATTTGAATCACTTTCAAAGTCGTCTTGGTTGTGTCCTGCAACATTTCAAGATTTCTTTAGAGGACAGGATACGTTGCCCATGATGCGACTCCACATAGGTTGTTTTTGTTCCTTGCGATGTATATGTAACCCTTGTCTCCCCAATATTCTCCCCAGCTGAAAAATGATCAACAAGCAGTATAGCAAACATAATGGGGGACAGAAAATTATGAAAAAAGTTCTCTCACGTTAAGGGTGTAGGCCTACGATTTCGTCTATGGCAGTGTATGAGATCTAGGTGTCACACTATAAGAGATGTTTATAGGTTGGACAAGTACCATCAACACAATGTCATTATGTCTTATGTCGGGATTTGCTATAACAAAAGCTGTCATACACGCTTTGCACGGGGATCTCAAGGTCACGCACCGTGCTTTGAAGCGTAAGACAATAGTTGAATCACAATAGTTTGCTATTATTTTATATGGTGCGAATAAGCTACGACAGTACGACATGCATGTGTCATACACACGAATCTACATACATGTACAATTGTACATGTTGCAAGGCGGTCATAGAAAATTACCTGATCTTCTCTTGCTTTAGGACTCTCTTATTTGTCCGAGGATGGGTCGGAAGTCAGGGCAGTAACTAAGATTTCTCGTTTGAAGGAAGGACTTTATGCATTGAGTATGACGAGTGTTGTAGGCAGGAGTATATAGAGGCTCAAATATTTAGCGTAAGCATACAACGGCTTGGTTTATTTTGGGGGCATAATTTCTCTTGATAAATAAATAGTATATAAAATTTCAAATTCTGCTGGGGATAACAATTATCGTCTATAATAAACCTTCGAATGGGGCAACTAAACTAAATAGTGGTACCGCAGACTCAAAGCATCGTTCGTGAATATGTTGGTGCCCCTAGCTTGACTTTCTAGTAGCGCTTTAGATGTTTGGAGATTACGATTACGATGCCACAGCTGATGTTGACGTTTATGATGCTGACGTTTATGATGTTGACGTTTATGATGCTGGCGTTTATGATGCTGACGTTTATGATGTTGACGTTTATGATGTTGACGTTTATGATGCTGACGTTTATGATGTTGACGTTTATGATGATGACGTTTATGATGATGACGTTTATGATGTTGACGTTTATGATGATGACGTTTATGATGATGACGTTTATGATGTTGACGTTTATGATGCTGACGTTTATGATGCTGGCGGTGCCGGAAACATATTGCAAGGATAATTTGAAAATCTACAGAATTATAATGAAGTGGACTTTCCAGTGAATATCCACTGTGTCTATGATATTATTGTTTACCAGTTCCTTGCAATCCAGAAGTCCTTTCCTTCTGGAGACGTTCCATATCCGACGATAGTAACTGCGTGATCAGGTGTTGTATTGCATGTAGGATCATCGTAAATTCCTGATCAAAATGAACATAGATTAAGCTGACTGAAGAAGGCATTGATTTAGTGGGGCACGGAAAAAAAACCTGGAAACACCCCTCCCCGGACAACCTTCCTGGACAAACCCCCCGGACAATTCGACCATGATTTAGCCTATTTCCGTGCCGTGTCGTGAGTTTCTTTTAAGTAGTAAACTATGTGGAAGGTGACATCTAAGGTAGTGAATAATCCAGTAGTTGGCATTATAAAGTAGTGAGCAATGTTGCTAATAAACAATTTTACGTTTTTTTATATTCAATTACATGACCTAGTAAGTAAGTAAGTAAGTATGTTTGTTTGTGTTTTAATAAGTATTTTTCTATCTATATAACTTCACTAGAATAATTTAGCTCGTAAATTGTTATGACCAATCGTCCATAATTATGACCAATGGTCAATTTGACCAAAAAGCCCTATGACCATTGACCAATCAGCCATTCGACCGATCGGCCTATGACCAAGCAGCCTATGACCAATGGTCCGTACACCGAAGAAACATCTTGCAGCTGCATTGTCCTTGATGAACTAACCTGAACGGTAACTCTGAAAGGACCAAAGCGTAGAGTTAATGGCAACGGAGATCGGACCAACCGTAGCCACGGCAACCATCAGCGCTTTTTCCGATTGGCTGACAGACTTGTAGCCTGTGCAGGTGGCTGCAACCGTAGCATTGTTGAAGGCGCAATTGCGTTTTTCCTACGAGGAAGCAAAGAATAATAAATCAATAAAAACCATTCGTAGGTAAAACTGCAGGATCCACAGAATTATAATTCCTAGGGGAAGGTTGCCAAAGATGGACCACGTAAGGATGATCGTCCGTTTTCGCCACAAATTATGAGAAAATGATTATGCAACACGGTCGTTACATAGACTAGGTGTTGATACACCATTGGATGCAATAAAATTTTCATTCAAATAAATACAAAGAAAAAAATTTGAAAAATAAAAAATTGCAAAAGTGGTCCATCTTAGGAGCATGGGCGCCAAAGATGGACCATGGAAAAAATGTATTGTTAAAGGCGGACAAACAGTCTTAATTCATCAACCATGTCTGCTAAAATGAACTTACATTAAACAGTACATATTATGCAATTTTTCAATAAGTAATAAAAAAGGGAAAAATTTGATTGTAATTTTTTTAATGAAAAAAACTCAAAAATACATGTTTAAAAAATATAAACAAAGAATTTTCCAATTTTTCTCACAGTTTAACAATGTCCACATCACTGTCGATAATAAATTACAAATGCTAGCCTAGTAGAATATATTTCAGTAAATAATAAAAATAAATAAAAAATATTCAAATGCCTTTTTTAATTGAAATTTTTTTTAAAAATTTAAACAAAGAATTTTCCAATTTTTTTCACAGTTTAACATTGTCAAAATCACTGTTGATAATAAATTACAAATGCTAGCCTAGTAAAATATATTTCAGTAAATAATAAAAAAGAAAAATTATTAAATTGTCAGTTTTTAGCCTACTTTAAAAAATAAAAATAATAATTTAAAAAAATATAAACAAAGAATTTTCTAATTTTTCTCACAGTTCAACTTTGACCACGTCACTGTCTATAATAAATTACAACTGCTAGCTTAGTAGAATATATAGCAGTTAATTGCATTAGTAATAATGGGCATCAACGATGATTGGACCGTGTTCATGCATAGATGCCTAACATGGACCACACGTGTTTCATCTTAGGCAACTTGCACACACCCACTTCCAACTCATTTAACTTTTTATGCAGTTTTGATATTGGATTTTCTGGTATGGTATCTTGTAAAGAATTGAAAAACTTAGTTCATAGACCAATTTTGAACTTTTCAGCAAGTTGGGCCTCGATTTTGTACTCATTTTACCCCCAAGCCATTATTTTATCAAGCAATGTCAATTAACGTTTTTTCTGTTTTCTCGAAGGTTTTTCTGTGTAGCGGATGTCTAATCATTTCATTCAATCTATCTTGTGACCTGCTAGATACGACAGCATCACATTACAATACAGTTTCAATCCTTGTGGCCAATCAGGGAGTGGTCCATCTTTGGCGCTGGTCTATCTTTGGCAACCTCCCTCTGGTGCACTATTACTAGTTTTTATAGTTGAACATTGGACTTTATTATATGTAAACTATTTTTAATTAAATAATTTATGTTTAAAACACACAGATTCTAATATTTTGCTTATGCGAAAGTATACATTTTGTGGAATCGACGGGTGCCTACGGGAAAAAAATCATAATTCCGAGGTGCTTTCATATATTTTAAACCTAAATATACCATTTTGTGCAGAAATGAATGCTGAATCCATTGGTGTATTAAAAGTTATATCTCAAACCAAACCCAAAATCCAGGGGCCTTGGTAGTCGGTGTTACAAAAAAGCTTGGTAGCCTGAAGGTTAATAATACATGTATGTTGGCGACACCTCACAAGTCACAATCGCCAGCAGGCCTGTTACAGTAAAGTTCGCTTCGATCGCCGTTCGCATCATAATTATTATGCAAGCTGTGCGTACAGGAAAAAAATCCTGGGGGCGCCGCTGCCATATAGTAAATTATGTGCTCGGATTTTATATCGCTTTCACAGAGTCGCGTGCAGACGCGCGGCCAGTGTTTGTTTGTTTGTTTGTTTGTATGTGCACTTGTTATAGCGCCCCTTCAAGCTCTCTACTCAGAGGCGCTCCCGATGCAGAGCGGACACTGCATCGGAGTTTCACGCCGAAGCGCTGAGCAATTGTAAGTGAAGGACTTGCCCAAGGTCCTTACGCGGGGAGGTGCATTCGAACCTCGGACCTTCCGGCTCCAAGGCAACGACACCACCACTAGACCACCGCGCCGGCGCGCCCCAGTGGTCATACCGATGTAGCCAACTGGGTCAGTGTTACGCCTAAGCACTCTTTAGTCGCTTGATAATCTCCGTGAAGCTTTCGCATTATTCTCCATGAGATCTTCATCTGGCTTCTTTCGCCATCAACGCACTTACGACACACAGTTAAATTCGAATTCAGTTAACTTGGCTTCATATCATTATTACCATACTATAATTATAATCATATGCCCCATTTCGCAATCTGAATTTAAGAAGAAGCATACAATCAAAATTAACCTTTCATGTATTATAAGTCTTACTGTGGATGCAAAATAAAAATATTTGATTGATTGATTGATTGATTGATTGATTGATTGATTGATTGATTGATTGATTGATTGATTGATTGATTGATGCATGCTCGCGCTGAGTGGGGCAGATGTCAATTGTTTTAGTGATCTGACGAATTTCATGAGCCCGGATTGGTTAGCCAGTCTATTATAAGCTTATATACATGCATAATATATTCATGGTATAATACGCTTGGGTGTACTACAATTGCATGGAACTAGACTACTTAATACTTACTACTAGACACCTACTACTACATGTACTAGACACCTACTTTGGCTTGGTATGGATAAGATGCGTTGGTGTTGACTCCATCGTTTGCTGCGATGTATTTGAATGCATATGCTTGTGCTCCACCATTACATCCACCATTATGGAAACGAGATGAACAGTCCACCAGTTGCTGTTCACTCAGAGACACAAGATTTCCGGTCTTCTTGAAGTGTTGCCCCTCCAGAGCGCAAATCTAAAAGCCAATAAATTGTTGGTTAAATGTATCCATAATCTATAATTGAGGATGTATTCTTGTAGACATGTAGGTGCCACCTGGACCACCTCGCCGCAAACCAACACATACCTCGCACTGCAATGGCCTGGTGGGGGCAGAGTACTGTATGGGGGAGGGCAAAAGTTTTTGGAGCAATATTTTTTGTACAGTTTTGCAGCTATTGATGTTAAACTTTGCATGTAGACAGAGGACCGTCAGCTCCAGCCAGTGGAGGAGGCCATGGTGGGGCGCGATAACCTAAAGTTTTGCTATTTCAATTCCGTCACCATAGATTCACAGCTATTTGCATAAAACTCCCGGGCAACGCCGGGTACCCAGCTAATATATATATATATATATGTGTGTGTGTGTGTGTGTGTGTGTGTGTGTGTGTGTGTGTGTGTGTGTGTGTGTGTGTGTGTGTGTGTGTGTGTGTGTGTGTGTGTGTGTGTGTGTGTAGGTATGTAAGTATGGATGGATGGATGTATGTATGGATTGATGTATTGTATGTATGTATGGATGGATGAGTGGATAGTTGGATGGATGGATGGATGGATAGTTGGATGGATGGATGGATGGATGGATGGATGGATGGATGGATAGTTGGATGAATGGATGGATGGATGGATGGATGGGTGGATGGATGGATGGATGGATGGATGGATGGATGGATGGATGGATGGATGGATGGATGGATGGATGGATGGATGGATGGATGGATAGATGGACGCTATACCAACCGATTTCTCTCAACTGACCAATGGACATAGATTTACAGTTTGAAGCACATTTTTAAAAAATCCTTTTTTCAAACTTACAGCAGAGAAAGCCCAGCATGATCCGCAATTTCCCTGAATCAACATAATACAGAAAAGACATTTGATTTAGTTTCTTCAAATTGTTATCATAATAAATATTTGTTGGCAACGAGATTTTCTCTGGGCACAGTTTTATATGTTTTAATAAAAAAAGATTTTGTCTTATGTGTTTATGAGGTAGAACAGTGACAAATCAGTCGTTATTTGAAATTCAATCATTCATTTCGAGAACTTATAGCGCCTCTTCAAGAAAACTACTAAAAAGCGCTCCCAGTCCAGCCATAGCCACAAAATATGATTTGAGCGACTTATAAAATGTCATAGACAAAGTCTGGATTTGAGTCACCACTACAATCGTGGCTTAGAAAAGAAAAGTTTTACAGCTGAGAACAATATACATTGTAAGACAAGATAAGATGAGATGGGATGGCATATAATAGAATAAGACCAGGCATGTAGGCTACTCTGGCGTTTGTGGGACAAAGATGCATGCAAATTTCTGTAGACTGACATGTATTAATACATAGGCAGGGTGAGAATTGCCGGGGGGTTGGGGGGGTTCAACCGCCCCAGTCATTTTTAGAGCCCCATGTTAAAGTATGTTTTTCATACCCCAATTTCAAGTTTATCATAGGCCAACCCCCCCCCCCAGTTATTTTTCCACAATTCTCATACTGTACATAGGCCTACATTTGCCCGGGGGTTATAGTCCGGGGGTAATTGTCCTGTTACCACTCTAGGGTATACAATGTATACTGGGGCGCCGTCACAAAAGCGCGCAGAACAAAAGCGCACAGACAAATGCGCGCAACAGGAAAAAACATATGTAGGCCTATCCTCCTGAGACCCGAGAAAAAGTTCTGAGATATTTCTTTAATTTTAATCGATATTCTGGTACACTAGGGTGCTAATACACCCCAGTAAATTTTAGTTTAAGAGCCCCATGTCAGGAAGGGGTAGATCTACTGTGTGCATTACAATGTACATTGGGTCTCAGGTACAAGTTAGTTATCAGCATGCGTTTCACATCTGAGAAGGTATCTTTTCTTGAAAGAAAACAGAAAAGCATGTATATATGTATGTATTTATGTATTTATGCATGTATGCATGTATGTATGTATGTATGTATGTATGTATGTATGTATGTATGTATGTATGTATGTATGTATGTATGTATGTATGCATGTATGTATGTATGCATGCATATATGCATACGTATGTATGCATGTATGTATGTATGTATGTATGTATGTATGTATGCACACATACATACATACATACATACATACATACATACATACATACATACATACATACATACATACATACATACATACATACATACATACATACATACTAAATACATGCATACATGCATCCATGCATCCATGCTTACATAGGGCCTACATGTACGTACACACAAACATACATCTACATGCATACATACATACATGCATGAATGCATACATGCCAACATACATACATACATACATACATACATACATACATGCATACATACATGCATACATACATACACACATACATAAATAAATACATACAAACATAAATATATGTACATACATCTACAATTCTACATACATACATACATACATACATACATTCATCTACATACATACATACATGTACATACATGCATGAATGCATACATACACACATACATACATACATACATACATAAATATATGTACATACATACATACATACATCTACAATTCTACATACATACATACATACATACATACATACATACCTACATACATACATACATACATACATACATACATACATACATACATACATACATACATACATACATACATACATGCATACTTGCTTGCATGCATGCATGGTTGTATGAATACATACACAAGACCTGAATGTAAACAGACTGAAGTAATGGCGAGGGGTAATGTCCTACGAGGGGGGGGGGTAATGGTCGGAGGGTAATGGCGCGGAGTGGGGGGGGGGTAATGGCAGAAATAATGGGCTGGGGTGATGTCCTGTTGCCAAAACATGTTTCAGCAGCATCCAGACGACCTTAGACAACTACAGAGCATAGAAACATACAGTGTGACAAGCAACTGAAACTGAGACCTGGTGTGCATTTACATGCACACTCAGATCACACGAACTCTAGATCATGTTTATTGACTAAATAAATAATTGAAAAGGCATTTATTTGCACAGAGAATCGCTCAATTATGCACCAATTTCACAAAACAATCCAAAACAAAATTCGTATATTTGAGATTTTTCAAACTTTTTCTTCCCATATGAGGTTTTAAGTCAGATTGCCGACATACTTACTAACATTGACGATAGTCTTTTTAATTGCCAGCGCTCTCAGATGCATGCCAAACAATCGGTCATTTTAATGCACATCAGGTCTCAGCTTAGTAAGCTGCGGCAAATATTTTATGTGACTCAGACCATTTGTGCATTATAATGCACGTTTGGTCTCAGGAGGCTATATATGTATGTATGTATGTATGTATGTATGTTTTTTTGTATGTATGTATATGTATGTACGCATATGTATGTACGCATATGTATGTACGCACATGTATGTTTGCATATGTATGTATGTATGTATGCATATGCACATGTAAGTATGTATGCATATGTATGTATGTATGCATATGTATGTATGCATGTATATATGCATATGTATGTATGCATATGTATGTATGCATATGTATGTATGCTTATGTATGTATCATGTATGCATTATGTTTGTTTGTGGACGTTGCGTTCTCACGGTGCTGCTGACCCAGTGGAGGCAATTTCGAGCGATCATATGTAAGCTTATTATGTATTATGTACAATGACACATACATCATAGACACATACATACATACATACATACATACATACATACATACATAAATACATACATACATACATACATCATACATACATACATACATACATACATACATACATACATACATACATACATACATACATACATACATACATACATACATACATACATACATACATACATACATACATACATACATACATACATACATACATACATACATACATACATACATACATACATACATACATACATACATACATACATACATACATACATACATACATACATACATACATACATACATACATACATACATACATACATACATACATACATACATACATACATACATACATACATACATACATACATACATACATACATATGTTTTTCCTTGTTGCGCGCATTTGTCTGCGCGCATTTGTCTGCGCGCTTTTGGCCTGCGCGCTTTTGACCGTGCAAAAATATACTGGTACACAGCGTTTAGGCCTACTAGTACTCACCTCCTGGGGAAAAATGACAGCGTGTACTTACCTCTTAAAAACGATGGTATACGCGGGTGTACTGCAGTGCGTATACCCACCGCACAAAGACCAACTGAGCACTGCACAAACGGAAGGGAAAATCGCGATCTTTTAGGAAATTTTCATGAAATTTGTTCGATTTTTCCGGTGGCAGCATATAGGCTACTCCCCTCACAAATTTAGAATACAGCCCTGGATAAGATATTGAACTAATGATAATTATAGGGTCAGATGAGATATACAAAACATATATATATATAATCATATATAATTATATATATTATATATTATATATTTATATATATAGCCTATATAATAAATACAGAAGAAAATTGAATATAAAAGCATGATTTATTCAAGAATTATTTTTTTTGACCATTGCATTTTCACAGTGGAACGAAAGAGGACTAATAAGCTTACAGTAAGATTACTCGAATGTTTTGCTCAGAATAATGATATTAATACCTGATCTCTGACTGGATTAACGTAACCTTTGTCTCTCCAATCGACTGACGACGGATACGAATTATTACTGGCATGACGTTTAACGACATTAGAGGCGCTGACTGTTTCATCTTTTGGAATTATGAAACCCATTCTCTCGTTCACAACTTCAGAAGTTTCCTACAGGCAAGTACGATAGTAATGACGGTATCAAGTATTTGAATCAAGTATTTGAATCACATGTCCTGGGCACGACGTTAAACTGCACCCATCCTCTGCCACAGGGAACCAACAAAGTCCCTGTGCCGGTCCTAAGCCCGGACAAAATGAGGAAGGTTTGCCAGATGGGTGGCGATACTCTGGCAGTAAAAAACCAAGACGATTGTAATCCGCCAAAACCACGACACAAGTGACATGGCTACCCAGATGCTTCAAGGTGTCATGATGTGAAGCAGACATGCACAGGTCGGTCAGGACAGACTGGTGGAGAGAGTCGGGGGAGAGAGCGTGGGACACAACGGGCATTGACCCACGTTGTCCTTCGATCATGCCTCTTTTTCACGATTCTCTTCAATCGGACAATGTGGTCTAGATGCTCCAAGATGTTAATGGTATGGAGCAGACCTGCTGACCGGACAAGTTGAGGCTGGGCAGCATGACGCGAGACAGACTCAGACAGAGAGTGGCGTCGGACTCTAACGGGCATTGAGCCCTATGATATTGATATTGATGATGATTTGAATCACACACACAAACACAAATATAGAGAATTGTAATTGAAGACTTGTATAGCGCCACTTCAAGAGAACTAGGTCTATATATTTGTGGAATGGCGTGGGTTATTGTACTTTTTATAATTATGTGGATTTAATTAGAATTGCTTATAGTGAGGAGTGGACATGAAGCGTTCCGGTTTTTTGTGCTGCAATGATTCTTGCACAATTTCATGTGTTATGGACCATTGTAATACCTCATTGTATGGCCTAATTGTTTGCAATCCTGTCACTTTTTTCGTTTTTCGTTACTTCGCCGTGTAGCCTAGAAACTTCACTTCAATTTGTTTTATGGCTAACTATTTATAAAACTGTCCATCTATTTTATCTAACAAACTAATTAGCCATAGGGCCTATCACCGACATACTTACTTACTCGTTGAAGATTAACTAAAGTAGCAAACATGTTTTAAATAATTTTACGTTGCTATACGGCTTGGGATTCGGGTATAAGCGGACGGGTCTGGAAGAGAGAAGAGGACTGGAGGGTTTGAACTGGCGAGGGAAGGGGCTGAGGTCCGGACCAGTTTGAGCCCGGGCTAGCGGAGGGAAGGGGGCTGGAGGTCCGAGGCGGCGGGGGGAAAAGGGGGCTGAGGTCTGCGCGGGGGGCAAGGGGACTGAGGTTCGGCCCGGTGTGAGTCCGGGTTGGCGTTGGTAGGGGGCCGTGGTTCGGCCCGGTGTGAGTCCGGGTTAGCGGAGAAAGAGGACTGAGGTTTGACCCGGTGTGAGTCCGGGCTGACGGGAGAAGGGTGTTGAGTCCGGGTTGGCGGAGGAAGGCGCTGAGATTCACAAGGACAGCAATTTTGAATTTCGCTACAATAGCGCGTCGATGCTTATGCTAATAAAAATGCGCCGCAGACCGTGATGAGGTTATGTGCACCATGTCCGGCCCGCCAGCCTCCTGAGGGGCTACGCTGGTAGTCCTACACAACTATACATTGGAAAATATGGTGTTCATTTAGCACCAGCAGTCATGGGCGGAGACTTGGGGGGTCAGGTGACGGTCCACGAGACCCCGAAGTGTGTGGTTGTGGAGGGAGATGCTGCTCCCCCAAAATGTCAAAAATATCTCAAAAATGTCATTGCAAATTTCTCGAGTGTTATCTACTGTTTATCCATCATGAACAATTTTGCGAGGACGATAGCAAGACTGGTATTATACCCTTGCAGTGTGGAATTCGATAATAATTATTTATACGACGTGGAGGAACATTATTGAACTCATAATTAACCATTTCTTTCAGCAATGAAATAATTATGAGAAATTTGTTGAGATGATAGCTTAAAATGTTACCATTAAAGTGCTGATATCCAACAAATATAGTTAAACAATGGCCTACAAGGGGGACACTTTTGAAGTCATAATCCACAACTTTCAGCATTGAAATGATGAGCTATTTAGTAAAAATAACAACCCAAAATGCTATTATTGCAATGTGGAAAATCAAATTTTTTCATGACTTTATCGTTCATAAACAATTAACAAACAAGAGCCTGAAACGTGCTCCTGTCGATGTCAACAACGAAAAACGTGCTGGTTTCTGGAGCTCTGTGTGACTTTATCGTTCATAAACAATTAGCAAACAAGAGCCTGAAACGTGCTCCAGTCGATGTCAACAGCGAAAAACGTGCTGGTTTCTGGGGCTCCGTGTGACTTTATCGTTCATAAACAATTAGCAAACAAGAGCCTGAAACGTGCTCCAGTCGATGTCAACAGCGAAAAACGTGCTGGTTTCTGGGGCTCCGTGTGACTTTATCGTTCATAAACAATTAGCAAACAAGAGCCTGAAACGTGCTCCTGTCGATGTCAACAGCGAAAAACGAGCTGGTTTCTGGGGCTCCGCCCAGACCCCGCTGGGGGAGCTTACGACGCTCCCCCAGACCCCCTTGTCGGTATGAGCTTCGTGCATTCGGAACTCGCAGCTTTGGGTCACCAGCGCATGCAAAATTACCGCCCTTAAGGAAAATGTTCTACTTGCGCTCCTTGGTAGAAGGGCTTGGGGGTTTCAGCCCACAAACCTGAAATCCTGGCGTCGCCACTGCTTGTACCCGTAAAAACCCCTACATGTGACATGTCCGTAGGGTTTTCTATATAGTAGGCCTACCCATATGACAGCAGGCTATACTTAGAAACTTGTTAGGCTATAGGCCTGAACTTTTAACTGTTGTGATTATATTAAAGACTAAGCCCATTTCTTTTACAATAAAATTTTGACATTCTTATACTGGTAGCTAGTGTGCGACTCTGCAAAACGACTTCTTATTTAAGTTTTCATGATTTTATCGTTCATAAATAGGTGTCAAAAAGAGCCAAAAAAGGGCTAAACTTGAGGTCAACAGAGCCAAAAATGCGCTTGCGGCAGACCCCGCTGGTGGAGCTTACGACGCTCCCCCAGACCCCCTAGTCGGTATGGGCTTCGTGCCTTTGGCACTCGCAGTTTCACGTCTTCGGCTTCGGCGCTTCATAAAAAATGTTATAGTTGGGCTTAAGGCTTCAGCCCCCCCCAAACCTGAAATCCTGACGCCGCCACTGGATGATAGACTTACCATGTCAAAGAATTGATTAATTCCCATCTTAAAAGAACTGGCACCATTTTCGAAGCGATTGTTATGAGCTTTTATATGTTCCAAGTTCTTTTTGAAGACTTCAATACGGTGTAATTCTTCTTCTACACTCACGTACTTTTTGCCTAAACAAAGAAGTACATTTTAATAATAAAACTAGAACTTTCACTTGGCTGTTATAAATACTAGATATTATTATTATGAAACTCATCCAATACATACATCTGTGAATTGGGTAGTGGCCTACTATTCATACGCCTAGCATGGGCGCCCGCACATAGGGGCAAGGGGGGCACTTGCCCCCCTCCCCTGGAAAAGTGACACTAATTTTTCTAGCTACTACTTTTGAGTTTTTAACAAATTTATTCGCATTAAAACACTAATGATACCAATGATACACACAGTGAAAGTCATAAATTTGTGTTTAGAAATCTCTATGGAAATAAATATATATAGTGCCCTTTATGGACCTACTTTTTAGCATCTACTTTTGGATTTTTAAAAAAATCGCACTTAGGAAACTATTTGTATTAAAATTAATGCACAAAAATTAAACTGAGAAATTTGCATTAAGAAACCTCTTTGAAAAATACCAGTGTTTTTAATTTCCAGCGCTGTATTTTCATGCTTTTGTCACTGAAAAATTAAACCGTGACCATCGTAAAATTTTTGCCCCCTCCTGCAAAATTTTCTGCGGGCGCCCATGACGCCTAGGCCTATCATGATAAATTCATTAGGGTTAGGGTTGTGTTAGGATAGGGTTAGTGTATAGAGTTTCATATGGATTTATAAAATACATAGTCGTCTTTAATTATGCAACCTTCAGCAGGCCCGCCGACAGAAATTCCGGGCCCCTGGGCAGAGCAGTCACGGGCCCTAAACTATCTTTAGGCTTAATGAGCATTTTTAAACAAAACATATAGAAATAACAAAGATGTGGGTCGAATGTGCCAAAATAAATATATGCATGTATATATTATGAATTAAAAAATTTAATTAGGCCTATGGTAATCAAGGAGCATTTTTGCTAGAATTAACTGCAGCAAAATTGTTTAAAATATCCTCGTTGGTCAATTATTTTGGAAGATCATATTCTATTGCAAGCAGTGGCGGCGCCAGAACAGTTTTTGGGGCGGAATCCTCATGGAGGAAATTTTCCTTTTTCATATTTCCATCCGCCAAAATTTCCGACGACCTTTTTAGTCATTTGGTCGAAATCCTTTGGAAATCTCACATTTTTAAGGGGGGGAGCTAAACGTGAAAATATTGAATTTTTACATGTAAAAAACCGGATAGCCTTTTGGGGGGCTTAGCCCCCTAACCCCTCTGGCGCCGCTACTGATTACAAGAGTTGTAAAACCGTTCAGTCTGTCTTGCTTCGTGACAGATCGTTGAATACTTTTAATTTGCTTGAACTTGCTGAAAGATCTTTCAACTTCCTCATTAGGGTACACTCACAAGCTCTGATGGCAGAGTGGTAACATAAAAACCAAGCCTTTCTACAATTCCGATAAAAATTCCAATTTTGGGCCCGCCGTCGCTAACTTATGAAAACTACTGTGCTTGTCCGATAGAATTGAATAGACGTCTGGACTTTAGGCCTATGCGCAAAATCATCTTCTTTATCACTTTTCATTGTTTTTCAAGAAAAACCTGAAGACTTGTTAAAACTTCGTTTAAGATTTATTTTGAGCAGACTTTCCTGTAATGCGCTTTACTGCAAGATTCTGTTTTTCTTGGGCCCGTTATAGCCTAAATGACAGTTTAGTAGGCTAATAATAAAAATTGGCCTAAAATAATATTAAAATATAATAATGATAATAATATATAATAAATAATAATAAATAAATAATAATAATAATAATAATTTTTATTTTTTCAGCGTAGCCCGGGCCCCCTAAAAGTCGCCGGGCCCCTGGGCATTTCCCCCCTGCCCCCCCCCCCCCTCTCGGCGGGCCTGACCTTCAGTGATATAAAAACTCAATAATTGTTAACTCCATCTAGAGATTACTTTACCGAAGAGTTCTTTGACCAAGTTGAACAGAATGTCGGCGTCTTCAATATTATCCAAATACTGATCAAGCGTTTCGATTAGCGAATTCGGATCCAAGAGATTCGGTATTGGATCGGCTGGTGAAACCGACCCCAAGTAAGCCAAGCAAGACACAAACAGAAGACTCGAATACATGTTGTCTCACTTCTGAAATAAAAAAATACATTCACCTTCCTCAGGTTCCTCCATTCATTACAACTCCGACTTTTCATTCAAGGCTGAAGTCGCATCTTTAAAAGGATTTTTACCCTGTATCATCTGATCCTCCATGCACCTTCCAAATCCCGATTACACACTCGTTTGAATTTTTCTACGCTACAGTGTTTGCATTATGTGTTGTAATTTTAATTTTGATGAATGGGTTGCGGTCTAGTTTTCCACTCCGCGTGAATAGCCTAGGCCTACACTGCCCTGAAAAACCAAAACACAGTTATAACTCGGAAAATCAATATTTTGTGTAAACTTGATTTGAAAGTTTATTTCAAAAATCTCGGAGTTTATCTGTTCAATCAAACAAAATTTACACCATAAATGATGTAAATGGTGTTTTATTTTATGGTAACGATTAAATTTTTTAAATAATATTATTTTCCCACCAAAATCGTCAAAAATCGTTTGTAGGCTACTGCGTTTTGGCTTGACATTTCCATACGTATTGAATACCCCAAAACGATTCCACGACAACTGGTCTACCGACAACTCGTCTAACGACAATTGGTCTAACGACAACTGGTCTACTGACGAATAGTATCGATGAAATAGAAGCTGGATTTACGAAAATGTTTGTTTTGCTTAAATGGAAGCTGGATTGATGATTTTCATTCATGTATTCCAGCATGCACCCATTTCTACGTTAAATCTAAAAATACCTTCATCCAGCTTCTATTTCTCGCCTGTTATTTTAGTCAATCCAGCTTCTATTTCATATATAAAAATATCCTCATCCAGCTTCCATTACTTAAGCGGTTTTCTTATCAATCCTGCTTCCATTTCAGATCTAGAAATACCTTCATCCAGCTTTTATTTATTATGCGTTATTTTCGTCAATCCAGCTTCTATTTCTCCTATAACAGAACCATCATCCAGATTCCATTTCTCTTGCGTTTTTTCATCAATCCAACCTCCATTTCACCTCTAAAAACTATCATACAGCTTCCATTTCTCAAGCGCTGGGTAAGTTGTCAGTAGACCAGTTGTCGTTAGACGAATTGTCCGGAGACCAATTGTCGTTAGACGAGTTGTCGTTAGACGAGTTGTCGTTAGACGAGTTGTCGTTAGACGAGTTGTCGTGACACCCCCAAAACACAGTAGCCTACTGCGTTTTGGCTTGACAACTCTATGCAGCGCAAAGCGTTGATTACGGTTACTCTGTAGGCCTAAGCTTATATCTACAACTGTCTTTGCTTTAAATTAATTTGAATAACAGCTTCAACTTCAACAACAATAATTTTAAACTATAGTAAAAATTATTATTATTTAAAGCGATTTACACAAATTTTGCTTGCTAATAAGATTTTGTTATAGAGGAGGGCCCATTATTGGTTGCAGATTTTGATCTATTTAGCCTATACGTCGCCTACCTGAATATTAAATTGTTCAACTGACATTGGTCTGGATATTTTTGAAAAGATGACTGAAAACATGGTGCGAACTGAGTAGGCCCCTATACGTGAATATAAGGTAATCCTTCACTTTAGCGTCCGAAATTAATTAAAGATAGCATCCGATGTTATTATAGGCCCTACTCCGGATTTTCAGCTTTTTATCGTTTCAAATTAGGCCTAATGCCGAGTTCACTGACAGATGTGTGCAGAAACTTACTTAAATGGAAGCCGGATTAATTAAAATATTCATGCCAAATTTGAGCTGGATTGATGAAAAAATCATTGTTATCTAATTAGAAGTTTGGATGACCGACGCGATTGACATTAATATTTCCGGGCGCTAAAGTGAAACGATCAGTTAAACCTGGAATGTATACTATCGGATGCTACCATTGAAATCATTGAAATAATTTCGGACGCTAAAGTGAATGATTACAGCCTTCCGTCCATCCGTGTAGGCATGGGCGGAGTTTGGTTTCCGTTCTTGGAGGGGCTAATGCCTTCTTATGGGGGGCTAAGCCCGGAAAAAGATATAATTTTCATGGCAAAAAAGCTGAATCTGGGCCTTCTTGGGGGGGGGGCTTAGCTCCCACTAGCCCCTGATAAACTCCGCCCATGCGTGTAGGCCTATTATTCACACACGCGCAGCATTACTAGTAGGCCTAATAGCAAGATCGTGCAAATATAGGAAATATTCGCTGAGATATAAAATTAGACATGCCATAGGCCTAATTATAATTAACAACTGATTTCCAATGAAAGACATGCGATTGTAACAATCAAAAATATTAGGCCTATAACAATTATAAGGCCTGTAACTTACGGAGAATGTTTAAACAATTGAAACTTGAGAAATGAATATTAAACCAAATAATAATATTAGATCACTTCATGCTGATAAATTAATTTCACGCGCCTTGTAAACATAACCGGAAATAGAATACAGAAAGCTCACCTAAACACAGCTATTTAAAATTATAGTGCCTATGCTAAGCCAAAACGCAGTAGACCTACTGTGTTTTTGCTTGACATTCGATTGTAAGCGCGGCAGATTCTGTCGTTATAAACGAAGTGCTGTGTGTTGGCTTGATTTCCAATGAAAAATATCCGACTTACTGTGTTTTGGCAACATAATATCTCGGAAACCAGTGAAAATAAAACTCTGACACTTAGCCTACAGGACATGAAGATGGTAACATCTTAAGCGTAAAAATGCAATAAAATGAAAAACGATTTTTTCGAGTTAGCCTACAGTAATAATTGTGTTTTGGCTTTTCAGGGCAGTACAGTAACTGTCAGGCGTTGGTGTGGACATACTAATTCAGATGTGCAGCAGAGTAGAAATACATGTAAGCATATAGTTATCGATCGCACAAAATTGAAATCCATTGAACGATGATCATTAAAAAGCCATTTTAAAGGCGCCGTGTTTAGACGGAAAATCGAACAACATGTGACTTATAGGCTAGCCTAATGTAGGCTAGCTAGAGAAAAACCAGCTCGCCGAGAGCATGAAAACGATGTGGGGGAAACCGGTGAGTAATGGGACACCGGGGCATAACGGGAAACTTCGTTATTGTCCATCATTGTGGGGCGCGGTGGTCTAGTGGTGGCGTCGTTGCCTTGGGGCCGGAAGGTCTAAGGTTCGAATCCACCTCCCCGCGTAAGGACCTTGGGCAAGTCCTTCACTTACAATTGCTCAGCGCTTCGGCGTGAAACTCCGATGCAGCGTACGAGCATCGCCACTGTCCATGCGCGACTCATTAGCAAACACTACAACTTTTCTTAATCACTCTTGATTGATTTTTATACGACGATGGGTTTGTCTACCGCAGTCATCATCATCGTCGTCGTCGTTCTCATCATCATCATCATCATCATCATCATCATCATCATCATCATCATCATCGTCGTCGTTGTTGTTGTTGTAGGACCCGGCTTAGCATGGGCGGAGAATTGCGGGGGACGAACGAGTGGTCGAAGAAAGGACGCGAGTATTTGGGCGGACGAATGGCTGGCTGAGTCGCCGACAAAATTTTCAATTTTTCGCTAACAAATTTGTGACGACCTTTTTTTCATCTGTACAAATTCTCCGGGGAAAAACCATTTTCTTTGTCAAAAAGTTGATGACCTTGTTTTTTTAGCCATTTGATTTTTCCTCCTAAACCGTACCATTTGTTCCTGCCAAAATAGCCGACGACCTTGTTTAGTAATTTGTTCAATAATCTCCTCCTCTACTGACATTGTAACGTCACCGGCGTTCTCATGAAGTGTCCATGTCTTGACACTTAACGATTGGAAGGAGGGAGAACAAAATGATGCATTAACCGTCCCCCAACACATTCAATGAGGTGGACCGTAATTTTTCGAGTTTATATTAGAATTTTTTCGCCGCTGGACAAAGGCGTAAGGTGATGCTATTGATCTTTGCTATTGCACACTATGGGAATTATACTGATCAGTGGCGGCGCAAGGAGAAGGCTAGGGGCTAAGCTCCCTAAATGGCGCTCACCGGCCCAAAAAAATGCAGAAAATGTCAACAACCATGGGTACATATAATGTATACTGACCCGAGAAAGAACAAAATCGGAAAAAATAAAGTCCAAACCATTATACGACTAAAAAAGGTCGTCAGATTTTTTGGCGAAAAAAAATAAATATTTTCTTGTGTTTGAGATCGAATGACTAAAAAAAGGTCATAATATTTTTGGGGGACGAATGAAAGACGGAAAAATTCTGGACCAACTTCAATCCCACCCCCAAAAAAAATAAAATCCTGGCGCGCCACTGATACTGATAACGTCGATGATGCGACTCCGAAAGCAAGAATCGGCGAGTAGCATGTGGTTTTATTGCCCGTAGTTTTAGTTCTTAGGCCTAGTGACAGAAATATTGTTCGATGTCGAAATAAATTAAGAAATTATTTCATTCTTGCTTATAAGTAACTTACTGTTATCACGTGGTTGGGAAAAATCGTTAATTAGGGATGTCTCAGTCGTCCACAGGGGAAGATCTCAGTCGGTGCCCGTCAGTCTGGTGGTGGTGGTCTGCCTGCCTGGCGATCGGTGGCGGAGATGGAACGGGGGAGGGCGAGCAGGTGTGCGTACAGCCATCCGACGGATGTCCGGACCTGGCGTCGGTCGGCCAGTGTTTCACGTCGTATAACCTGCTTTTATTGCGCTATAGGAAAACTATTGAAACTGTTATTGCATCGCTAATTGTTTCTTTAATTATTATTATTGATCGGTAGGACTTACAGAGGAGGTATACGTTAAGATCTGCAGTTTAATCTTTAAACGTAATACTAAGTCTTATCATTCTCTTCAGGCAAAATGCAGGTGGCAAAAGCCTTGGATAAAATGATAATTACATAGTTAGCTGTCGTTTGGTTTGAAATGGTCGTCAATTACAGACGAGTATTCTGCATGATGACTTATTGTCGCATGTGCTAAAGCTTAGCCATGGGCGGAGTTTATCAGGGGCTAGGGGGAGCTAAGCCCCCCCCCCCCCAAGAAGGCCCAGATTCAGCTTTTTTACCATGAAAATGGTATCTCTTTCCCGGATTAGCCCCCCTAAGAAGGCATTAGCCCCTCCAAGAACGGAAACTAAACTCCGCCCATGAGCTTAGCTGTCCTTGTGTTTAAGTGTCCTTGTGTTTAAGTGTCACGTGTCGTTTGATTGATTACCTGTCGTGTGTTTGAAATAATGTCGGTAGGCCTACACAACCTGAAGCAAGACGTTCTTGGCTATGATCAATGATCATGGGCGGAAAAGTCGAGAAAATGTTCTATTTCGACGCCAAAAGAGTTGATGACCTTTTTTCAGTTCTGACACTCAACGATTGGGTGGATGGGGAAATGCATGGGCCGTTCCTCCAATATACCCATTGGGGGACCGTCCCTCTGTCCACTTAGGTCTCCGCCCATGACTATGATCGAACTTGGCTTGACTTGACTAGATCGACTTCGCTGACTTGGACTGATGTCTCTTTTGCCAAAAACACAGACGACTGATATGCATTCCTATAATTTATCCCAATACCAAATTCTTCTTCTTTATCCATGGGCTGACAGCCCGTAGGTGTCCACTGCGCACTTGACTACTCTTCTCCATAATTCTCTGTCCTGTGCCCGATGTGTCAGTTCCTGTGCATTCATCCCACACCATTCTTCAATGTCCTGCATGGTCTTTCCCTTCTCCCCGATCCATCCATGATTCCCGTCAATATGCTGTTTATCTTTCTATCATCACTCATTCTTTGGATGTGTCCGAATAGTTTCTTTTTCTTTTTCATTATGGTTTCTACCATATCTGATTTGCTGTTAAGTCTTCTTCGCACTTCTACGTTAGTTATTTTTTGTGTCCACTGCAGCTTATCTGCAATATTCTCCTATAACAGTAGGCCCTACATTTCGATGCTACATGCATGTATTATCCTCTGTTTGTCGTTTTTTAGTGTCCAAGTTTCGCATGCATACAACGCCGTGCTGAATACGCATGTTTCTAGTATTCTTTTCTTTGTGCCTCGTGATATTGTTTTGCTCCTCCATATGTTGTTGAATCCCACCATTATCCCCTTTGCTTTGTCATATACCAAAATATCAAAATTATTCTTTAATTATTTCATGAACATGCAAATGTTGTGATGCGATTGCAAAAATAGCAAGCATTAGACCCATATTTTTTTAACGTTTTTTTTTCCAAAAATTTCTTCCCATCGTTTTATTTCGTTTTTTTATTTTTATGTAACGCTATTTATTTATTCTCTGTCTCTTATTATTTTCCGTAATTTTATTTTTTCCTGAAATTCTTTACGTTTTGAGCACCCAATCTCAATGTTTCAGATAACAGTTGTCATTATTTAACTGTTTAACATCATGATGTAAGAGATACATGTAAAAAGTAAGCAAGGGTTTTATGTCTAAAATGCAATTTAATGTGTAAAAAGTCAAATTATTTTCCGTTTCGGTTTTTTGTCGGTTTTTCGGTGTTTTATTTTTTCGAATAAAACGAGGTTTTTTCGGTTTTTTTATTCCATTTCCATCGTTTTTTACATCTATGATTAGACCTACATGTTTATATCACGAATCCATAATGGCACTAACATAACTGAATTTCTATTAATGGCATTTACCTTCCGGAAGCCAATATTTTTTGCATTAAACAAGTATTACTTGGATTATTTAAAAGATTGGGGGGGCATTAATTTTTTTATTTTATATATGAATCGTGTGCGATTCATTGATGGCTCAGGGATATGGAAAAGGAGATGAGCGCCTCCCTATGTTCCTCATGGAACGGGATAGGACTTTTTACTTTTTGTGCGACAGCTGCAATTCCCATTAAAACTCCCTTTAAAGTGGACTAACATGTGGCCAAATAGACTTACATGTAGGCCTATCAGATTGAGAAGTTAACACATCAGCCCTGTTCTAGCGTAAAGTCTCCATGTTTTCTGTTTTCAGATCGCCGCTAGGCCTACCGTAGGCCTACTGACTACATGGCGGAAATTTTCTGAGACAAGGGCATTGTTAACGCTTCTTTATCGCTCAACTTTCGCCGTAGAGCTGTGAACACGTGTTCTGTTACAATAGTCTACAACAGTTAGGCCTACTCTTATAGCTCCACTAATTATAGGCCTATACGAGACCGCCAGCAGCCAAGAGGTTCATTATTTGCAGTCGTGTGTTAACTTGGAAAAACGTCATTACATCATGTACATGTAGTTGACTTTGTAACTTAGCTGCAAGAAACAGTAAGTAAACTTGATCAAGGTCGAGTCGAACTTCGAAGAACAATGGACTCGACTTGGCAAGATTCGCGATCAACTCAACTTGCATGTCGATCGTGTCGACGATTTTTCGATCGACTCGACTTGGCGGTCGGGTGGTCAAGACAGGTGGTTAGAGATGAGCCATTTGAAGGATCAGAATGAGTATAGACTTGGAAGTTTAGAACGACATCCAGTTCACGGATCATGAAGGAGGTGGCACCAAAAGAGATTGTTTAGACTCCGAAGAGGAGGTTGAGCAGAGGAAATTTGCAGGAAGTAGCTAGGTGGTTCACCGACAAAATAATGGTTCACGGCAAAATTTCACTGCAACTATTTTAGTTCCTGGTTATTGCCGTTAAAAGAAGAGATGTTGGATTTATGAAAACAACGCTTGACTAATGAAAAACAGATTGATGAAAAACTCGCTGCCAAAAATAGTGTCGATCTGTCTAGCTGGAAGGCTTTAGGCGAATAGGTGCGAAAAATTGAGCCCCAGTATTTGGACATTTAAGAAGAAATTTAGCGCCTTTCTAATAGAAGGTACCAACTAAAATTAAAGTAGTGTTCGCTCAGTATGTGCATTGCAGTTGGTCTCTGTACAGTACAGTTCAGTAGCCTATAGTTAAGTTTTTTTGTTCTTTTTCATTATTGTTTGTGTCTCAGCAGTGTTGAGGTTTTCAGTTTCCTGTTTTTGTGTTTTTTTTCTTCCGTTCTCTAGTATAAGTTGCTTTATCTTTTTTTGTCAGTCACTGTGTTGATTTTGCAAAGACTTCGTCATGGCCACCTTGCATCGTCAAGTCATTAATAGTTGGTGTCCCTAGACAGCGGGATTTTTTAAAATCCCTTTAGGGCCTCCCTTTTTTGTAGCCAATGTGAACGATGTGTGAACCTTTCATGTATACTGGTTGCAAAATAAAAATATTTGATTGATTGATTGATTGATTGATTGAACTGTGGTCGTAACCGGCGGTTCTCTGAAACTTTCGGTTTTGCAACCACCTCCAATATCCCGTCCCCAAGATGAGGAGGGCGAGAGCGGGGTGGTCCTGTCTAGATGATTCAAGTTTTCAGGTCGATGGCTGCGATACTGTAAGCGTGCATTCTCGACAAATATACATAGCCTACACATAATGTATAGCCTACACTTACAATGTCATGTATTTTTACAGATAGGCCTAATTGATGTAAATCAAGACACATTTTCTGATGAATTCACTTTCACTTTCGCGTTCTGTATTACATGTAGGCCTAGGCTACAATTGTACATGCACAGTAATATCAATTTTCACCAGTGTTTGCCATCTATTTAACTGAATAAACCAATACCATTGTCAATAAGCATAAGATAATTTGAATCACTTTAAAAGTCTTCTTCATTGTTTGCTGCAACATTTCAAGATTTCTTTAGAGGACAGGATATGACGCATATGACGCGACTGCACATTGGTTGTTTTTGTTCCTTGCCATGTATATGTAGCCGTTGTCTCCCCATGACGCTCCCCAGCTGAAAAATGATCGAAACATAATACAACAAATAATTATACAGGATCAGAAAACTGCGGAAGAAGTATTCTCGCTTTACATATTCTATGCTGTACGAGATCTATGTGTTGTTCCTACACTATAATAATATCCTATTTATTTATTTATTTATTTATATTTTTTATATTTTTTATATCCATTTCTATAACGCCCTTCAAGTTCTCGGCTCAGATGCGCTCCATACTGCTGCTCGGACATTGCATCGAAGTTTCCGCTGAGCAATTTGCTAGTGAAGGATTTGTTCAAGGTCCATACGTGGCAGCTTGAGATGCATTCAAAGCTGGAACTCTCCGGCTCGATGACAACGACGCCACCATTAGGCCTACATAATTACTTTTTATTAATTCGTTCAAATTTATGACATGATATTTTGGAATCCTATTATTGGTTCAATTCGCTAAATATTGGTAGAATTTTAGTATGATTAATCATCAGACATTAGAGATGTAGGAAAAGCAGTTTGGCTTACATTTAATTGGATCTAACAGAAAATTGATTGTAGACTGAAATTTCGGCCTATGAAGTTGAAAGATTCATATCTTTTTACCCGTTCAACTTTATTTCTTGAAATTTTGGAATCTTATTCGTGGTACAATTCTCTAAATATTTGGAAAGTTTTAGCGTGATATGTCATCAGGCATTGGAGATAATTGAAAAACAGTCTGGCTTACTTTTTTTAACCACGGTGTATTTATTGCTATATTCTTGATTAGCTAAACATTTTACGGCAATGAGAAAATTCAGCTGGACTTGCAAACCATGTTCAGAGCTGTAACTTTAAAGGCTGGACAAGTAGGCCTACCATCAACACTTTATGTCGTGGTTTATTATTAAATGTCAAACATGCTTTCTTCGTGTGGTTCTGAAGGATTCAAGGCACAAGAAGGTCAATGCCTTGAAGCGCAAGGCAATTAAATCACAAGAGTTTTATATTTTATCCGCTGCGAATTAACTACGACAAGCGTGTACCATGGATCTACATGGTGGCATGGCGGTCATGGAAGTTTAGATCACGAAAATTACGGTGAAGTTGATTCGGCTACAGTATACAGTATAACTGTCGGTCGCTGGCCCTGCAACCTGTAATGAGCTTCCTGTGGCACATCGCCTAGGGCCCAGTGATCACTTTACCGTGTACAGGTCTTATCTGGCTTTAGGACTGGCCTATTTTGGCCGAGTATGAGGCGGGAGCGCTTCTGGATAGTTAATCTTTAAGAGGCCCTACATAAGTGTTCATGATAAATCTATAAAAATAAAAATGTAACTGAGTTTTTAAAAAAATGAAGAATATCGGAAAGTTCATGACCGATTGTTTAGAAATTTTCTGCACATCGTTCCGTTCGAATACGAAGGGGTTTGTATAATGCTTTCTGGAAAAGCGCAATCTTTTAGAACAAAAAATAACTTTGCATACGATTCGAGCGATTTCGATTTCAAATTCCACACATCCGCCTGTCGATATGTTCGATATGCCTTCCAATGCGGTCGCGTTTTTATGGTGCTTCCGCACGCCTTCTTATAGCGCATATTCCACACATTCCACTGCGGCCGTGTTGCGGACGCATTTTAGGGCGCAATCCGCACGTCTTCTTATAAATAACGCAAAATGTCGCTGTCGTGAAGGGACGGTGTGAAGAAGGAAAGGACGGGGAGTGAGGGGAGGAAGCGTAGGGGTGGGATGGAGGAGGAAGGGATGCAGAGGGAAGGATAGGGGAGGGGAAGAGGGAGGGGATAGGGAGGAGAGGAGGAGGGAACAGTAGAGGGGAAGGTGGAGAGGCATGGAGGTAGGGACGGGAGGTTAGGTGATGGGGAGGTGGGGGAAGGGAATGGAGGTAGGGAGGAGTGGTTGGACGCTCTTTTCAGTCACAGCAACGCGTGGCCGGGTACAGCTAGTAAATAAATAAATATTTAAAGGCTGCAGGTGATAAGTATCAATGTCTATAATGAATGGGCAACTAGACTAACTAGTGATACAGCAGACACCACTGCTGTTGCTGTTGCTGCTGCTGCTGAAGTTTGTGATGCCGGGATTGCTGGGAACATGAAATGGAACGACGAGGATAATAATAATTATGAAATAGACGAAATTATTATCAAGTGGATTTTTCAGTGAATATCAACTGTGTCTTATTGTTAACCTGTTTCTTGCAATCCAGTAGTCCTGTCCATGTTGAGATTTTCCAAATCCGACGATAACAACTGCGTGGTTCGGTGTTGTACTGCATGTTGAATCGTCGTAGATGCCTGATCAAAATGAACATACATGTACATGTAGATAAGCTTTATAAAGAAGTCATTGATTGGTTTAGTATCTACCAATGTATTTGCACATTCCGACATTTGACTATGAGACGGTCAAGGTGTGTTAAGATTAATGTGACACTTGGACATACATTTAGATAAGCTTTATAAAAAAAGGCATTGATTGGCTGAGTAGCCTATCTAAAATATCTACAAGCGCATTTGCAAATCTCTACACTTGACTATGAGACGGTCAAGGTGTGTTAAGATTAATGTGACACGTGGACAAGTTCGGGTGTTGCCTAATTCATCCATTGTCAATGGGAGATATGCTGATTGGGTTTGGTGAAAATCAGGGAGAAGATTCCCTGGCGTGTCTACCAGGTCAGAGAAGGTGTTTTCACGATGCATAGCTTAGTAGGCCAACTTCATCATGATTATTATACAATAGCTAGGTTCGAAAATTAGGAGCATGTGACAAACGGCTGTCGTCTTAGGTATACCACATTATTACGATGCATAGGCGGTGGTGTAGTGATGGGTTCAGTGCTTTTGAGCCGGAAAGTTCCAGCTGAGAATTCACCTCAAGCCGTCGCGTACGGACCTTGATCAAGTCAATCACTCGCAAATATTGCTCGTGCACTTTGGTGTGAAACTCCGACTCAGTGTCCGCGCTGTAGTCGGGAGCACCTCTGAGTAGCGAGCTTAGAGGGGCACTATAGCAAAATAATGCTAAAAATAAAAATGACGTCGACCGACAATTAGAAACTATAAAATTATATTGCCTATCATAACTTCACTTTATGATTCTCACTTTGCTTTTTATAAATGTTCAAAGTCTAAAGATAGTTTAAGGGTCCAAATAATTATCTGAACTTTAACTTTGAAAGGACTGAAAAGTATACGTAGGTCGTAGGTACGTACGAACGAACGTACGTACGAACAAACGTAAAATAATACTTAAGTATGTATGTATGTATGTATGTATGTATGTATGTATGTATGTATGTATGTATGTATGTATGTATGTGTGTATGTATGTATGTATGTATGTATGTATGTATGTATGTATGTATGTATGTATGTATGTATGTATGTATGTATGTATGTATGACTGTATGTCTGTATGTATGTATGTATGTATGTATGTATGTATGTATGTATGTATGTATGTATGTATGTATGTATGTATGTATGTATGTATGTATGTATGTATGTATGTATGTATGTATGTATGTATGTATGTATGTATGTATGTATGTATGTATGTATGTATGTATGTATGTATGTATGTATGTATGTATGTAATATGTATGTAATATGTATGTATGTAATATGTATGTAGGCTATGTATGTATGTATGTATGTATGTATGTATGTATGTATGTATGTATGCATGTATGTATGTATGTATGTATGTATGTATGTATGTATGTATGTATGTATGTATGTATGTATGAATGAATGTCATGTGGGGCGCGGTGGTGTAGTGGTGGCGTCGTTGCCCTGGACCCGGAAGGTTCAAGGTTCGAATCCACCTCACCGCGTAAGGACCTTGGGCAAATCGTTCACTTACAACTGCTCAGCGCTTCGGCGTGAAACTCCTATGCAGTGTCCGCTCTGCATCGGGAGCGCCTCTGAGTAGAGAGAGCTTGAAGGGGCGCTATTCACTGATGTTCGTTTTGTTTCATTTTGTTTCTTTGGCAATAAATAAATAAATAAAATTAAACAAATGCGCATACGAGCGAACATGTACATTGTCATTGTTGAACCAACCTGATTTGTAGCTTTGAAATGACCGAAGGGAAGCATCAATGCAAACTGCGATTGGACCAACAGAAGCCACGGCGATCATCAACGAGTTTTCCGATTGGTCAACAGTCTTGTAACTTGTGCAGCTGGCTCCAACCGCACCAGGATTGTAATTGCAATTACGTTGCGCCTACGAAGAAACAGATAACAATTATATTTCAATAACTAGGCTACAGTCATGCATAAAATTAATAGCGATGCTGATCTGGACAGATCCGGCCGAAGAAAGGCTAGAAAAAGCTAGACTAAAAATGTGTCTGAGAAAATACGTGGGTCTATTATAACTCTATATAAATGGAAAATAAATTTCTGACGACCTTTCTTCGTCTTTCACTCCAAAATCTTATTAAATCTTGCGGCTTTTTCTCGTGTAGCCTATTCGTGTATGTTTACCAGAGGCTGAAGATGTATATTTGTAGCTTTAAAAAAAGTAAGAAAACCTCCGTGAGAAAAAGCTAGATCCTGACCAAAAACACTTAGAAACTTAGACAAGACCGAAGAAAACCTTGATTTAGGCGGAAAAGGCTATGCGTGGTATCCATGAGCATAAGTAGATCTAAGGCTATATAAACATATTAAGCCTATGCCTAGTTTGCAAATCAAAGTCGCGTTTCCCCAGTTTGAGTTTTGCGCAGACACCTTATGGCTCGGATGTGATTGCATGTTGTAGGCTTCGCACGCCTCAGTCGCTTGATGCTTTCCACAAAGCTTTCGTCAACAGCGTTCATCTCGGCGAAATTCTAAATTGATTTCTTTCGCAATATTCTGAGCATGCCGATAGCCTTGCAGGCTGCCATAAAGTTAAATCCCACTCCAGTGCAACTTGGTTTCATATCATACTAGGCCTATCGTATAATCCTATATTATTCCGCACTTGCCCAATTGAATTTAAGAGGAAGCATAGGACCCTGGGCACATGACAAAATTAATGTCTAGTGACTTGATGACTTTTATTAACCCGGTTGGTTAGTCAGTCTATAATAATGGGCTATAGTACACATGATAATTATACGGTTGGTTGTTACACTATATTGCATGGAACTAAACACTCTTACTACTAAGCACCCACTATTAGACACATACCTTGACATCGTATGGATAAGCATCGCCAGTGTCGACTCCTCCGTTTGACACGATGTAGTTGTATGCGTTGACTGGTGCTCCACCACCGCATCCATAATTACCGAAATCCGATGCACAGTCAACCAGTTGCTGTTCGCTAAGTGACACAAGTTTTCCGGTCTTCTTGAAGTTTTGTCCCTCCAATGCGGAAATCTAAAAGCGAATAAATTATTGGCTAAAATCTCCGATTGATAATTTGTGCATTCGAAATCATGACGAATATCACTTTGTTCTGTCATAGTTGTTTAACTTAATCTGTTTACAAGCTTATTACATGTGCACCACGTGTGCATCACGTGTGCACCACGTGTGCATCACGTGTGCATCACGTGCTACGTGGTCTACGGTGGCTTGTGCTTTGGTATGATCAGTGATCATAATCTGCAATAAAATGAAATATGAATCTGTTGCGGATACAGGACCTGTTGGGAACAATAATTAATCATGGATATTCATTTATTCACACATCTTTCAAGAGCAGATTCTTCTTGATAATAATATTATAATCAAGAAGTTCTTATAGTCATCTTAGGAAGTTTAACAGATGAGTAATATCTATATTTTTGCCACGTCTATCCGCTATTGATTCACAATTCAACTGTGTTAATATTATTAATATTGTGACCTTCGTTAAAGTCAAGATTATTTTAAATTGGGAGAATACCGACAAGTATTAAGATACATGTATATAAGCTCTCATAAACTCATAACGTACAGCCTATGGCAGGCTCCACTAATAAAAGGTATACGAAAGTTGATGATCGACTATGACAGTATTAATTGTTAAATGGATGGATGGGTGGATGGATTAGTGGATGGATGGAAAGACGGATGGATGTATGGATGCTAATTGATCGCTCTCAGCTCTGACCAATGGACAAAGAGTTACAGCTTATTAGGCATATTTGAAAAAAAAATGTTTTCTTCCAAACTTACAGCAGAGAAAGCCCAGCAAGATCCACAGTTTCCCTGCATAAACATAAAACAGAAAAGACAACTGATTTAGTTTCTTCAAATCTTTATCGTTCGTCATGAGCATAATTCTGGGCACTGCATTGTTAGATAGTATAATAAAAAGAATTGTTAGATGTGTTTATAAAGTACAACAGTGCCAAATTAGTCGGTATTTGAAATGTTCTAGGGAAAGACTGCATTTGATTCACTAAAAGTTAATACTGCGGAGAACAATATAAGATGAGATGCGATTATATAAAATAGTAGGCTATAAGAATACGATTTTAGACTAATAATTACCAGATAATTATGCAAGACAAAAAAATACATAGATTATACTAGATAAGTTAAAGAAGAAAATAGAATAGAACAGCATTGTTTAGCCAAGAAAAACAATAAACATTGCATTTCCAAAGTAGTCGCGAGTAGGACTAATAAAGTAAGATTGTTCAAATGCTTTGTTGAGAATACCTGATTTTTCACAGGAGTTACGTAACCTTTCTCTCTCCAGTCAACTCCTAACGGAGGCAAGAAATTGGCATCAGGCTTAAAGACGTTAGAGGCATTGAAAGCCTTTGGAATTATGAGGCCCGTTCTCTCTTTCACAACTTCAGAGGGATCCTGTAACAGGCAAAGAACACAAATAATGACGGCACAGTTATGAAATAAGTTTGTGAATCACATGGAAAGATAGGTAGATATACATAACCTTATACAGATTATTTAAGTTACCGATTGGAATGTGAGGGAAGTCGTCATTGAAAGAGCTGCAGACTTATGGAATGGCTTGGGTGATTCTTCTGCTGTCTTCTCCTCCGTCATCGATATGACGATGAGGCCTTTATGAAATTCCTCCAAACTTCTTGGGTGATTGTAGGTAGACAAAATCTAGAATTGCTTATAATGAGGCTTAGATGGATGAACGCAAAGCGATCCAGTGTACAGTTGTATTGCAATGGTTCTTGCACAATTTCACGCATTCTTGATCAATGTAATTCCTCATTGAGTAATAGTTATTGTCTGCAGGCCTAGCCTATTAGTTATTGTCTGCAATGTTGTCAGTTTGTTTCGTATTCGTTACTTTGCCGTGAAGAAGTTTCATTCGAATTTATTTCCGATTATATCTAACTAAGTGACTATATATTATAGGCTAATTATCTGGTTGGCTAACTAACTAAATTACCATCTGACTGATCTGCTGATTTACTTAGTCCTACGTTCTCGTTTATTAACTCAACCAGTCAACAGATTTGATATTTGACCAACTACCTTACTTTCTAAATAAGAAACAGCCGAAACAAAATCAGCTATTTCTTCATGATGCTTTATTTATATTATGAAAAAAACCGCAGTTACTATAAAACAATTAATTCCAACATTTGTTGGCATTATGATCCTAACGTAGGCCTACAGTCCTTTTGATTTATTAACTTGACTTTTTGAAAGTTAAAAGGTAATTATTTTGGTAATAATTATAGAGTAACATATAGAGTATGGGGTACGGTTTTGGCATCGGTACCTTGGAGCCATAGCTAGGGTTCCAGGTTCGAATCCATCTCAAGTCGCCGCGTAGGGACCTTGAGCAAAGTTTTCATTCGCAATTGCTCGGGCGTTTCGGCGTGAAATTCCGATGCGGTGTCCGGGATGTAGTTGGGATCACCTTTGCGAAGAGAGCTTGATGGGGCGCTATGCAAATGGTGAATAAAAAAATTAGATTTCGATGATGGGTCCTTTATTCTAACATGAGTGATGATAAACCTACCTTGTCAATGAATTCATTTATTCCCATTTTATAAGAGCTGAGACCTTTCGAGAAGAGTTCGTTGTTGGCTAATATTTGGTCCAAGTTGTATTTGAAGATGTTCCGACGGTTTATTTCTTCTGTTATGCTCACGTACTTTTTGCCTATAAAATTAAGTACATTTCAACCATAAAACGCTGAGCTCTCCCTGGCTGTTCTAAACACTAGGCCTATATGAAACTCGTCCAAGGCATGTGTGAATTATTGAGGTCATACACACAGAGTTGATGTTTATTTATGGTTAGATTTTGACTTAGGAATGACTTTCCCAATCGTTTTGAATAGATACTTAAATAGGTGATTTCGTGATTCTGACTTTCTAGGCAAACAACAGATTATAATAATTAACGATTTCTGAATCTACTAAATTATGTATGATTTTCATTTAGGCCTAGTGAACATTAGTCTATGCTTAGCAGATCGCAACTGATCACAGCGTACAATGATGCAATTGAACAACTTTACAAGAACACAAATCACAAATCTTAACTGCTAGCAGAACAGACACACGTGGGCGCCCGCTGAAATCTTTGCAGGAGGGGCCACAAATTTTACGGTGGTCACAGTTAAATTTTTCAGCGGCGAAATCATGAAAAATACAGTGCTTCTAATTAAGAAAACGGGCATTTTTTCAAAGAGGCTTCATAATGCAAAATTGTCAGCTTCATTTCGTGCATTATTTTTAATATCAAATCAAATCAAATCAAATCAAATCAAATCAAATCAAATCATTTTATTTGGCAACCAAATAATCAAGAAAACAAGAACAAATCGAATCAAGCATCAAAGAGAACAGAGTTAACAAATATAAAAAGCAATACTTAACTAATGATGCCAAAAGTTAGATTTTGATTGCACAGGGGACCCAAAAGGGTCTTGCAACCCCGCTAGGCGAGTCCCCTGGGCGGTAGCATCAAGATGATGATGGCCATTGAGTTGCCATAGAGTGGTTCTGACATAGATTATGAAACAAAATAACTATGGAAAAAACAGCAAACACCTTAACTAAAGCAGCACAGTTACACACACAATCGATGATCAAAGAACCTGTTGTATGAGGTATAGGCACGGAGGTCATTGGATGGTCGAGAAATACACAATATGAACAGGTTCCTGAGTGCAATTTTTTTTAATCCAAAAGCAGATGTTAAAAGTAGGTTAATAGCCTACAGGGCAATATAAATTTGTTTCCTATAGAAATTTGTAAACGTAAATTTCTGTTTTCACTGTGTTTTTTTATTCGTATCGTTAGTGTTTTAATGGGAAGAAATGTGTTAGGCTTACAAGCCCAAAAGTAGTAGTTAGAAAAATAGGCGTCGCTTTTCCAGGGGGGCAGATGCCCCATTAGGCTCCCATGGGCCTGCAATACAGCTGCTGAATGTTGTCGGACCAGGAACACCGCTGTGTAACTTTTAAGGAAATTCATAATTATTATTAATAGGCCTAATTGTGGCTTAACCTCATAAAATAAAGAGACGTCTTTAATTATGCAACCATCACAGATCTGAGAACTCAATTGTTAACTCCATCTATAGATTACTTTACCGAAAAGTTGCTTGACCATGTTGAACAGGATGTCGGGGCTTGTATTGGTATTCAAATACTGCTCAAGCTTTTCGTTTAGCGAACTCGGATCCAAGAGATTCGGTATTGGAATGTCTGAAGCAGTCGACCCCAAGATCACCAAACAAGACACAATCAGAAGACTCGAATACATGTTGTTTCACTTCTGAAATAAAAGAGACAGTAATTCTTAGACTAATCGGGAAGAGTAGCACACGTTTTTATTGAACAATCCATTTGGTACACCGGTATAAAGGTTTCAAATTACCCCCTCCTAAACATTACCCCTGCGAACAGTAGTTTGAATCAATCATCGCATTTATTGCACTAAAAATACCAGAAAATGGACCCACTTCTTGTTTTGGTCTGAAGATTTTCATCAGTCCGTCATCCCACTTGGTGGTTTGTTATCAATATTTTCATCTGTAACTAAAATACTAAATCGCCGCTAAAGTTACATGGAGAAATGGCTTCGAGGCTATTATTTTTTCCGATTAAAATATTGATAGCAAACCACGAAGTGGGCTGACGGATGAAAATCTTCAGACCAAAACAAGAAGCGGGATGGTTTGTCTGATTTTTTAGTGCAATAAATGCGATGATTGATCCAAATCTAGTTTACGGGGAGTAATCTGAAACCGGTTTCAAGTTACCGGGGGGGGGGGGTAATGTTTAGGAGGGGGTAATTTGAAACCTTTACACCGGCATTGGTTACACTGTAGCCTACTGTAACAGTTTTGCAAATGAAACATTTCACAAGAACGCAAATGACAGAAGACATGAATCTTACATGTAGCCTAGCTACTAACAGAGCAGACAGCCTGTAATAGGCTACACATTGAGTGACATTGACCATGAGGAAACTCATTCATTAGGCCTATAGGCCTACATGTACATGCGGCTTCCACACTCAAACACCAATTCAATATTAAAACTGTTGGAAGTCACATAATGGATACCGAAATAAAACGTACAAATTAGAAAGAGTGTTTGAATAGCCTAAAGTTAACCGCAGATCTGATCAACGGCAATGCAGACTACTGAAATCTCAAACAAAAAACTCAAAGTGATAATTTCGCTAATTTAAATTGCTTGCGATTAAAATTAGCAGCATAGAGATTCTTCTGTTCTCAACGACGACTTCTGAAAATATTGTAGAACTTTTGCAATGACATTTTCGCATAATAATTCTTCAGCAACGAAACGTTAGTCTCTGCCGCAAGGTATTGATTTCCACTTAAAGCCAAGACAAGCCTACATCTTCCGTAAAAGTCGTGTTAAAATAAACTATTAAAACTGAGTTAAAACAACCTGTTGGCAGTGAGCGATCGCGAAACGTTTATCTACATCATCTACCGAATGCGCTTTGCTTATATTCCAAATAACGATAATAATAGGTCACTCATCTGACCAGCTTGCAAACTATGCAAAGCCGCATCATATTGGAACATCAATGGGAAACAATATCTATTCATTCAATGTCAAGCAGACAGGCTTGTCCATCTGAATGGTGTGCTATGTCTCTTTCATGATTTTATTTATGACTCGCATTTACCATAAGCCAGGTGCCCCATCAAGTTTTTAATACTCAGAGGTGCTCCAGACTACGGCATGGATACTACGTAACATCAGATTTATGATTTTATGTATGACTCGCATTTACCATAAGCCAGGTGCCCCATCAAGTTTTACAAATCAGAGGCGCTCCCGACTACGGAACGGACACTGCCTCAGAGTATAAAGCAGAAGCGCGCGAGCAATTATTTATTGCATGTGAAGGATTTGTTCAAGGATCCCACGCGGCGGGTTGAGCTGAATTTGAACCTGGAACCATCCGGATCCAAGGCACCGGGCCCAGCACTACACCACCGTGCCCCGACGACAAATGTCATGCAAATAAATATTTCGTGATAGGTCGAAGCCTGGTTTGGGAGACAATTCGTTGCCTATCAAGTGAAAAAAACAAGAGAGACTGGTAAGACAATCACAAGGTGCAAAAGTACCATAGCCTATCTGATTCAAATTTGCATTGGATAGGATGACTAGCACACTGCCTCTCCTTATTCAAACCAAACTAAGGCGATAGCGCTTGCTGACTAAATCGCGCGTGAAATTGTCTACGAAAAATTTTCGCATGCGCATTGATTTCTCGTCGTATGCGTGGCAATAAAAATTGATTTGAAAATAATCTGATCTGCAAAATTCCAGTGTGCTTCAATACTATGCTTAAGACTTTCAAAAGGATGTGCAGCTGTGCCACTGTTGGTATGTATCCACATTCACGTTTCCAAGTGGATGACTATTTTGTCCAACTTCACTTTGGGTAGTAAGCCAAAGCCAATCTAGGTCTTTAGCCGCAGTCTACGTAGGTTGATGTCAGAAAGTAGCTCACAACGCTGCCTGGTTTATATTTCATCATTTCTATTCAACTTCACAGACTGTCTGTGCCTACCTGACAAACTTTCATACGCATGAGAAAATCGCTTGTAAAATCGCTTGTAAAAAGGCCTATGCTACTTTTGGATAGTCTACGAAAATTTTGCTTTGCCGCTTCTTAATTGCTAGTCAGTTACTGTTATCGATAAACACGAATGGGAGATTATTATTATGATGATGATGAAGACAAGTCTAGGCTAGCCTACATGTAGCTAGCTTTGCAAGTTTGCAATATGTGGCGCCGCACACCGAAATGAGCATTAAGTCGGAGATTAGGCCTACACATAATAGACATTAGGAAAGTAGTTTGTTTGTGATTTTTATATGTTTTCATATAAAATTTAACCTAGAAAACTTTTTGGGGAATTTTTTTCACTTTTTAATAAAACCAGGTTGCTAAGCTATTTTAATGCTCTTGATATGCAATTTATTTTTTATTTAATAATTGTAATCGTAATCACTATCGCAATCTCCAAATTTCTAGGGCGCCACACGAAACCAAGCGTAGGGCAACATCTTATTCACGAGCGCCATAAAAAGTAACCCCCTAAGGTTTTTTGCCCATATCTTTGCCAGAAGTGAGAATTTCAAATTTAAATTGTAATGGCTTAAAGACAATTCATATTTACACATGATGGCCAGATTTCATCAAAATATTTAAAACGGAACAAAAGTTATATCACTTTTAGTGAGGCCACCTCTCGTTTTTTGACGATTCAAAAACGAAACGCAACAAAAACTAGATTTTTTGCCCATATCTTGGCCAAAAGTAAGAACTTCGAAATGAAATTTTACAGTCTTAGAGACACATCATATTTACACATGATGGCCAGATTTCATCGAAATATTTAAAACGGAACAAAAGTTATACCACTTTTAGGGAGGCCACCCACTGTTTTTGACGATTCAAAAACGAAACGCAACAAAAAGTAAAAAAAAACACGATTTTATTAAGTCTCATCTCAAATAACTGTTGTCAAATTTACTTGGTAGTGCTTCACAACTTGTGTACAGTGTGCCCACCAGCAGTGCCAAAACTTCTTTTGAGTCTCTTTACAAAGTTCTTGGTGGACCTGTTGATTAATCTGACAGATTCCTTATTTACCAATTTGATTGCCATCTTGCTGAGTGAGTTCATGGTGACGTGCACCTACGCTGGTACCCTGTTTCTGTTTAAAATAGCAATAATAATGATCATCTGACAATATCAAGGCTATTTGATAACAAATATTTGAGATAAGACTTAATAAAATTGTGTTTTTGCTACTTTTTTGTTGCGTTGCCCTTCTGAATCGTCAAAAAACGGTGAGGGCCTCACTGAATGTGGTGTAACTCTTGTTCTGTTTGAAATAGTTTAATAAAATCTGGCCATCATGTGTAGATATAAATTGTCTTTAAGTCTGCAAAATTTCATTTCGATATTCCTACTTCTGACCAAGATATTGGCCAGAATAGTTAAACTGATTTTGGCAACTTTTTGTTGCATCGCATTTTTGAATCGTCAAAAAACGGTGGTTGGCCTCACTAAAAGTGATACAACTTTTGCTCTGTTGGAAATATTTTGATGAAATCTGGCCATCATGTGTAAATATGAATTGTCTTTAAGTCTGTAAAATTTCATTTCGAAATTCTTACTCCTAGCCAAGATATGGACAAAAAACCGTAGGGGGTTACTTTTTTATGGCCCACCCTGTACATACATACATACATACATACATACATACATACATACATACATACATACATACATACATACATACATGCATAAATACATACATAAATACATACATACATACATACATACATACATACATACATACATACATGCATACATACATACATACATACATACATACATACATACATACATACATACATACATACATACATACATACATACATACATACATACATACATACATACATACATACATACATACATACATACATACATACATACATACATACATACATACATACATACATACATACATACATACATACATACATACATACATACATACATAGTATTACATACATTCATATAATATATAGGCTATTATAATATATAATATATAATATACACATAAATTTCTAGCCTACAATGCGATTTTTTTCGTTGTCTACTTGTGGCCCTGAAAGCCCTGCTACACTTGAATGCGCAAACAGGTAAACCTGTGTTTGGATGTTTAGTGTTTCCTGCACGTTGTGTTGAAACGCCATTTTGCACGTGCAGTGGCGACGAAAAAAGAGTCTAGCTTCACGCGTGACCGAAGTCCTTTCAATATTCTATCGACTGTACCATCATTTCACTCACCATTTTATGGCTTTGTATGCATTACTTTTATTATTCGTTGCAGTCATAAAACTATCTCGACACTCTTAGGCGGATGACATCTGGTTAGACCCGACTATAGAGGCTTAGGTAGTTTTCTATGGGAAAACGTATGTAGCCTATAGTTCTATTCATACGATTTTGTTGCTCAAAACACGATTTATGGTCCGATTCAATGAAATAGATGCATTGAATTGCTGTAACTAGTTTTCGGTTTATAAAATTAATGTGACTACACAATAGGCCCTAATAATAATTATGGTCTGTTCTATTGTGTCTTAGAAATCCTCGTTTCAAGCTGTTAGCAGGCTACTTATCATGCTTGCTTTTCAGTTTGATCTAAGCAAATAAGTATGAACTCATCCTTTATATAATTTGCGCCTCTGACCACGAACTTCTGCTCGCGATTGATGCGATTCGCAGCCAACCTTTCGCTTGTGACGTCCACCAGGGATGCCACTCATAGCTTTTTTTCACCTAGATTTAGGTTTTTCGGTCGAAAGACGAGAAAACGTCGCAAGATTTAATAAGGTTTTGGAGCGGAGGACTAAAAAATGGTCGTCAGAAATTTATAGTCCCAAAATCCATGTATTTCTCAGATGTATTTCTCAATCGATCTTTATCTAGCCTTTTTCGGCAGGATCTGACCTTTTTAAGATTCAGAGTGGCATACGGTACCACGTCCTGACGTCAACGGGCCCCGCTGAAAGACTGCTGTATCGGGCCACTATAATAGACTTGGGTTTCCGAAAAACGCTTAGAGCTAAACCCGCCCAAGATTCAGCTAATAAATATTATGGTTTGGCTCCCTCTAGCGCTTTCTGTGTTGATAACTCCCAATAATTTATACTCTGAACAAAAAACCCCTACCCCCGTCGACTACATGTAACTGCCGCCTATACTGGACCTCGCGTAAAATTATCCAGCCGGCATTAACCCTCGGAAGTACCTCTGGGGGTATTTTTGACCCCCACATACATTTCTTATATATATTTCCTCAACTATGCAATGCATGCGTATTAACTTCTAAGACTTTGATTCTATGTTTCTGCTCAACAGATTCATTCAATTTAGTACGTCATTCTTGAAGCAGGGAACCAGTGTTGGTGTTTGACATAGAAAGTAAACAAATAGTAATGCAAACATGGCGACATACATACAAACATACATACATGCATACATACATACATACATACATACATACATACATACATACATACATACATACATACATGCTTGCTTGCTTGCTTGCATGCATGCATGCATGCATGCATGCATGCATGCATACATACATACATACATACATACATACATACATACATACATGCATACATGCATACATACATACATACATACATACATACATACATACATACATACATACATACATACATACATACATACATACATACATACATACATACATACATACAATCATACATACATACATACATACATACATACATACATACATACATACATACATACATACATACATACATACATACATACATACATACATACATACATACATACATACATACATACATACATACATACATACATACATACATACATACATACATACATACATACATACATACATACATACATACATACATACATACATACATACATACATACATACATACATACATACATACATACATACATACATACATACATACATACATACATACATACATACATACATACATACATACATACATACATACATACATACATACATACATACATACATACATACATACATACATACATACATACATACATACATACATACATACATACATACATACATACATACATACATACATACATACATACATACATACATACATACATACATACATACATACATACATACATACATACATACATACATACATACATACATACATACATACATACATACATACATACATATATACATACAATATTTTCGAACACGCTTCCTTGTCAAGAAGATCGATACGAACCACAGAAACATCATACTAGCTCGTATTACGTTACTACATCGGCATTCCAACTTCTACATGTATTTATCAATACTCAAATAACTAGAACGGCTTGCGGCCCGGGTGGCCTTCGGCGCCACCACTGACCTCTTTGGATCCATGCCTGAAGCTTCACTTACTCGTATATAGGCCTACTGCGCAAGGCTCGTAAGAGGCAGTTAATAAATAACTCTAAGTCTGCTACTCACCAAAGCATAGGAGACTCAAAACTCGTGAAACTTCAATTCACTCCCCAACATCCACACATGGATTGAGAAATTGCTGCACAAAACACGGACCATATATTATTAGAGTTCGTGTCTTGCGTGACAGATGTGCCATGCCCCCGCCCTTCTGACGTCAACAGTCTCTCAGCGACACTCGCCTGGCTTACTGCAACACAAAACGTTGACAAAAAATAAAACTGTTTACATGCAGCACTTAAATAACCTTGTCAAATTCACATGTAGATATTTTTGGGTCGGGGATTTTGACCTGGGGGTTATTTTCCTCTGGAGATCATTAGCCATAGAGGGATTGTTGAGTTGGATAATTTCCCTAGAAAGATAGTGGCCTGGGATTATTTACCGGAATTTTTGTCTCGTTTTTTGCCTGACACTCCGCTAATCGCTGGAAAATAAGTTGTCAGACCAATGTCCTGTAACGTCCGCAACCTACTTCTCATTCCCAGCCCGGTACCTTGATCAGGGATCTACATTCGACCAATGTCAATATTATACTCGACCATTTCGGTAGCTCCAGCAACTCAGCATGATATCCAGCTACCTCTCCCAAGACGCCGTCGGGACGCTCTGCCATTCTTCGACAGTAATGTTTCTCACCCTCTGCGCCAATAATGCTGGGTTCCCGACCTAAATTTGGGTCGTACGCCCTACTTGCTGTCCGCCTATAATTGATTCGCGTGTTCCCAAGTTCAACCGGTGCACTGATCACGTGAGAGAATTGCATCGTTGCGAGTTGATATATTATGAAGGACGTTTATTCAGAAAGAAGACGTTTGATTTATGGGAGGTTTTCGCATTGAACCAAGAGCACGCATATGCCATTGCCTATCATGGAGACGACAGTCAGTCTGACGTGTGAGGTTACTGAGCCTTAACCAACTGACAAGCTTGTTACGGGGAGAAATAGATCTAGATACAAAGTGTGAGAAGACACATAGCAGCACATGACTGTCCTAACCATGTGAATGTGCCAGTGAGCTACGAGACTATGCGCTTAACATGGCGTAGGCCTAAGTAGTGCTGTCAGTGTGAGAATTGTGGAAAATAACTTGAGGGTTGGAGTTGGACTATGATCAACTTGAAATTGAGATGTGAAAAACAGACTTTACTATATGGGACTCAAAGAAAGATAGAGGGAGGGTGAAACCTCCAACCTCCTGACAATTCTCACCCAGAATGCAGTCACGTATAGAGACTCATGTCAATAAATGTATGATAATACCATGAACGAGTGCAGCGCAAATGTGCGCACATTGGGGAAAGAGGGGGTACCTGCCCCTAAGAAAAATCGATATTTTACTTTAACTACTAGCTTACTTCTTGTTTTTTTAGCATATTTCTTGGCACTGTGGCTCTAGTGATGCACCAAATGAGACAGAAAAGTTTATATTTATGACTAACCAGTTTCTTAAATTCCCACAGGTTACACCCACGCGCGGATTTAGAGGGGGCGGAGCCGGCGTACGCCCCTCCCCTAAACCTGCAGCAAATGTCCTCAAACTAAACTGACCTAAAACTAATATAATTGCAATTTGGGAATAGGATGTTTGAAGTAGCTGGACCGACAGAATGGAGCTCTCTTACCGTATTATGTATCCAAATATTACCACAATAATTCACATTTTGCTGCTCACTTCTGTCACGGCTTGCAGTGTTGAACGAGCAAATTCTAGTCTGCGATTTGTGAAGTCGTGTTTCCGAAGTACAATGAACGAGGACAGATTTAATGCACTCATTTTATTTTTTGTCCACAAGGACATCAAGTTAGACATTGATGACATTATCAAGGCCTACGCCAGAAAGCATCCAAGGAGAATGACACTGCTTAATCCACTGGCATGTGACACTTAATTATATCCTTTTTGGATCAAGGGTTGCATGATCAAAGCCGATAACTGATTTATAATCGTTTCACTGTTAACCTTCAGTGGAGACCAGTGTTTTTATATGAGAAACTATATATTTTTTTAAGTTCCATAACATTTTCTATAAAAAGGATCATTATAGTGTGGCGTGATCTAATTTCACACACACACACACACACACACATATATATATATATATATATATATATACAGGGCTTAAGGTGTGCCAGGACGGTCATGGACGGCGTCCTGGCTCTTATTTTTGAGGCAGGACGCCGTCCTATGACTTATTTGGCCAGCTCTACCAGGACGGTCGTCCATGACTGCATGGACGGCGTCCATGCAGTTACGGACGACCGGCCATGACTGCCTAAAAATGGCTCCATTTGAGGTCGACACAGCCAAAAATGAACTGGTCGCTAGGGCTCCGCCCCCAGACCCTGCTGGGGGAGCTTACTGTAAAGACAAAACCTTTCTCTTTTACAATAACATTTTAATTTTTATTGTTATCCTGGTAGCTTGCGACACTGAAAAACGACCTATTCTTGAAAATTTCGCGACTTTGTCGTTCACAAATATATCTTGCAAACAAGAGCGTAAAAATGGCTCCATTTGAGGTCGACACAGCCAAAAATGAACTGGTCGCTAGGGCTCCGCCCCCAGACCCCGCTGGGGGAGCTTACTGTAAAGACAAAACCTTTCTCTTTTACAGTAACATTTTTATTTTTTATTGTTATCTTGGTGGCTTGCGACACTGAAAAACGACCTATTCTTGAAAATTTCGCGACTTTGTCGTTCACAAATTGATCTTGCAAACAAGAGCCTAAAATGGCTCTATTTAAGGTCGAAACAGCCAAAAATGTGCTGGTCGCTGGGGCTCCGCCCCATACCCCGCTGGGGAGTGGGGAGCTTACGACGCTTCCCAGACCCCCTAGTCGGGATGGGCTTCGTGCCTTCGGCACTTGCAACTTCTCGCCTTCGACCAATTAGGCCTACAATACAGCGTCCTGGCACTTTTTTTACACTTTAAGCACTATACAGTATACATGTGTATATATATATATATATATATATATATATATATATACGGGATTGGATTGGTTATATTTACGCCCCCCCCCCTAACCAGAAATCCTAGATCCGCCTCTGACACCCCAGTTTTCAATCACTTTCTAAAAATTTCAACCGTGACCCTTGTGGTGCGCCCCATCTGCAAAATATCTGGAGCGCCCAATGAAGTGAAATAAGTAGAGTAGAGCTTCAAGAGTTAGATTTGTCGTTGATGCGATCACAATTTCTTGCATTTTTGGATGTCGTGCTTTCTTGAGTGAGCTAAGGTCATGGAATCGACTCGATATGGGACACGCTGCATTTTTATCTTCTATCAGCAGATCTAAACGAAGTGTTTTCAAATGCATAGGCCACTAGGGACAATAACAATTGTTATGCGTTTAGACTACATTTGCATTCAAATGGTTGGCCTTGCTGACAGCCTGACACCTTTTTCGTGTGCAGCCAGTCAGATTCTGCGCACGCGGCACAGTCCGTGGTCGAAAAGTAGCTAAAATGCCGCTACCTTAGACCTACTAATAATAAGTCTATTATTATTATACAGGTAGGCTACGTGTAAGCTTTTTATCCGTTCAACTTTATCTCATGAAATTTTGGAATCATATTATTGGTCCACTTCTCTAAATATTTGGAAACGTTTAGCTTGATATGTCATCAGGTATTAGAGATATATGCAAAACAATTTGGCTTACTTTTTTGAACCACAGTGTAATTATGCAGGTTAGATCTGTTAGTTTGCATGACTAAATTATTTAACTATAGATCATTCTTTGACGAATAAATAACTCTTATTTAAGAAACAGTTCTACCAATTCAGAGTTTCACATGGGGGGGGGGAATTCTGTGAGTTTTTGGGGAGAAGACTTTATATCGGGGGAGAGCCAGGAGACTGGCTTCTATGAATGTGTTTTGTTATCGTGCGAGCAGCGCATTTAGCGAATTCTTTATTAATCGCTGTGCGGTACTTTAAAACCACAACCTATACAACAATAATTAGAGCGTGACCATTGAATGCTTATTTCGAGTTGCACATTTAGTTCGACTCCAAGCAATAATTATTCTTCATCACAAGATTATTTTTCTAAACAGCACAAATGCACAATAGAACTAATACCGGTAGATATCCTTTCAGTAGCTTGGGAACCGACATTTCCCTACCAACGTCGGCCGGTAGGCTACCCCAGTGTCTGTAGGCTATCTTGGCTTAATCAGGTCGTCAAATAATTATCGACAGGACGCGAACTGCTAGTCTATGCGTGTGTTTTTGATTTCCAGTGAACATTGTAGACACTTTTAAAATCGATTGTGCGAGACTCGCGACATCCAGAACGCGAAGACGAAAATCAAAACACGATGATCAGGTCGCCCGTGGATTGACGGCAAGCACGATATTGCATGCAGCTCGTAAATTAAGTAACACAATCAGTGGCGTAGCAAGGTGTTTGGGGGCTTTTGCAGGGATTTCGGTGGTGAGCCCCTTCAATGATCGAACCACTCAATTTCAAACAAAAAGGCTGCGCAGAACGCCTGGCTCTTTTGCTATAGACACTATTATTTGCATATTTCGCACTCAAAAATAATAGAAAAATAGCTCATTTTGCACTTTTATAAAAATCATTTTCTCCCATTTATATAACATTTAAAATTTATTCAGTCTACAAGAGAAAAATTGAATAATTAGAGCTTAAGCCAATGACACTTTTGACTTAGATCTAAGTTTTTCGTGTGTAGGACTACGCCAAACATGTAGGATAGACTTGATTACATTCTGAATAGGCTTATTCAGAAAGTAAAAAAGGTTACTCTGACCGCCGGGGGCCCATCTTCAGCCGGAGGCCCTCGTGAACTGCACGTGCTGCACGCCCTATTGCTACGCCACTGAACAAAACCTATAGGCTATTCTACACAATGAAAAATTTCTACCCACGAAAACGTGTGAGAAACTGACAACAAAGACATTTCGCCCTGAAATAAAATATCGCTTTCTTCACAGCTGCATTCGTGGTATTCACGACTTGTATGCTAGTTTTTAGACAGCTTTGGCGTAAACAAGTAATCACGCAGGCTCAGCAGTGTGAACGTGCCTGCCAAGCGTGCGCAAGTAAGGAGGTAGGCCTATGGGAGGTGGATACAATGTCAAGTCTACCTTAAAAAAACCGTGCAGTAGAAATCGAAAACAGCTGACAGTGTCTTTGATGAGATTTTGTGTGACGACAATGACACACGTCTAGTGGATAACATTTAAATGCTATAATAGGCTGAGCGAAATTTAATGGAGGCTTGCGAACGACATTAACGAAATGCGAAAAAACTTTTAAAAAGACATAACATGTATGCACATAATGATTTCTTTTTCAAATACAATATTCTGCTATGATATAAAATGCATACCATATGAACATGTATTCTGTATAGACCATTGTGTAAAATTATATAGGCTACTCTCTTGATGCTTAACATGTTGACGTTGGGAGAAAAAAAATCTTGCGGCGAGATTTAATTGAGATGTGTAATGTCCAAATGTTATGATCAACGCATGACATGTGAGCTGTGGCAGAAAAATAGGACGCACGTCATTCGAAGTCGGTTAAATGCCGCTTGCTTCACGACGTTTAGGCCTAAGTTTATTCTTATCCTGTTGGTGAATAGTCTTCTGCCTTCTGGCAAAGCTGTTTGTTTAAACAACCGTTGAAGCATGATGATGGTAGCTATGGTCTTATACTATTTTCTTTTAACATAGAAAAAACTCATTTACAGTTACTGTACTGTTACGCCTAGCCTACGAAGTAGAGAAGTAGGCTACATGTAAGTAACTTGTTCACCATACACGTATGGTAAATAGACTAGATGTGAACAAAGTGTTGAATAGATAACGTACATGTCAGGGCTTTTTTAAACGTGCAGTTGTGCACAGAAGGTGCAGTTCTAAATGTATTTGTGCAGTTGTAGAAGCACTTTTGTACAGTTAAAACTAGCAAAAACTGATCATTGTCCTCCGATTGGAAGTTATTTACCATAAAGGATGGGAGGGAAAAGAAGGGGTTGTGCAGTTATAAAATGTCTTTAAAACAGCCCTGATACAAATGTCATGTAAATTTAGGCCTAGGCCTATATGTGTGATGTTATAGGATATATAAGGTAATAACCAATTGCATTCCCGAATTGTTTTATAGCATGGGTGGTGTTACTGTAGCCTACATATAGAAGAGTTTAAAGACTTTTAATTGATTATGTCCATGTTATAAGCTTATTATCAGAGACTCAGGAAGGAAACCTTATAAACATTTCATCTCTGAGTCGAGGGCAAATGCAAAGAGACGCTAAGAATAATATTGAAATCGAAATCTCAAGATGCCTATAGCGCCTAACACACAACTCGAGGGAAAGCGCTTATCACAGAAGCGAAGTAGGTCTAAAAATGTTGATGTGGTATCCACGAGTCGGATAAACATAAATTAATTCGTGGTAAACGTCTAACGAGTAAAGACACTGTAGACAGCCAGACAGGCGAATAAGATGCAGGTACCGTATATGTAGAATTGCCTTAGGGCTAACTGGCGTTTTGATGTCCGAAATGTGTTCATCTTATTTTCCAATCTACTTCAATACACTAAGTTGACCACTAGAACTAAATCTTGATGCCTCTGGTAGAATATTGACTAAAGCGAAATGTTAACCTCTAAAATTATCTTGATAATGGAACATCCCTTAGGTTCCGCATCATTCCTGCAGTTGTCATTGATTCAGCTAGATTAGCATAGCCTACTTAAACTGAACCAATAGCTTTTATCAAGATATATTTTATAAAAATTCATTTTAGACTTCTGAAGGGCCTTAGAAGTCAGTAGGCCTACATTTCGACATTTTTTAAAGTTTACAGACTACCGCATTGCTTTTCCGTCTTATAAAATAGCAAGGAATAGCAGCCGGGATAGGTTGCATCATACTAAATCTGAATTTGCATTTTTATATTTCAGATGAAGAAGTTTCTGGTGCTTGTGCTCTGCATACTGGTTGTTACGTGCGGTGAGGCATTATAACGTATAATAATTATTATAGTCTCTATAACTCTTCTTACTGCTTAATGTACGGTAAGCTGTAAAGTTTCATTTTAAAATGCGTATGTTTGGTCAAGATATGGGCTAATTTAAACACCGTAGGGGATTACGACTCATCGATTTTAATAGTACAATTTTGAGACTTACATTCACGTATAGGCCTACCATTCAAATCTCTATCAGCCAAACGACAAATAGTTTTTATAGATTAACTCGCAAGCATTTTTCGAATATTAACCTACAGACAACAGATCTGATGTCTAATTACAATAACAATAGTTGCAGCAATAATTTTTTTAAATGCAATGACTAACTTTATTTTGTGCCAGTGTCCAATGCCGAAGAAACCAATTCATGGCGTTTACGTCTAGGTCTATCCTAAGGATCTATTCGTCAAAAAATATAACTTATATAATATATAGGCCTATAGCATATAATAATTACTATTGTCGTTCTAGATACACTGCACTCATAATTTCTAAGTCCCGATTGGCTGTAAGCATCTCATGGGGAAAATACTTTTAGGCCTAATAATAAAATTGATAGGCCCACTAGTCTGCGTTTTGACTCTTTGTTATTGTCATTTATTGCGTAGTCATAATTATTTTCTCCTTCTTTTATTTCCAATATTATTATTTCAGTTTGCGACGGATCATCATTACGTGAAAAACGTCAGTTAGGTGAATGCAGCGGAAATGAATTCGATGATTGCTTTACGTCATGTCAAGACAGTCAAGCGTCATTAAATGCTTGCCTGCTGACGTGTAAGTGATTTGTCTTATTCGTTGTTTCGTTCATTATTATGCTGCTAACATCATCGCCTGTAAAACCAATGATGATGATGATGATGCTGATGCTGATGATGCCATTGATTCGATTAGATTATAATTATCATCACCATCATCATCATCATCATCATCATCATCATCATCATCATCATCATCATCATCATCATCATCATCATCATCATCATCATCATCATCATCATCATCATCATCATCATCATCATCATCATCATCATCATCATCATCATCATCATCATCATCATCACCACCACCACCACCACCACCACCACCACCATCATCATCATCATCATCATCATCATCATCATCATCATCATCATCATTATGTTCAGCATCATCATCTTTATCTTCAAGATAAATTTGGTTAAAATTCTTTTTGTTCCTTTTGTATTCCAATGCATTTCACAATCATGATTGTCTTCTTAGGTCATTGTCCTACTGTCTGAAACGATCAAATGTCAACAACAATTTCTGCCAGCGACAAATCATGGTATGAATTCTATCATATATTGCACCTAACTAATAATTTTGTTCTATCAAAACGGTAATGTTTGAGCGTATGCAATAACGTATGTTCATTGCTAAGTTTCTCTGTATTAATTTGTTATCCCATAATATTCCATGCCCACCTTTATTATAGACCTACATGGACGGCAGTTACAGATGTTTGGCGGGAGGGCAAAGCATAATGGCGACGGTGTGTACTATTTTAGCAGACATATTGCAAAGTAGGAAATTAAGTAGGCCTACGTCGGTATTTTCATAGAGTTCTGTTTTGTAAATTTGTCAGCTGCAACAGGAATGTCATTCATATCATCAGTGCATTAGTGCGAGGAAATTTGGTGAAGATCAAAGTAGCGGCTAAAAAATAGGTGTAAACTTTGAAGGTGAGCGAGTGTCCCTCTTGGCTCTTGCCCCAATGTGCGGGCATCCATGTCTGTCTTCTTGTATGCATAATTTCATGTAGCCTACGTGTATGTAGGCCTACAATTGTAGGCTACATAGATTTGTGTGTGTGTGTTATTTTGTATAGGCCTATTACGTGCATGCCTTGTAGTATTATGACATCTTCTTTGGTGTAAAAACATAGAAATATTAAACTGATTTCATATAATTATTTTAATCAACTCAATAAAATAACATAGCCTAAATATGAACGCATGGATGTAGGTTACGACGGTAGACTTTTTAGAAGTGAGTAGCCTTGAATGATAATGTTTTCTCAATAAATCTATGAACCACACATAATTATTATTACTGACTTTCATAGTGACACTTTATCTAATAGCTTCGTGTCCTTGCGTTTCAGGTCTTATGAAACAGATTGCACATGCTCGTTCGTTTGTTCTACATTTGAAGCACTTGAAAATTCAATTTCGTGAAGATACAAAATCGCATGCTTGATTAAATTATTAATTAAATACAAACTGCGTTAGCCTAATTAAGTTGATTTCGGAAATTAAATTTCAGGAAGAAGATATGAATAATTCTGACATTAATTAACTAACTTACAAAGTTGAATCCGTGTAAAGTTTCCTTTTCTTTTCAGCTCAACTATTTCACAATTCAAACTTGTCTACATGTATGTTAGTTTTAATAATCTCGCAAAGGTGTTGGCTGGTGCTGTAGGCCTACCAATGATGATGATGAGGATGATGATGATGACGATGACGATGACAACTAGGATGATTCACCCTAACCCACCCTAACCCTAACCCACCCTAACTTCACCTTTAACCACAACCGAACCCTAATCCACCATAATCCCTAACCACAACCTAACCCTAATCCACCCTAACCCCATTCCTAACCCCAACCTATTACCTAACCCTAATCCACCCTAACCATAACCACTAAAGTTAACGAACAAAATATAGCGGATATTCGGAATAATGGACCTTCGGAATAGTGGACCCTCGGAATAGTGGGCCGTTACCAAAGTAGGGAGGGACGCGTCCCACTAGTGCCCTAGACCTATAGGGTGGTCGCGATCATGTATGAGACAACGCCGACATCTCTGGGTGTGTTCTGTTCAATTTGAAAATCGTACGAGCAACGCGCATTTCGCCAATTCTTTATTAGTCGATGTGTGGTAGGATACTGTAAACCACAGCAGCAATAATAATTAATTAGAGCATGAACATTAAATTAATGGTTAAGCTTAGTTAGAGTTGACCATTATTTTAGTTCGATTCCAGGCAATTATTATTCTTCACCATAAGATTATTTTTCAAGACTGTAGGTCTACATTGGTAATAATAGGCTAGACATCATTCCATGGGTTTGGAAAACGATAATTTATTTCCCAAGCAACGCCGGTAGCCTACCCAGTTTGCAGCTTTATCAGATCGTTAAAAATAGCCTAATTATCATTGAATGCAGCTTTCAAGCAAAACATTTCTGTAGCCTATAGGCCTACGGGAAAAGTCTACCCCCGAAAACGTGAGAGCAACTGACACCAAAGACAATAAAAATATCTGCAATAAAATATCACTTCCTTCACAGCTGTTCGGTATTCACGACAGCGTTTGGACAGCTATGGTGTAAACTTGTAGCTCTAATCACGCATTTCCAGCCATCTGGATGTGTCAAGCGTGCAATCCGCCGTGCATGCGTGCTTAAGGGGGCAATAATATTGGCGGTAGAGTGTGAAATTGAATAAGCTTACATGTCAAGACGTCACATTGAAGTCTACCGTTAAAAATAGCGTGCAGAAGAAATCGAAGACAGCTGAGAGTCGTCGAGTAGATTTTGTGTGATGGCAATGACATCATTGACAGACGTAGAGCGGATGGCATTCACAGCAAATGAGAATGATATTAGCGAAATGTGAATTAACTTTTTTAAAGACATAACATGCAGCCCTATTGATTTCTTATTCAAAGACGGGGGGAAATGCATAGGCCTACTATATAGTGTCTAATTATGCATGTAGTCTAAATATAGGCTACTGTCTTGAAGCTTAACATGTTTACTTTGGGAAAAATTCGACAGGTTGTGTAAAGTCGAAATGTTATGATCAACTCATGACATTGTCACCTGTTGTACAAAAAAACCAATCACGTCATTGAAGCTCAATAAAATACCGCTGCTTCATGTGTATTCTTCCATTGGTAAATAGTTTTTTGCCTGGAAATTCTTTGTTTACACGACTGTTCAAGCATGATGGTAGCTATGGTTTCATTTCTTTTATCATTAAAAAAACTGTAGCAAGAGGTAGAGAAGTAATGAAGTAACTTCTTCGCCGTACACGGTAGGCCATAAATAGAATAGGTGTGAAAAAGTATTGAAATCGTACCTCACTGGCACTCGCGGTGCCAGAGAATTGAACATAAACAAGTAGTAGGCCCTAGCAGTATGAGAATTGTGGAAAAATGACTTGGGGTTGGACCATTATTTACTTGGAATTGGGTGGTGAAAAACATACTTTAACATGGGGCTCTAAGAAAGACTGGGGGTTGAGCCCCAACCCTCCGGCAATTCTCACCCTGGGCCCTAGGTGTCTTTTATAAGGTAATAACCTGGTGCATTCCTGGATTATTTTATAACATTGGTTGAGTATACACATAGAATAGTTTAAAAGGCTTTAATTGATTATCTTCATATATTCAGAAAGTCAACACCCAACTGGCCAGGTATGCAGACAGAATTGTTGCTTTAACTAGTGTTTTAATGTCCAAATCACCATATTTACACTCATCATTCGTAGGCCTACTGTAACATGACATTGATTCAACTAGAGTAATGGATTTTAGCCAGATATCTTTTCAATCGCCTTTTAGACTTAAGAAGGACCTCAGAAGATAATAGGCGTAGCCTACATGCACAGATTATTTCATATTCGTAGACTTTATGCGTAGCTTTACAGCAACTGCAGATAGGTTGCATCATAGACTACCGTACTTTAACTCCTCTGGAATATTTTGATTGTTGAATATTTCAGATGAAGAGGTTTTTGGTGCTTGCGTTTTGCCTTCTGGTGGTTGCATGCGGTAAGACAGTATAACGTATAAGCTTATTAGCCTAAGCTTAATAGGCCTAATATACTTGGTAACCGTTGATAGCGTTTAAATTAGGATTAGCGCTAAGAGTCAACGATTTCAAGACACAATTCTGAGATTTAGCTTACATTACGTTTGCCAATCAATCTCTATCTTCTACTTCTCTCGACAATAATAATAATAATAATTATTGTTCCTCTAGATTAAATCATCACACAGTTTTCGAATCTTATACTGCAGGCAACAGGGTAGGCCTACTAATAATGCCTAGGCCTATAGCAAAAATTGCAATTAATGACTTTAACATTGGTGTCAATGTCCAACGCAGAAGACAGCCATTCACGACGAATGACGAGAAAGAGGGAAGTAGCCTATAACCTTAAGATAAGTTTGTAAAGACATATTTTAGGAATACTTATAATATTATAGACGATTGTCGAAAGGCAAGGGTGCGCGCAAAATACAGGCAAGAGCCTTAAGTTTAGCGCACGCAAGTTATTTATAAAATAATACGCATTAAATTTTGTTGCCGAAGTCAAAATTTGGCACGAATTTCTTAACGCCTAGGCGTAGCCTACTTCTTGGTTTTGAAAACATTTTCTTTCCCAAAAATGCAAAAACGAAGCTGGAAAAGTTCAATTCTTATGCATGTGCGAAATTTATGTGACACAAACTCATTTTATTTATTTCCTGTTTTACATCTTGACCCTCACACAATGATTTTCATCGTGAACAATAAAAAATATGCGGGCTCTCAAGTTGGAAGATGGTCGGCAGCACATCGCACGCGGCGTTTTAACTAGGCCTACATGTAGGCTACAATGTATAGGATATGCTAATTGTAATACTTGAATGCGCTTTCAATATTTTTTTATCCATCCTGTTTCGAATTATAATTATTTCAGTTTGCGAAGGTTTCGCATTACGCACAAAACGTCAGTTTCTTAAATGCACAGGAAATGAATTGGAAGATTGCTTTACCCTTTGTCAATCGACTCAATCGTTCTTGAATGCTTGCCTGCAAACGTGTAAGTGATTTATTTAATAATTTGTTATTTCGCTGAATATCATGCTGCTTACAGCGCCTGAAAATTTAACGATGATGATGTTGATGATGATTAAAATTCTGTCTCATCTTTATCTCCCTCCACCTCCTCCTATCCTCCTCCTCCTCCTCCTCCTCCTCCTCATCATCATCATAAACACCACCCCCTCCAACACAACCACCACCACCACCACCCCCCCCCACCACCACCACCACCACCCCCCACCACCACCATTACTATCGTTATCGTCAATGTAATTTAATATTCTTTTGTTCCTTCTGTATTGATATGCACTTCGCAGTCACGATTGTCTTTGTAGGTCATTGTCCAACTGGCTAAAACGATCAAAAATGTCAACAACAATTTCCGCCAGCGACAAATTATGGTATGCATCCATAATTATTATGGTGAGGTATCGAAACTGTAAAGTTTAAACTCATGCAATAACGTATGTTCAATATAATTATTTGCATTCATTCGCCACCGTGTAGCCTAATTAATGCTTACGTTTATTCATGGAGGGCTTCAGATATTTTAACATGTGGCCAAAGCACAATGGTCACAGTTATATTTTCATTTCACATAGGCTAGATTGTATTTTTTATCAATTCAACGTTAGGCTTGCATAATATTATAGTTATAGGCTAGGTTGATATGTATAAAAATAGATGAATAAATGGATGGACAGATAACAGTAGATTGTTTAGAAGTGAACAGCATTAGCCTACTGTATAATAATGATCAAATACTTCATGTTTTAATATATGATCTATAATAATTATAACAATAACGCTATTATTAACATAATTTTATGGTGTGTCTAATAGCTTCATGGTCTTTCGTTTCAGATCTTAGGCCTACCTAACAGACTCCATGCTCGCTCGTTCAACCTTTCGAATCATTTAAAAATTCAACTTCCATGGAGACACAAAATCGTTTACTTGAATTTAAAATTAAATTCATATTGCGTCAACTTGATCTAATAAATTAAATTGCACCCAAACCGAAGTGTAGGCCTATATATTTTCAGCTTTAAATAGTTGATTTACTAAGTCTATTTCTGAAATAAATATAAATGCAGGTTACTGTTGAATCCAGGGACAGAATGAGTGAGTAATTGAGTGAATGAGCGACTGAATGAGTGAGCGAGTGAATTAGTGAATGAGCGAGTGAGTGAGCGAGTCAGTCTGTAGTTAAGTGAACGATAGGAAGAGCGAGTTAAAAGTGGGTACTCAGTTAGTGAGTTTGTAAGTGCGTGAGTGAGTTAATAATTTTTTTTCAATAAATGAATGGGTCTCCGTTCTGCACAGAAGGGGTTGCTTTTGGTCCAATTCGCACAAACTGCAACGATGCAGAATCGAGAATTTTCTGTGATCGGCCCACTTGTCTGGAATGGGCTCCCACAGGAGTTACGTCTACTTTCTGGAGTTATTACTGAAACATTTTTTTATTTAACTCAAAAACTGTCCTTTTTGCCGGGAGTGCTTCTGAGTAGTCCTCTTGAAGAAGCGCTATACAAGCAAACACTCATTCGTCTACCAAACTGAAATATCCCAGATTCACTCAACCACCCTCAAACTCACAAACTTAGTGACCCGATGAAGTTTTGTCTGACTGAAAAGCACTCCTAGCCTACGAATAATTGAAGACAGGCAGTTAGAGAATAACAATGAAACAATGACAGTTAAAGACTGACAATAGAAGAATGGCAGTTGAAGAATGATATTGAAGAATGACAATTGAAGAACATAATAAAAAAAAGAATGACAATTGAACAATAACAATTGAAGAATAGCTGTTGAAGAATGACAATTGTTGAATGATTATTGAAGAATGTCAATTAAAGAATGGCAGCTGAAGAAAGACAATATTGTTGAATGACAATAGAAAAATGACTTTATTTTGTTGAATAAAATAGAAGAATGACAATTGAAAAACGACGAGTCAAATGCGAAGATAACTTTAATGCTTTAACAATCGCTTTGGTTTTAAACACTGGCTTTCAGAATGATAAAACTTTAAATATTATTAATTTCTTCTTAACTGAGTCAACTGAACTCGTAGTCTTCTACCATATCGAATTTTGACATCAGTAAGAAATATGTTCTGCTTAGCATTCATTTGTGACGAATTCAATGCTTGTGTTTCTTCGACCTGAAAAAGACAACAGAAACCTGTTAGAATAACAATGAAAGATAATAATTCATTGCTATCATTCAGTGTTATCATTCAGTTTCTAGTTATAGGCCTAAATGCTTGTCATTGAAACGCCATCACTGTGGTAATGATTGCTATCAAATTCAGATTATCAGTTAGCACCACGAGTGCTTTTCTATCCTATTGCTTTGCTGCTGTAATAATAATTATTGTCATTAATGCAACAAAAACAAAAATAACAATAACAATAGTAAGTAGGGCCTAAGTGAATATGTATTGCCCTCATTAAGCTTACACCATTTGCAAACGCACAATGGGACAGCGACAAGAAATGCAAAAAAACCCATTAAATTACTGCGACAATAATGATAAAGTTTAGTAGGCCTAACGTACTTTTAAAGTAGGCCTAATGTAAATCAAAAATTATTGTTAACAGGTGTAAGATTTCTACTAAGGAGACCCTTTCTTGTAAGAAAAAGATAAAGTCCATTATTGTAGAAAATGCAATGATCGATACTGAGCAACGGCAATGCGATTTTAGGTGGAAACTATAATTATAAAGCCGAAGTACATATAATATATCATCAACCAGAAACACATAATTATTTCTAGACAAGACCCAGCCGAGAGCTTTGAAGGCCAAAGTACGAACCCCGCCCCGCAACTTACGTGCAAAGACGGGGAGGAAGCCAATGATACGTAGGCGGAGATCTGGTCTACTACATGCCTGGGACGTAACGAGTGGCCGGAGGAAGGACGCGAGAGATAATTCTGGGCGGACGAATTGTTGAGTCGCCGACGAATATTTTTATCTTTTTGTCGGCCAAAATTTCTGACGACCTTTTTTTGTCGCATGGCCAAAATTTCCAGGAAAACTATAATTTTTCTTGTAAAAACGTTCATGACCTTTGGGTTCTATGACAAAATGGTAGCGGACAAAATGGTAGCGGACAAAATGGTACGGACAAAATGGAATTGACATACACAGTTCATATTCGCTGCTGGCCAACTCTTCAAATGAACTCACTTTTTTTCTTCGCAATTCTCTTGAATCTTACCTAAACAAAGTGATAAATACATATGAAGACATTATACGGATACAGCATAATGTAAAATTTAATATTATAATTTTCAAAGCTAAACAGCCGCATTATTATTATCGCTAGCATCGGAGTAATTGGTGACGTCATCACCGCCATAGTCACCAACAGAATTATCGTCATTATCATAACAACTTTTGTCATCACCATCGTCGTCACCATCGTCATCACCATCGTCATCGTCATCATCATCATCGATCATCATCATCATCATCACCACCGCAATTAGTTTCATCATCATTCACCATCGGATTCATCAATGGAATATGCAATGCAATTAACCCTTATAGGGTAACCGGGGGGTAAAAAATAACCCCCAGCCTACTTTTTTTCGTATACTTTTTTTGAATAAAAGAAAATAGACTTGTGCTTTTGTGACTTTTCCTAAATATGTTTTTTCTTCACAATGTCGTTTTCAGCTGTGCCAAATTGCGCTGCCACCTAGCGGCAGACTAGTGTGAAAAGTAAGGTTTCATATTCCAGTACTGGAGAAACCATTTCTACACTATGTAGATGTAAGCATAGTAGTTGATAGAACTGAATTGTTGGAGATTATGTGGTTCTTGTATTTTTGCATATGAATTAGCCTTTCTTTGCTGTATGATTTCTATTTCAGGTTGCATTATATTAGTGTAGATTACTTACTTTTGCACAAAGCTATCGAAAGAAATAAGTGATTACAACGCCACAAAAGGCGCCGTGGACTCATTCGACCAGGAAACAAAGGGATACACTTGCAGTTACAGGACCAGAAGATGGCCTCTTCTATTTCTTGGTTGATGCAGCAGCGCTCAACGCATATATCATAATTATAGAAGTTGCAGAATCCAACATGGCGAGATCACGCACATTCAGTAGGCCTACGTTTGGACAAGCGCCGTCTGTTCCTGCTGGAAGTTGGTCATGAGCTAATCAGACCTCTTATAATCGCGAGTCATCATTTTAATTCAAGATTTGTTACTCATTAGCCTACGTTCAACAATGTCCTTGTCTATCATATAAATTAAACAGGACCGAAATTGGTTAAACATTTCCCTAGATTTGACGAAAATAAATTGGGGGTATTTTTTTACCCCCCCCCCCGGTTACCAACAACTGTAACCGAAAAGGGGTTACCCTATAAGGGTTAACTTTCGGTTACTAACTGAGCGCTCGTGAATAAGCTTGTGCCCCGTGCTTCGCTTTCGAGTGGCGCTTTACGATTACGATTGCGAATGCAGTGCTGCTGATGAAAATTATTAAATTTTCTTACCGAGACATGGTGCCAAGCATTCAATGACTTCGTCATCAGGACAGTCATCCTGGCATTTCGACAGACCGTCAGTCAGACATGTAATCTCAGATCCACTTTCCGAGCAGACTGAAATAACGTGACAACGACGCAGTCAATCTTTATTAGCCTATAGGCATACACGTCGTGGGTTATAATTACATTGTATTGGAATGGGAAAATGGTTTTTGAATTACTGCTTTGTCTTATTCTGACACGACTTGACTACTCTAACTCGGTACTTTCTGGTCTCCCTAAATGCCCACTTCTTCCTCTAACTAGAATACCTAATCAAGCTGCAAGACTGCGCTGGTGTAGTGGATAGGTTCGATTCCTCGCAGCCGGAGGGTTGCAAGTTCGAATCCACCTCAAGGCGCTTCGTGGAGACCTTGGACAAGTCCTTCACTCGCAATCGCTCAACGCTTCGTCGTGAAATTCCGATTCATTATCCGCGCTGTACACGGGAGCGCTTCTGAGTAGAATTCTTGAAGTTGCGCTTTAACAAGTGAGCATACATACATACATACATACATACCTACATACATACATACATACATACATACATACATACATACATACATACATACATACATACATACATACATACATACATACATACATACATACGCACATACATACATACATACATACATACATACATACATACATACATACATAAATACATACATACATACATACATACATACAAACAAACATACATACATACGCACATACATACATACATACATACATACATACATACATACATACATACATACATACATACATACATACATACATACATACATACATACATACATACATACATACATACATACATACATACATACATACATACATACATACATACATAATTACATACATAATTACATACATACATACATACATACATACATACATACATACATACATACATACATACATACATACATACATACATACATACATACATACATACATACATACATACATACATACATACATACATACATACATACATACATACATACATACATACATACATACATACATACATACATACATACATACATACATACATACATACATACATACATACATACATACATACATACATACATACATACATACATACATACATACATACATGCGGCGCCCATGGAGGAGCATTTGCCACATCAAGGTAAGTTGACACCGATTTTTTTTGCTAATATTTTTTGGTTTTTAACAAATTATCTACACCGAGGCACTAATTATGCTACGCAAAGTTATACCGGTGTAAAGGTTTCAAATTACCCCCTCCTAAACATTACCCCCCCCCGGTAACTTGAAACTGGTTTCAGATTAGGCCCTACCCCCCGGAAACTAGATTTGCATCAATCTTTTTCCTAATCAGGAAAAAATAATAGCCTCGAAGACATTTCTCCATGTAACTTCAGCGGCGATTTAGTATTTTAGTAACATATGAAAATATTGATAACAAACCACGAAGCGGGATGACGGATGAAAATCTTCGGACCAAAACAAGAAGCGGGCTGATTTTTCTGATATTCTTAGTGCAATAAATGCGATGATTGATGCAAATTACAGTTTTCAGGGAGTAATGTTTAGGAGGTGGTAATTTGAAACCTTTACACCGGTACTGTGAAACGTAGGCCTACATATTTATAGAAAGCTGTACTCAAAAATATTCGTTAAGGTGGAGCGAAATTTTTTAAAGTGAATTTAAATAAGCCCTTTGCGGGAAAGTTTCATTAGATCTAAAACGTTCATGTGAAAAATATTTTAGATTTATTCCTTCTTTAAGTGGTGCCCCAATGATATAATAAATTTGTCATAATTCGTAAAAAATCGAAGTTTTTTGTGTTTCCTAATAATGTTTTGTCAACAATTTACCATTTTATGAATGTATTTAACTTTTTGAGGGGGGGCAATCATTGAGATATTTAATATTTCCATGTAAAAAAACGGATGGCCTTTTAGGAGGGCTTAGCCCACCTATTCACCCTCTGGCGCCGCTACTGATTATTCGTTGACTTACCCTGGCCAATCAGCAGAAGGGAGAACACGAGCAGCAGGAATGTCCTCATCTAGAATACCAACACATTGCACAATCACGATAAGAAACTTTAAAAGAAATATTTGCATCAACACGAAACCGACGTAAGAAGGCTGTTATAGTAGAGCGATGAAATGAAAGTTACTCACTTTGAACAATATCTCTGTAGCCTATCGTGTCTAAAATATAATTGTATAAACTAAGAGCGCCTATAACAGTGGTTCCCAACCCATGGCCCGCGGGCCAAAAGTGGCCCACCAGGCATAGGCGCAACCACCCTATGGGACCCACGGGACGCGTCCCCCCAACTTTTGAGTGGTCCCCTAACTTTATTACTATGGGACCCCTCAACTTTTGGGACGTGATTCATTATGGTCCCCCCTAACTTTTAGGACGTGATTGCACCTATGCCGCCAGGCCTTAAAAAATGGCCTTTGTCTCTCAAAGAATTCGCAAAATATAGATCTATGAAAAATTGACTTTTGGACAGGATAGAACACATAATTATTTTGTACTAAACATTATTTTATATTGACGTCTAGGCCTATGATGATGATGATATCCCGCCTAGCTAGCCCGGAGGGCTAGCCAATGGGGATGAAGTGTTAGCGCCTTCATTTTCAAGGCCTCGGCATATGAGGGCGGTGGCCAATCCTCTCCCTCGCCGTCTCATCATCCACTGACCGTGAGGTCAGTGTACTCATCATAGCTGAGTCGGCTAGGGGGTGCTTGTGGAACAGAAATCTCGTTGCAAATTTCTGCCCCGGCGGGGATTTGAACCCCCGACCTTTCGGTCGACAGTCCAGCGCGCTAACCGCTGTACTATCGAGCACCCCCACCTAGGCCTATAAATAACATCAAACATTCTAGTTTGAATCAATTACAACAATTTTATATGTTTTTAGTTAAATAAATTTTAACCTTGAGGCCCATAATGTCTTTCAACTAAAAAAAGAGTGGCCCTCATGTGCTCCAACTTATAAAAAGTGGCCCCAGAGTAAAAAAAATTGGAAACCACTGGTCTAAGCTAAGAGCGCCTATCGATATCCAGATATTCAAGTCAAGAGCGTGTGTACCAACAGTGAACATCGATGAGAACTGATTAGCTGCAGGCCAGGGTTGCCAGATTTCGGGAAAACTTTGGCGCGAGATTACGAAAACAAGTCGCGAAAATCGCGAGATCATCGAGCTTTTCTATTTTTGGTCGCGAAAATTTTTCTGATGACTAAAAAAAGGTCGTAAACAAAAATTCTGACGACCTTTTTTAGTCTTTCGATCGACATCTCGTGGAAAATCCCCCCTTTTTCGCTCAAAACCCCCAAAAAGTTGCCGAAAAAAGTCGCGACCGCGAGGCAATTCAAGAGTCGCCCAAAAAAGCGCGAGGTCGCGAGGACGAAATTTTCAGTCGCGAGCGCTTTCAAAAGTCGCCCAATTCGCGCTTTTCGCGACGACCTGGCAATGCACACTGCACAGCTGCAAAGAAGAGACGTGGCCAATAATTATTATAGTAGGATAATGTCGGCCATTATAAAGAACATGGAGAATAAAGAAAATTTTATATTTTCACCGCCAAGGCAGACCAAATCTAACCTTGTTTAGGACATTTTCTTGAAATCTGTTTTGGGGAGATCTAGGATAAATGATCACTTATCAATTCCAGGATTTCGGTTGGGATCCCTCTGCAATGCCCAGCAGATAAGAGTTCACATCATTCAGGCATGGGCGGAAACCTGGGCGGAGACTTGAAGGGAGGGGGGGGGGGGACGAAGTACGAACGAGTGGCCGAAGGAAAGACGCGAGATTTTTAGACGGACGAATGGCTGAGTGTCAAAAAAAGTTTCCATCTTTTGCCGGACAAAATTTGTGACGACCTTTTTTTAGTCATTTGGCCGAAAAGTCAAGAAAATTTTATATTTTCACCGCCTAAAAGTTGATGACCCTTTTGGTCCTGACCCTCAACGATCGGCGGGGGGGCAATGTATGGGCCGTCCCCCCCCCAACACCTCCATTGGGGGCGTCCCTCCTAGGCTACATGTAGGTCTCCGTCCATGCGTTCAGGACCTGCAGTGTTATTAATTAACACGCGAAAGTAGTAATTTTGGCGCGAAGAGACACTACTGAGTAGGCCTACTGAATGCACTCCTAAATAGTGTTAGATAGGTTCATCGAAGTAATAAGGCGGTACCTTTCTAGTCAAGCAATGTTTCACTCGAGCTGATATCCTGTTCACGTAAAATATACTTCACCAACATACAAAACACAAAAGAGAGTGGCATGTATAGTGTGAGGTTTTGCATAGAGCGGTTTCAGTCGTTCATCATGTGAGACGCTTTTATTAGATGCGAGACAGATTCTGACCATAAAGATTGATTTTAATATCGAATCTTTCTATGACCAATGCATCTAGCGATTATCTTTCTCGTCAAAATGGACACGTTCTGTAGTTTAAGTACTAGCCTACGCCTTCTCTTTCTCGCTTGATATCGACCACACGTCTTCACTGGTTTTCACTCCGGGTTATCCATCCCTACAACAAAGGCCCTACATATAAGCTTACCACGTCATATAGCCTACCACATCCTTAACGACTATGATTGATAGTATGATATAGGCCTATGTACGTTTCTCCCAACGTTAGATAGGCCTATGTGTAACTGGTGTCCGGATAATTCGGAACTGGACAATACGTACGGAGCGGACAATAATAATATAGTAGGCTATTCGGAGCGGACAATTTGGAGCGGAAATTCGGAGCGGATCGATATTTTTTCTTAAAATTAGAAGTTGCTTTGAGGAAGATAGGCTATTGTTTGTTCTAACAGATGATTGCTCAAATAGAAGTTGGATTGCTTAAAATCAGTTCTGGTTCGGTAGAAGTTCAATTGGTGAGAATAATTCTTGCATGGGCAGAGTTTAGCCTATCATATGTTCTTTTTTAGATTTTGACCCACAGACTAAAAAAGTAAAAAGGTCATCATCTTCCTTGAACTTATGACTAAGGCAAATATAAGAGTAGGTCTAGGTCTATCCGATCTGCCCATAGTTACACTGTATTATAAGCTTTTGCCGTTCCTTGTTGGGTTTCAAACACACCTGCAAGATCGTTTTAGTAATACTGTAATAGCCTAATTGCTTTTTGATGACTTTCAAAGTATTGGGTCAAAAATTGAAGAGAGACAGAGACAGAGAGATAGATAGATGGACAGACAGAGACAGACAGACAGACAGAGACAAAGACAGACACAGAGACACAGATACACAGACAGACAGACATACATATATAGAGACAGAGACACAGATGTAGACAGAGAGATTGTGAGACGTCCAAGAAGACAAACAAGCTTTGAAATGGATAGGCATTCAGTCAAACAGACAGAGCTACACAGAGAGCGTGGGCTGTATGGAGGCGTAGTATACCTGAAGTATATACATGTATCATAGATTGATGCACAGCTGCTTTTGCCATAGTAGGTAGGCAGCAGATACTGTCAACAAATTCAAAAGGGTCAATCGATTTCCCGCATTTTTCTTTGGGCGGGGGGAGGTGAGCGCCATTTAGGGGGGCTTAGCTTCTATACTATCTATAGGGACCCCTTGCGCCGCCACTGCTTCCTCTTCCCCTTCCCCTACCACTCCTTCCATGTTAATAATATGTTCTTCTTTTTGACACGGAACTAAGCAAGAATAAACGAGGACTTCGATTAAGAAGTTCGTTATCTAAATTTATTCATTTTGAAACGCAATCAATATCTCCGTTGCTCAAACCATCTCTCACGAACTCAATTGTAACAGCAACCGCCATTCTCAAACATAACTCACTTGTTTTAATGCAAAATAAACTGTGACCGAAGAAATGAAAAGTCTATAAAGCATAATTATGTGAGCCATCGAAAGGTTGGAAAGATAAATCAGCAGTATATCCATTGAAAGATCGTAACTCTTTGGGTCGTCACGCCCCACTGGTCCACATCGATCCACCCGATGTCAACTTCCTACAACGCTTGACCTGGTGGCCTATAAGGCCCTATAGCCTGAAGGCCCTGAATATCTACAGCTTAACATGGTTGTCAGCCAGCTTTTGCTGGGACAGTTTTTGACTGTGACAGGCTACACATAATGTCCTTGAGTATGTAAAAGCCAACATAGAAAAAAATCTGTCGTGAGATCCAGACCCGAAGCAAAAATGACCCTCCCTCGAGCCCTCTCTCCCTCAGTTACTATAGCGGCGTTAGCGGGGGGGGGGGTAGTGGGGTGGGGGGCTCAAGGAATCGACATCAAGCGAGAGAGCGAAGGCGTAGTAGCCTACTTAAAAAATAATTACGTGGAGCCGCACACGCTTCTGAGATAATAATGTGACAACAAATAATTGTTTCAATTTTTAGTTTTTTATTGAGAAAATGATAAATAAATATGCTTTATGCACATTGAAATTTTTGTTGCAATATTTAATTTTTAATTATATTTCTACGATTCTGTTGTTTTCATTGTTTAAATAATTCAATGGCTTTTCCCGCCATTTTCCACTTTTCCGCCAAGAGTAGCCTTATTTGACATATGGCTAGGGTAACAAATTAGGCATGAGTAAAAAGCACAAACTTCCTTCTAGCATATTAGGGGCCGTCCATAAAGTACGTCACGCTATTTTTGACCATTTTTGACCTCCTACCTGTCACAACTCTCGGATCCCTCCCCTAAAGTACGTCACACTTTCGAATTTAAAAAATTAACACTGCAAGGCTTTACGTAGGGCCTAAAACAAGGCTTCGCAACAGCATTACTAGCGCACCTAGCGAGAGGAATCGTGAACAAAACATTCAGGGATGCGCATTTCATGCTATTTTGACACAAAACTAATTCAAATGTTTCACAAAATCTGTGAAAATTATTCTTAAAGCTATTAAATTCTACTAAAAAATAGAAAAAAGAATTAGAAATAAAATTTAAAAAAATAAATGTCTGACGTCACACATGGCCTGACCCCCCTTGTCACAAACTGTCACACTTTCTTAGCCCCCCTGGAGCGTGACGTACTTTATGGACGGCCCCTTATGCAATCTGTTTATTTGTTGCAAATTTTAATTTAACTCTGAACATGGTTACTAAAAAGTCTTGCATTCCAAAGTATAGGAAACTTTAAATTCATTTTTCACAGAATTGCAATTTGAACGGTCGAACCATAGTTTTACTCATAACATTGGACACAAACATGGTAGAGCAATAACTTTAAAACTGCATCCACAATAGCCACATCTATAGTTCATGCGAAACTTGATTACTGCAACTCTCTCTTCCTAAACATTGGAATAGCCCAAATTAATCACCTCCAAGCTATCCAGAATGCCCTTGCCCGTGCAGTCACTAAGACGTTCAAACGTCACCACATCACTCCTGTCCTGAAATCACTTCACTGGCTCAAAATACGTGAACGCATCGAATACAAAGTCCTCTCACTCACTCACAATACACTTCAATCATACCTTGGACCTTTCTACCTTCGTCAGCTGTTCACCATACAACCACTTCGTTCAACACGCTCCTCATCCTCCATTACACTGCTTCACCCGCCCATCACTTCATCCCTGAAATTCGGAAACCGCTCCATAGCCTTTGCCGTTCCTCCTCTTTGGCACAAATTTCCTCCCCTTGTGTCTACTAAAGAAGTAATTATGCAGCTAAATAAATATGATTATATAACAAGAAAGAAGAGAACATAAAGTTCAATTGTCTCATTGGCAGCAGTAGCATAACATTATTTGGAATTAAAGTAGTGCAAAGTTACGACAAACGTATGAATGGTATGTATTATCTATGACTACACACTTGTCTCGAATCACAATGTTTTTTTAAGTATATGCAATTACAATTCAGCACATGTCATCAACCAAGTCATGCGGTGAAGAAAATCGATGGCTATAACAATGCTGCAGAAATCCATTCTCTGTTTCAAGCAATTCGTCACATATTCCACATCCAAAATATTTTGACAAATTCGCTTTTGTATCCACAGAACAGTTGACAATGCTAGTATACAGAGAGTCCTCATCTTTAATTGTCTGCAAAGGAAATGCAATTCCACCAGAATCTGGACAAATGTTTTTGGAGAAACCGTCATTTGGTTTATCAATAACATTATCAATGACTTCAATTCGAATTGGAAGATCTTGTCCCTGTGTTCTTGTGTCGGGTATAAACCGTATCGTAAAAATTTTATTGGATGAGAGTTAATGTAAGCCGTTTATTGACAAAGCATCAAACACGTACAAAAGAGCAGTAATCAGTACAAATTCAATGACTTTCGAGTGATCGTGCATAAGTCAAAGGGTCAATCCAAAAAGGTCGTATGGACCCGCTGAGGCTGGATTGACCCTTCCTTTCTCAATAACATTTGGCTTTTGTAAAAAAAAACAGTGCAAAGCACAACATCTTACACATGAAACGAAAGCAAACTGAAATGAAATGACACACAGATTTCAAAACAAAACAAAAAACAAGAAAAAAACAAATTATGACCAATTGTTTAAATCTAGTAAACAGAGATTAAACAGTCTTTTAATTTTTTCTTAAACATGTTAATGGTGGGTATAAGTGTAATATATTTTGGGAGGTTATTCCATATCATAGGGCCAGAACATTTAATCGAAAATAATTTCATCCTAGTATGTGCAACATCGGTGCGGTAGTGTAACAGAGTTCTAGTGAAATGGTTATGTACAGCAATTCCCTGACAAAAATAACCATCAAATGTCCTAGGCAACAATTTGTGATGATAGCGAAACATGAACAAACTGATTTGAAACTTATATATATCTGATAATCGTAGTATGTTATAGGTTCGAAAAATTGGTTTGGTACTGACAGACCAGCATAATAAGAAAATAGTTCGAATGGCACGTTTTTGCAAACTCTCCAATTTTTTTAAATAAAAACTATAAGTTGAGGCCCAGCAAATGTTACAATATGACAAGTATGGAAAAATTAAGGAATAGTATAAGCCTTGTAATGTAGCTTGAGAGAGACAGTGACGGATTCTTGATAGCACGCTAATATGTTTTGCTATTTTTTTAGATATCTGCTTAATGTGTTCTTTCCAGGTGAGGTGCTGGTCCAGATACACACCTAAAAATGTACACGATTCAGTCGGGATAATCATTTGACCATCCATTGTCAATCTGTAATCACACACTGGCGTTAGTTTACGGCGGGATCCAAAAAGAATAAAGTTTGTTTTATCAATATTAAGCGATAATTTGTTAGCTCTAAACCAGGAAGAAATGGTGATGAGCTCATGATTAGCTCTTTCAAACAATGATTCTATTGACTTATCAGATATAAAGGCATTCGTGTCATCAGCAAACAATATATAGTGAAACACTTTGGAAGTAGTCGTCAGGTCATTTACATATATTAGAAATAATAATGGCCCCAGAATTGAACCCTGAGGTACGCCACAACTGATGGGTTTACCAACAGATAAATGACCTTTAAAATAAACATGTTGTGATCTGTTGTGAAGAAAATCAGAAATCCATGCCTGACTTACACCTCTGATACCATAGTGTTCAAGTTTTTTTAATAAAAGTTGTTTCTCGGTTATATGAGTTCTTTGATGCTCTTCGGTTAGATGTCCACACTGTGTGAATCTTTTATAGCAAACATCACCAGCATACGGTATTTCAACAGTGTGGGTTCTCATGTGATTTTTCAGAGTACTACCTACTCTAAATGATTTCTCACATAGCTGGCACCTGTATGGCTTTTCTCCAGTATGGGTTCTCATGTGTATTTTCAAATTACCACTATGACTAAATGATCTCTCACATAGGTGGCAACTGTATGACTTTTCTGCACTATGGATTCTCATGTGTATTTTCAAATTACAACTTTGACTAAATGATTTCTCACATAGTTGGCACTTGTATGGTTTTTCTCCAGTATGCCTTCTCATGTGCATTTTCAAATTACAACTTTGACTAAAAGATTTATCACATAGATGGCACCTGTATGACTTTACTGCACTATGGACTCTCATGTGCTTTTTCAGAATATTATCTGCACCAAAAAATTGCTCACATAGCATCTGTATGGTTTCTCTTGGACATGTATGCTCATGTGCATTTTCAGACTATCACCTCGACAAAATGATTTCTCACATAGCTGGCACCTGTATGGCTTTTCTCCAGTATGGGTTCTCATGTGCATTTTCAGATTACCATCCCTTTTAAATGATCTCTGGCATAGCTTGCACTTGTATGATTTCTCTTCAGTATGCACACCCATGTGAATATTCAGATGACTACCTTGCCCAAATGATTTCTTACATATATGACACCTGTATGGTTTTTCTCCAGTATGGATTCTCATGTGCATTTCCAGAAGTCTGCGATTAGCAAATGATTTCAGACATATCTGGCAGTTGCTCAGTTGTTCCTCCATATTTATTTATTCTCGTATTCGCAATCAGGTTACTCATACAATCGATTGTATCACTGCTTTCACCAGTCAGATGACAAGCTTTAGCGCACCTGTTCTGACAGAATTAACAAGCGTATGGTTTTTACTTGATTCTCGCGTGCATCTCCAATCATCAGAGCTCTTCAAGACAAAGTTGGGACATGACTTCGTGAAGCATTAACTGGTGTGTTTTTTCTGGATGCAATTTACTTTATAAAATGTCCTGCAAATCTTGGTGTCATACCGTTCCAAAATAGCATGGTCTTAAATAAATGATGGCTCCATTTGACTAGCATTTCAAAAGCCCACAAGAACGAATCATGATTCATCTGTTAAGAGAAATCTCTTTTTTTCACATATAGGAAAGAACTAGTCATGCAGGATGACACTGAAGCTATTCAACTGTTGTATTCCAGAACACCATTACGTTTACTGTTTAGATGAATTTGTTGACCTTCATAAAAGTTGTAGACATAAACATCCAGTATAATGTTCTTGGTGAAGATCAATGTTTCAAGCGAGATGTGAAGACTTGACACAAAGTTGTTTGTCTACACACGCACTTTCTCAAAAAGGGTCAGCAACATTTCATTTCTAAAATATAAAATATTCTTATTTACTGTTCAGAATGTGTGTTCTAAGTTCACAGTTTAGTTAGTTGAGCATCTACAGGTAGTTAGTCACAATGGAAAAACATAGTTCAATTTTTTTAAATCTAATTTCCTGCTTCCATATTTTCCTGTCTAAAATTCTTATGGTCCATTTTCTCTGAAAACAGCCCAAGACTCAGAAGAACATTATTCTACCAAAAGTAACGGTCAGGAAAAAAATTACAATGTTTTCCCTAACCCTGGACATGAACTCCATGATTTACTCCCTCCAATTTATGAGTCACAACATTTTTATGTCCACGTTCAGTCGTTCACATAACCTCACAATTCCATGTTCTGACTTTCTCCTAAGACTAGGTTTCATTACTGGAATGCTTTACACTTATTAATGTTTGTTTTACAATACTTCTCGTGTACATTACTATAAATTATTATTACTTATTATGTGCTTATATGTTAGCATCTAAAATATTAAAAAAATACTTCATTAGTGCTCAAAACTGCAGAATGTGCGATCTCAGTTCGCAGTAGAAGGCTGGTCATGACGGTCGCTAGAGTTCAAGAAACTGACAGCACAAGGAATTTGTGCTTAAAAGCATATTTGTCAACGTCCCATTGTGAGATTGCAAATGAAGGAGTAAAGGCTATACTTACCTACTTACTTAATTTGAAATCACGTCATCTTAGGTCATCATAGTATTTCAAAAAGTAAAATAGTTAAGAATTGGTAAGGATGTTAAGGTACTACAATTTAATAATCATGTCATAACATATAAATGAAATAAAATATAAATTAAATAAACAGGTGTATTGATTAAATTTTCTGTCTTCAATAGATCGTGGATTTGTTTTTAAAAATGTTTGCACAAATACAGGCCGAATTTGTGAAGATAATACTCTTGAAAATTTAAAAAACAAACCTATTTTATTTGAAACAAAACCAACCCACAAAGGTAAACGTGTATTTTAGTATGGTAAATTATTTTCACGCTTATAATGGCACAAAAACTCTTAAAATATTTATGCCAACGTGCTATTGCCTAATCGATGTATTATAATACTTAGAATTTGTTAAAAAGAAGGAAATCGATTGAAAAATTGTAATATTTTGTCATAACAAACCGCCGATTCAAGTTGTTATTCAATACTGACTTTTTCCGGAAGTTGCGCACGGCAAGTGTGCAATAAGACAGCACGCAAAAATAAATAGGTACGTTAGTAAAAATCCAGCTTTTTCAATTGCTTCAGTTGTTTTATGAATTCAATATCTGTTTCAATAATTATTATTTTCCATCAATCCAGCTCCGATTTAAGCTATAATATTTTTATGAACCCAGCTTCTATTTCTCGCACGTTATTTTCGTAAACCCAGCTTCGATTTCAGATATAAAAATACCCTCAACCAGCTTCCATTACTGAAGCGTTTTTCATTAATCCGGCTTCTATTTCAGATCTAGAAATACCGTCATCCAGCTTCCATTTCTCATTTTAAACTTAGGACCGAAGTTTTGACGTTCACGTTATTTATAGTCGCATAGGCATACCTGGGAACGGCGGTCCCAAATTATAACATTAAGTAAATCAACATGATGTGTCGTAATAGTGCCGTGTATTGGACTGGTGCATAGAAACGGTTTTTTTTGCACTCCACACGTATAAAACGACCAGCTGGTCCACCGAAATAGAAACCGGAATAATGAGAAAGCAACTGAGAAATGGAAGCTGGATGAAGACCTTTTACATGTAGAATGAAGGTGCTAAAAAAACGCAAGTGAAATATAAGCTGGATGAAGGTATTTTTATATCTGAAATTGAAGCTGGATTCATGAATTGAACGGTTGAGAAATAGAACCTGGATGATGGACAAAATAAGTTAAATGGAAGATGGATTAATTAAAACGCTTGCCAAAAGGATGCTGGATGAAGGTTCCTTAGGTATAGGTGAAATAGAATCTGGAATGACAAAAATTAAACTTGAAAAATGGAAACTGGATTGTTGATTTCAGTTTAATATGTATTTCAGCATGCATCCATCTTCCATTTCAGCTGGAATGCCGTTTATCCAGCTTCTATTTCACCACGCATCATGTTTAAAGCCTTCTCAGGAGATAGCCTATCGATTTCTATAATTTTATAATTTGGGACCGCCGTTCCCAGGTATGCCGTCGCATACACGTCAATGGTTTAGGCGCGTACCCCAATTGCCGGTCATATGTTGTGGTTCAGTGGCGATTCGAACTGCGATTTCGCATGGGAAATTTGACATTTTAAAAGCTCATTTTATGTCAATATTCTTGTTCTTAAAAAATTTTAAGCATGCGGTTCGATGAGTTGGTCAAATTTAAGCTGTTTGGAATAATTTACGGCACTTTTTGAGTCATTATAAGCGTGAAAATAATTTACCATACTAAAATACACGTTCACCCAAACACAGGGGCGCCGTTAGGCGTACGCACTTACGCAAGTGCGTACAGCGCGGAAAGGCAAAAAAATTTTTTTTTCACAAATTGCAAATTTATTATAAGCGATGAAATTCTATTGAAATTTTATAATCTATAGAATATACTTACTTCCTTACTTACTTACACTCTAATAGAGAGCCATCTTGGCATTGAGCGTCTTATAGCCGCCTATAGGCCCTAGAGGGCCTAGAGGTCTATGGATCCTGGGATTCCTGGATGTAAAACCGTTAAAACTTTTGTTTTAAATTTAATTTTTGTTTGTATGTGTTTTTATGTGCACTTTTTATAGCCAGGGGCGGATCCAGGGGGCAATCCGGCCATGGCCCCCATTTAAAACTGTCATGGGACGTGGCCCCCCCCCATTTGGTATGAAATTAACAATATGCATATGGGTGTAATGGCATATTGCCCCCCCCCCCCATTCGGAAAATGGCATGGGACGTGGCCCCCCAGTCGGTTTTCAAGTGAAGGAGTAAAAAAAAGGTCATCAACTTTTTTGGCGGATGAAATGGTATGATTTTCTCCCAAAAAAATTTGGCAGATAACTAAAAAAAACCTCATCAACGTTTTTGGCGGATGAAAAGTACTTCAGCCAAAGACTGATCCCTATTTATTTTCGACCAACAACCAAATTTCGAAATTTGTTTCACCTGTCTCATCCCAGGTTCTAAGATTTTTGCCCCCCCCCCTGGAAGAGTTCTGGATCCGCCACTGGTTATAGCGCCCCTTCAAGCTCTCTACTCCGGCCGAACCGCTGAGCAATTGTGAGTGAAGGACTTGCCCAAGGTCCTTACGCGGCGAGGTGGATTCGAACCTGGAAAATTCCGGCTTCAAGGTGACGATAGCATAGCAATATGCCGATCTAAAGGTATCAAATTGCACCTCCTAAACATCACCCCCCGGTAACTTGTACCGTAACCGGTTTCAGATTACCCCCCGGACACTAGATTTGCATAGATTTATCCGTCATCCCACTGTGGTTTGTTATCAATATTTTACTCGGAAAAAATAATAGCCGCGAAGCCATTTCTCCATGTAACTTCAGCGGCGATTTAGTATTTTAGTTCCAGATGAAAATATTTATAACAAACCAACCCACGAAGTGGGATAACGGATGAAAATCTTCAGACCAAAAGAAGAAGCGGGATTATTTTTCTGATATTTTTTGTCCAATAAATGCGACGATTGATGCAAATTACAGTTTGCAGAGGGGGGGGTAATGTTTAGGAGGGGGTAATAATTTGAAGCCTTTAGCATGGGCGTCCGCAGGAATTTCTCTAGGGGCGCAAACTTTTATATAATTGTCACATGGTCTAAATTTATTGGGTGACAGTTTGAATTTCCATATTACCACGAGAGAATCCTATAGATCCTATCCTACCTATAGGCCTACGTTATGCGCCCAAAGAAAGATAATTATATTATATAGGTTCAACATGACTACCTAAAAATGGCTCCATTTGAGGTCGACACAGCCAAAAATGCGCTGGTCGCTGGGTCTCCGCCCCCAGAACCCGCTGGGGGAGCTTACTGTAAAGACAAAACCTTTCTCTTTTACAATAACCTTTTGATTTTGATTGTTATCCTGGTAGCTTGCGACACTGAAAAACGACTTATTCTTAAAAATTTCGCGACTTTGTCGTTCACAAATAGCTGGCAAACAAGAGCCTAAAAATGGCTCCATTTAAGGTCGAAACAGCCAAAAATGCGCTGGTCGCTGGGTCTCCGCCCCCAGAACCCGCTGGGGGAGCTTACTGTAAAGACAAAACCTTTCTCTTTTACAATAACATTTTGATTTTTATTGTTATCCTGGTAGCTTGCGACACTGAAAAACGACTTAGGCCTATTCTTGAAAATTTCGCGACTTTGTCGTTCACAAATAGCTGGCAAACAAGAGTCTAAAAATGGCTCCATTTAAGGTCGAAACAGCAAAAAATGTGCTGGTCGCTGGGTCTCCGCCCCCAGAACCCGCTGGGGGAGCTTACTGTAAAGACAAAACCTTTCTCTTTTACAATAACATTTTGATTTTTATTGTTATCCTGGTAGCTTGCGACACTGAAAAACGACTTATTCTTAAAAATTTCGCGACTTTGTCGTTCACAAATAGCTGGCAAACAAGAGCCTAAAAATGGCTCCATTTAAGGTCGAAACAGCCAACAATGCGCTGGTCGCTGGGTCTCCGCCCCCAGAACCCGCTGGGGGAGCTTACTGTAAAGACAAAACCTTTCTCTTTTACAATAACACTTTGATTTTTATTGTTATCCTGGTAGCTTGCGACACTGAAAAACGACTTATTCTTAAAAATTTCGCGACTTTGTCGTTCACAAATAGCTGGCAAACAAGAGCCTAAAAATGGCTCCATTTAAGGTCGAAACAGCCAAAAATGCGCTGGTCGCTGAGGCTCCGCCCCAGACCCCGCTGGGGGAGCTTACGACGCTCCCCCAGACCCCATAGTCGGGATGGGCTTCGTGCCTTCGTCACTCGCAACTTCCCGCCTTCGGCGCCGCCACTGACGACCAATTAGGCCTATAATACAGCGTCCAGGCACTTTTTACACTTTAAGCACTGTATATGTATATATATATATTATATGGGATTGGATTGGTAGTATTTACGCCCCCGCTAACCAGAAATCCTGGAGCCGCCCCTGAATATAAGCTCGTATCGATCGCTGTTCGCTTCATATTATTTTGTGCAAGTTGTGCGTACAGAAATAAAATCCTGGCGGCGCCGCTGCCCAAACAAATAGTGCATGACAAGAAACTAAGGTCTAACCTGGCGGTCTAGTGTTCGTCTGAATGAATTTTTCCACGATCTGGTTTGTTCCAAAGATGTTAAAATCTTTGGTTTGTTCTGTCTTCGGCACAAAATGGCGAGCGATGAAAGCGATTCGCTGAAACGACACGAGAGCATTTAGCTCGCAAAAGATGTCCTGTCATCTAGCGAATAAACTTTAACATGGTTTAAATTTAATGGCGTTGTCTGGAAACAAAGAGCATTAGAGTCGTTCTCCCATTTTAATATCAAAGTTCGTGACTGGCGCTGGTAGAGTAGACCTGAGAGTCGCCGCCGTTAAGTCGACTAAGTCGACTTGATATAGGTCAAGTCAAGTCAAGTCATATTTAATCCAAGTCGCCGCCAATTTTTTCTCTCCAAACCGCCGCCATATTATTCCTGCATAGTCGACTCGATCACTCAAAATTATTCTGAGGCCTACTTACTTATTTGATTTATAAGACGCCTGATGGCCGATGCCTATAAACAAGAAACTAGCGGAAATTCGGGTAATTTCCAATGTTTCATAGTTTCTTAAAGTGATGGACTGTGATATAGACGCGTTTGAAAGTTTGTAGTACATTGAATCGAGAACGAGTTTATCTGTTTTGGGTCTATTAACTGTAATTATGCAGAAAATAGTACCGCAGCGTAAGCCAGCGTCAGGGTCCTCGGACCTTAAGAATAAGAACGTTAGTTCGTCTGCGCTTAGTAGAAGTGAACGGGCCGCATTAGCTGAACTTCGTGTTATTACTGGCGTTGGTCGTAAAGGCAGCTGCAGCAGCCGTCCTCGTAGTGAGGTATGGAAATACTACGGATACTTGCATGTCGCAAAAGATGATGCCGGACCAAGTACTAGTACCGGCTCAGTATCGTATGAACCCTTAAACGACGAAAGGATCTACTGCAAGTGAGTGCTGTTAACTTGTTTTAGAAACCCACACTGTAGGCCCAATCTCCTTCATCAAGGCTTCATGTAACTTTTTGGGGAGTTTGGGAGGGTGTTGCCCCAATGATCCAATCAGACCCATCCCCACATTTTTTAGACTGTTCAATCTGATAGACGGTATTTTTAAATTGAATCTGAAGTGTATAAACTATGCGACAACATGTGATATTGATTATTACTGATGCAAATGTGGTGTCCTTCATTCATGACAATTACAGGCAATTCTTTCCACTATCCTATCACGAGTCAACTGAGTAGTCAACTGTTTGACTGTTTACACTCAAGAACTTCTAAGCTGTAACTTAGTTAAGTCTGACGCTCGAACTGCAACATGAGTAGTGTTGTCACGTATAGGCCTACAAGTGGCAATATGTTAAATGTTAATACTAACTGCTGCTAATTAAATAATAAGTATTATAAGAATTAAGAAACATGAACAATGTGTGCAGCATTTAGCTTACGTTACTGTATTTGGCTCCATTGTTGGAGCTGGAATGCTGGACAATGTGTTTTGTGCAACTCTAGGCTATACAGTTTCTAGCTAGAGCCCAGCGCCTTCAGTGTTATAGATTGACTCACTTATTTTTGGTATGACCGAATGTAGGTCAGCAATTTGATATCGTTTTACAAACTGGTGGACATTTTTTCATTTGATTTGATTCAACTTGATGTGTGTGGTTTGTGTAATACAGGGTCACCAGGTCCGCACTACTTGGTATGGGACAGTTACTAATATAGGGCGGGGTGAAACTGAAAATACATCAGAAAATAAGGTCACAGCTTCAAAAAATAATGTTAGGTCTATATAGGCATGCAGTTCCCAGCTGCCAATGCACTTATTAATTGAAACTAGACAGAAGTCGTGACTCCAAGTCACGAAAGTTGGGAGTCAAGTCAAGTCACGAAGGTGGAGTCAAGTCACTTTCAAGTCATGTAGTTCTCCGAGTCAAGTCATAATTCCAAAGTGAAGTGACTCTCAGGTCTATGGTAGAGTGGAACCAGCGGCGGAGCTACACTTCAACGTGTTGCCCCAAATAAGACTATAATTCTGGATCATAGATTAATATGCATTTCTATAGGCCTGTATTTTCGTATTTTCAATAGGCCTTAAGCTTCCAACTCAGAGGCGCTACCAATAACAGCACGTACACTGCATCGGAGTTTCACGCAGATGCGATCGAGCAAATGCGAGTGAAGGACTTGACCAAGGTCCCTACGCGACGTCTTGAAATTGATTCTAATCTGGAACCAGTGTTGTAGCCTACAGTAACGAAGTAGGCCTAAAAGTAACGCGTTACTAGTACTTAAGTAAACGTTTGAATAGCCTACTTTCACATGTAGGCTAACGAAATATCAAAAGAACTGAAATACTTTTACTTTCAACGAAGTAGGCTAAACCCATTATTCAGTACTTTTACTTCGTTACAATTTTATGTGACACTCGTTACAATGTTCGTTACTTCAAAGTGCTAATTAACATTTCGTTACGCTAAGCTAAAACAGCTGATTCAAATTTGCATGCCTAAAAATAGATTTTCGATGAGTGGTGCACGCTGGATGCACATCCATTTCTGCAGCAGAACGACTGTGTAGGCCTATTGTGATAAGAATAAATTGGAAGCGTGAATACTAGACTCAACGACAACCATTTTGAGAATTTAGTATTTTTGAAGGTTAATAGACCCTAATCGATTGAGTTAGACCTATAGAAAGACTGGGTACTTTTACTTTTTACATAAAAAGTATTATTTGAAGGGGCTACTTTTTACTTTTACTTAAGTAAAATTTGTGATGAGTACTTTTACTTTTACTTAAGTAATTAAAATCAATTTTACTTTGATGAGTACTTTTACTTTTACTTAAGTAATTAAAATCAATTTTACTTTTACTTTTGCTTAATTACGCTGAAGGAGGCACAGAAAAGACGATTGAGGGTATTTGAAATGACGTGTCTGCGAAGGATAGAAGGGGTCACAAGGAGGGAAAGGATAAGGAACACGGAAATACGCAGCAGACTGAGAATACAACGAGACATTGTGGACAGGATACAGATCAGAAGAATGCGATACTTCGGACATGTCATCAGAATGCAGAGCGGGAGATATCCAAAAGTGGCACTGCAGGGGTATGTGCATGGGAAGAGGAGAAGAGGCAGGCCCAGGAAACGTTGGATGGATATGGTGGAGGAGGACTGCCTGACGATGGGATTAACCGTGGGAGAGGCGACGCGGACAGCACAGGACAGGGTCAAATGGAGGCTATCTATAAAGGAGCGGCTGATGCGGGCGCAAGCTTCGCCAGGGCCATAAGTCCAAGTAAGTCCTAATTAAGTAGCCTACATTTTCCCGATACTTTCAACTTACAACACTGTCTGGAACCCTCTGGATCCAAGATAAAGAACCTGTAGGCATAGCCTATGCGGACTTTTCGGCAACAAACTCTTCCTTCATAGATCCAACTTCCATTTAGGCAGGAATCATTTCACCATTTACTCTTCTATTTAAACAAAACCTACTTTTTCAGATAAAGGCGGGCCTACGATGCGAGGCGGTTTTGAAATAATGATAGTGGAATCACTGCGTGGTTACAATGTTCGGTCGTTGTTTTTGGAAGGGCTTTGCGCGGGCGAGGGATTAGGAAGAATTGAGTGCAAGCTAAGGCAGCGAAGAGAAAGGAGGAAGAGGAATCAATCATCAATCAATCAATCAATCTTTTATTGAAACCTTTGCCAAAACAACAACAGGATAGCACAGCAAACGCATTATCGCAAAAAAACAAATTGGCACATAGGAGACAAGGGACCCCAAAAGGGATATTAATCCCGCTAAGGAGGGACCCCAATTACCAAGAAGCAAATACGGATAGATCAGCAGTTAAACCAAGTTCATTGACTGTGCAACTCACGTAAATGAATGCAATAAAGGCATACAGATTGATTTTTAAGTCTTAACTAAACTTAACTAACAGCTAGACTTAACTACTGACAATTATTGACCAGCATAAACTTATAAACTTTATTTTTCAACGGCTAAATGTGATCGCAGCAGTTTTTTAAATATTAACAAATTAGGTGCCTCTTTTATGTTTAATGGAAGGGAGTTAAAAATTGGAGGACCCATGAATCTAATGGAAAATCTACGAGAGTTGGATTGGGCCTTTATGCTACGATACAGACTGGCGCTTCTAGTGTTATACCGATGCAAGTCAGAGCCCTGCTGGAAAAAAGACCTATAAGCACATGGTAGCAGGTTGTGATCAAAGCAGGAACGTTACTGAATGCATTGACTTGTAGGATGAAGATGATCATTGCACTATGACGTTAACGATAGTGGGGATAAAGAATTTGAAATGCAAAACGAATTCAGGCAAAAGGCTAAACGTATATTTAAAAATTCAGATCACTGAGAAAGAATTTTAAATAATCGTATACACTCGCCAGCTTGAGGAAGAGTTTCATGCTGAAAAAGAATGATTGGCGTCTCATAGAAAATAAGGGAAATGAAGTTTCTTATATGAACCGTCGTGCATACTGCATAGCTGGCCACCCTACGTGACTATCCATATACAGCGTGGGCAGAAAGGATTCGTAATCAATTTTGCTAATAGGTCTATAATAGTAAACAGAAGAAAGAATAGGCCCTATATTTTTTATATCAAGTTTCAGAATTAGGCCTAAAGTCAATTCATATTAGGCTACGTAACACAGCAGAAACAAATTGCAAACAAATATTTTCATGACATATTTATTTCTCGTTGTAGGCCTAACCAAAACAGAACATTCGATCTATCTAAGTAAATTAATTATAATTGCTTAATACATCTAATACAATGACAGCTAAATATCAACTGCCTGAATGGCCCAGATGACGTAGGCCTGCAGAAAGCGAATGTCTTGTGTCTCGTAGATAAGTATTTATGCAGCTAACTAGGCTAAATTTGACATTAACAACATAGTAAAAAAGACCTACAGTTTTAGTGTCTCATTACCAACAATAGCAAAATGATCATTTGGAATATTAGTTCAACGACATTATGCATGGTATGTGTACTATTGTGTATGTTTGGGACTCCCAACTTGTCTCGACAAACAATGATTTTTCAAAGTACATGCAATCACAATTCAGGGCAAGACAGACAACACGTCATGTGGTGGAGAAAATCGATGGCTATAACAATGCTGCAGAAATCCATTCTCTGTTTCAAGCAAATCATCACATATTCCACATCCAAAATATTGTGACAAATCCGCTTTTGTATCCACAGAACAGTTGACAATGCTAGTATACAGAGAGTCCTCATCTTTAATTGTCTGCAAAGGAAATGCAATTCCACCAGAATCTGGACAAATGTTTTTGGAGAAACCGTCATTTGGTTTATCAATAACATTATCAGTGACTTCAATTCCAATTGGAACGTCTTGTCCCTGTGTTCTTGAGTGGAGTATAAATTGTTTCTCTGAAGAAAACTTACTGGTCTCTATTTTATTGCATGAGAGTTGCCTCCCGGATATACGAGTTCTTTGGTGCTCTTCGGTTAGATATCCACACGGTGTGACTCCTTTATGGCAAACCTCATTCGCATATTGTTTTTCACCAATATGGATTCCAATGTGCATTTTCAGAGCACTATCTACATTAAATGATTTCTGACATAGGTGGCAACTGTATGGTTTTTCTCCAGTATGGATTCGCATGTGCATTTTCAGAGCACTACCTTGAATAAATGTTTTCTCACATAGGTGACACCTGTATGGTTTTTCTCCAGTATGACTTCTCATGTGCATTTTCAGAGTACTACCTTGACTAAATGTTTTCTCACATAGGTGACACCTGTATGGTTTTTCTCCAGTATGAATTCTCATGTGCATTTTCAGAGTACTACCTTGACTAAATGTTTTCTCACATAGGTGACACCTGTATGGTTTTTCTCCAGTATGGATTCTCATGTGCATTTTCATATTACCATCTTGACTAAATGATTTTTCACATAGTTCACACCTGTAAGGCTTTTCACCGGTATGGGTTCTCATGTGCGTCTTCAGATCACCACCTTGACTGAATGATTTCTGACAAAGCTCACACCAGTATGGCTTTTCTCCAGTATGTTCTCTCATGTGGATTTTCAGAACTTTATGATTAGCAAATGATTTCAGACATATCCTGCAGTTGCACAGTTCTTCCCCCATATCTATTGTTGTATTCGCCGCCTGGTTACTTAAACAATCGATTGTATCACTGCTTTCTCGAGCACAGGTTCTTTGAAGAGCTCTCAGATGACAACCTTTAAGAGAGTAGGGGTTCTGATATATAGTTAGTTAACATGCTTTTGGTTTTTACTTGATTCACACATGCTTCACTTGTCTCCGAGCTCTTCAAGACGAAGTTTGGACATGACTTTGCGAAGCAATAACTGGTGTGTATTTCTCCGGATGAATAGAAATTTATTACGCTTTCAATCGAAAATGAAGTAAATGACCTTGATAAAAGTATTAGACAGAAACTTCAATATAATATCCTTTTTTGCCCTGAGGTATTTTTTGTTTCTTCAGATAATTATGAAGATAATTCGATGAAGATCATTGTTTCAACTGAGAAGTGAAGATTTCACACTTGTTGTTTGTCTCCACAATCACATTCTGAAACAAAGGACAGTAACATTTCAATAAAAAAATACTTTATTACTTCTCATAACTGGTGAATATGTGATATCAGATCGTAGTTCAGTTAGTTAGTTAGTAACAATGGCAAGACACAGTTGAAGTTTTTTTAAATTGAATTTTCTGCTTGCATGTTTGCCTGCCTAAGCTTCTTGTTATCTTTCTCTGTGTAAAAGCGGACTGCACTGACCCCAGACTCAGACGAACACTACTCTAACGAAATTAAACTGGAAAATTGACAATTTTGATTTTTAAATCATGTAATTATAAATCTACTGAGTAGTTCGAAATGTAGCATGTAGTAAAGAATTGGTAAATATGCTAATAGAGTATAACATTATGTGGTACTTGTGGGTTTTACGACCCCAAGAAGTAACGTTGCAGCGTTGTTATGTTGAACAAATCCAACTTCTAGTTTGTCGAGACTTCTTTTCATTCATCCAGCTTCTGTTTATGCAACAATTTGTTCCATAAATCCCACTTCTATTTCGTAAGTGAATATTTTTCATCAATCTAATATCTATTTCATCGATAATTATTGTTTATCATTCCAGCTTCAATTTCAGCATAATGACTGCACTAACCCTAACACTAACCCTTACCGACCCTCACGGCGCCTAACCTCAGCCCTAACCGACCCTCACGTGAGAAATCCCGCTTCTATTTCGTCGGAAAATATTTTTCATCGAATTTTTAAGTTTCGGGGGTCGTAAAACCCACAAGTACCCATTATGTCATAAAATATATGAATTAAAGCTCATACATTAATAACGAAATAACTTTTTCCGTGGAGAGGGGCGGTAGTGTAGTGGTGGTGTCTCATAGCCGATAGGTTACTGGTTCGAATCTTAATCAACCCCCAAGTAGCGACATTGAGCAAGTCATTACTCTCAATGATTCATCTGGATAGATACAAACGCAGGTGTATTGATTTTATAAAACGCTTGCACAAATAGAGGACGAATTTGTGAAGATAATTCTCGAAACCATGAAGCAAGCCTATGTTGTTTGATATAACACCAACAAGAAGCTATTATAAACAAAATTAATAGTGCACGATACAGAATATAGGAGTACATATAGAGAAGTAACGTCTGACTATAACAGAATAGTTAGCTACGTCCGTAAGACCGCTAACCAAGCGTCTGTACGCGACTCTGCGGCGGTTCGCTTCCCGAATGTGGATATTTTAGAGATTCAAAATCTCGGGCCAGCACCGTTCGCATATACCCGAATCCCAAGCCGTATAGCAACGTAAAATTATTTAAAACATGTTTTAGTCATTTTTTCATTGCTCATTCAACTTCTAATTCTACTATATCACCGTTCCGTTATTCATCCAACTTCTACTTCAACTAAAAATATTTTTATCTTTCATCCAGCCTCTAGTTTTACGATTACAATTTACAATAAAATCATGATTTCGTCGCTCATCTAACTTCTGCTTCGGTTAATTGATATGCTCATCCAGCTTCAAATGATACTGCAATAATATGTCAGCAGTAATATGTTGTTTTCAGCTTTCATCCAACTTCCAGTTTACGGAAATAAAATATCTCTGAAGTGCTATATGGCTTGGGATTCGGGCATATGCGCACCGTCCGTCCATAGGGACCTTTAATGGTTCCACGACAACTGGTCTACAGACAACTCGTCTAACGACAAGTGGTCTCCGGACAATTCGTCTACAACAACTCGTCTACGACAACTCGTCTACGACAACTGGTCTACGACAATTCGTCTACAAACTACTCCAGCTTCTATTTCGCCTATATAAAACTTTCATCCAGCTTCCATTTCAAGTATAAAGATACCTTCATCCAGATTCTATTTCGTATCTACATGTATGTAGGTGAAATAGAAACGGGATTGATGAAAACACGCTTACGAAATAGAAGCTGGATCAAGGTATTTATAGATCTGAAATAGGAGCTGGATTGACAAAAAACACAAAAGGAATGGAGGCTGGATGAAGGAATTTATAGATCTGAAATAGAAGTTGGATTTATGGAAAGAGCGACAAAGAAATGGAAGCCGGATGAAGGTTTATATCAAATCAAATCAAATCAAATCTTATTTATTCGTAGCGATCAACAAATCAAATCAAAACAGCAAAACATATATAAAATTAGAATGTGCAGTGAAATAAGGAGCCAACGAACGATTAACATCTAATAGGTAAAAGATCACTAAGAAAGGGTCACCCAGAAAGGGAGTGATCCCGCTAAACCTGGGCAACCACAAACTGGAGTTTATATCAAGATGGTGGTGTCAGAAGAGTGATGTTGTTATTAGGCAATGTAGGCAAAACGAAATCAAGTAGATGGGTTAATGTAGAGAGAGAGCGAGAGATCCAGGACATAAGCAGTGAAAACAGAGAGCATAATAATAAAACATGCATACAATGTTGATGCAGAACAAACTAGAGCAAATTCATAATTTAGATGAAAGTAGGCCATGGGATTGCAGACCATGGGCAATGACCACAACTAGTGGTAACAAATGTTAGCATATAGCGGACAACAATAGGACAGTAGCCAGACACGAAAGTTATGATCCACAACAGGTGGTTAAAAAAATAATTACTGTAGCTATAGTACCGAAATAATACTATATATCAGATCAACACAGAAAGACCTGTAATGACACTACGTGAATTATAGACATAATAAACAAGGCAAGGTCAACCTATTAACGAAATCAGTAAATGAGAATGTTACACAAAAGGAAAATATACTAAAACCATAGGGTTGTAACCAAAAAATATAGTCAACGGGTAAAAATGTCAGTCAGAGGCAGTGGAGGAATCAGTTCAGAATAAGAAACTTTTTTAAACGATTTTTAAAAAGGCTGGTGGATTTTAAGGTAGATATATGAACCGGAAGGCCGTTCCAAATCTTAGGACCCAAATATTTTATTGAAAATTGTTTAATTTTTAGACGTGCATATTCACTACGGTAACAGCTAGCGTGCCTAGTAGCATGATCGTGAAGTTTAGAACCAGTAGTAAAGTAGTTATTGAAAGTGTGGGGCAATAGGCGCTGGTGGTAGCGATGCATAAATAGACATATTTGGAACTTATTGATGTTTAGTAAGGACAGTAACATATGGCTTAAGTAGAGAGGAGCGGAGCTGGAACTCCAATGAGCACCACATATTAATCGTATGGCACGTTTTTGTAATATAATCAGTGGTTTGAGTCGAGATGGATAATTAGAACCCCAGGAAATGTTACAATATGATAAGTAAGGAAAAATAAGCGTATAATAAAGATTAAGGAGAACTGATTTAGGTAGGCAATGTTTAATCCTGTGAAGGACCCCAATGTTTTTAGCAATTTTCTTCACAATAGTTGAAATATGATCCTTCCATGTTAGGTGGCTATCAACAATGATCCCCAGAAATTTAGATGAATTTGTTTGGGTGATAGGGACATCATTGATTAGAAGTGACCTGTTAACATCAAAGTCAATTTTCTTTTTAGTGTGGAATAAAATGAAGTTGGTTTTATCAATATTAAGGGATAATCTATTAGCTTTAAACCATTGCTCTATTAAAGATAACTCGTTATTAGCTATATCAAATAGATGACCTAAGGAAAGGTGAGAAAGAAAAACATTAGTGTCATCAGCGAATAGTATAAATTTAAATACAGATGAGGTCATAGACAGGTCATTAATATATAAGAGGAAAAGAAGTGGTCCAAGTATTGACCCTTGGGGGACACCACAGGTAACATCCAAGGCCACAGATTTTTGACCCTTAAAGTAAACATATTGGCTTCTGTTACTTAAGTAGTCTAAAAACCAGGAATTACAAACACCTCGAAAGCCATAGTATTCAAGTTTTTTAATCAGAATTTTGTGGTTCACAGTGTCAAAAGCCTTAGACAGGTCAAAAAAGATACCCAAGGAAAATTTTTTATCATCCATTGCATCAGTAATATTAGATTGCAAGTCCAGTAAGGCCATATAAGTTGAAAGGTTATGCCGAAATCCATATTGCGCAGAGGATAATAGTCTGAACTTGTTAAGATAATCAGTTATTCTATTAGACATGAGTTTTTCAATTATTTTAGAAAAAAAAGAAAGTACCGATATTGGTCGATAATTACTAGTCATATTCTTATTCCCAGTTTTATAAATTGGAGTGATTTTAGCAATTTTTAACTCATTGGGAACTAATCCAATAGAGAATGAGGCATTTATTATAGAGCTAAGAGGGGTAGCAACAGCATTTATAGTTGCTTTAGCTATCAGGGGGCTAATTTCATCAGGACTAGATGACGAGGCTTTCAGTAAACCAGAAACCTGTATAATCTCAAGATCAGAAGTAGGAGCAATACCAAAAGAGCACATAGGTGGAGTGGGCATAAAGTGCTCAAAGGAGGTGGTTGCTATAGGGATTTTAGCTGCAAGATTAGTGCCTATGGTAGTAAAATAACTATTAAAGGAATTGGCGATGAGTACCGGATCCTGTACAAGTTCCGACCCAACAATAAAGGAGTCAGGGAGACAAGATTCTTCCTTGGTATTAAGAATTTGCTTAATTATTTTCCAAGTCTGATTAAGATTATTGCCACACTGAAAAAAGCAATCAGAGTAATAACGTGATTCACATTCTTTTCTAACAGATTTAAATTTATTACGATATTGAGTGAATAATTGTTTATTTAGAGCTGTAGGGTTCAACAAGTACTGCTTATGGAGTCTAGATTTTTTCTTGCAAGATTTTAGGAGTGATTTAGTCATCCAAGGTTGTTTAATGAAATTACGACCCTTAGTTTTAACGGTTAGCAATGGAAAAGCTTTATCGTATAACATTTTATACCTATGGAAGAAAGCAGTATATGCTGCGTTCGGACCACTATTTAGGCATAAAGCATCAACAAAAGCCCAGTCAGTAGAGTTAAGAGAATTGGTAAATGCTTCTTTGGCTTCCGTGGAAAATTTGCGTACCCGTGAAAATGGAGCAAGAGGCTGAAGTCGGGGGCAGAGATCAATGTGAAGAAGGATAGGGAGATGATCCGAAATATCATTAATTATTATACAAGAATCTTGCCCAAGGTTTAAGCAGTTAGTGAATATATTGTCTATGAGGGTTGCAGTAGTTTCAGTAATTCTAGTGGGTCTAAGGATGGTTGGGACAAATTTATGAGAAAACATAGTACTCAGAAAGGTTTGAGAGAGGGGGTGTTCACTACATCGAAGGAGATTAATATTAAAGTCACCCATTAAAAAAGCACGGTTAGTAGACTTTGATAAATATGATAGCGAGTTATCAAAATCCTCAAGAAAATCCGAAATCGAATTTCCAGGGGGGCGGTATACAGAGCCAATTATTATATCTTTCTTTTTATTTTGGGGCAGTTTAATAAACATACATTCAAAGGTATTCATTTTAGATTTTGTCCAGTCAGCCTCCAGGACTTCAAATTCAATATTAGCTTGAATAAAAAAACCAACACCACCACCGCCTCCAACCATCCTGGATTTACAGAGAAAGTTATATCCCGGGATTGAGATAGTAGACGCCAATTCGTCAGATAGCCAGGTTTCAGTAAGTGCAAGAACTGATGTGTTAGATTGGGCCAAGAGGAGATTAATTTCAGGAATCTTTAAATTCATGCCACGACAGTTAAGGTGCATTAAACAAAAATGGTCAGAAGCATTGAGGCTAGCATAAAATTCAGGAAGCTGAGTAACGTCTTTATATGTACTTGAAAACACAGTCCTAGAATTGTAAAAGTTATAGTCAGCGTCCAGATCCTCATTCATCAATAGAGATCTACATTCATCATTAAAGTCACACAGTTTCAGAAAGTATTCACTGTTGTCAGCCAGCAGAGAAAGTCTAGATCTAGTAGTATTTACACCTATACACTGGCCAGTATCATCATCATCAACAGAATTAGCAAATGGGAGATTAGCATTAACACACTCATCACAACACCATTTGGATCTCAGTGATCCCTGTGCTCGGGAGACATAGCACTGCACATGAAAGTTAGTTTTGCAAACTGAGCACTGAATATAATCAGATGATTCATTGATAACACATCCACACTTAAAGCAATCATAAGGCAATAAGGACATAAACAAACAATAAACAAAAAACAAAATCGAACACTATAAAAAGAGATAGCAAAACTAAGGTGGCACAAAGCCAAAATGATACAAAACCACACGCACAACACAGAGGAATGGAACGATTGACAAAAGGGGGCCGAAAACCGACAAAAAGTACAATGGAGACTATCCGCCATGGAGATAAGCAGAGTTGATACTAGTATTGCTTAAACAAGACAGTCCAGCATCAATATATAAACTATAAGAAAAAACTGTGCATAACTTAAACCACAACCGCTGAGGTAGACAACTGAAGGCAAGGCTAAAGGCGAAATAGAAGCTGGATTAATGAAAAAACGTTTGTGAAATGGAAGCTGGATGAATGTATCTTTATATTTGAAATGAAAGCTGGATGAAGGTTTTATATAGGTGAAATAGAAGCTGGAGTAGTTTGTAGACGAGTTGTCGTAGACGAATTGTCGTAGACGAGTTGTCGTAGACGAGTTGTCGTAGACGAATTGTCTGGAGACCACTTGTCGTTAGACGAGTTGTATGTAGACCAGTTGTCGTGACACCACCTTTAATGGCGTGGCGTCCGTTCAAACGGGCGAGCCATGGTCAAGGATCTCACCCGATGAAATTCATTGAAAAATAAACAGGGGGCGCGTCGCATAGACGGCTGTTATATAAAATCCGATTACATTTACATTTATATCTGGCGGTCTAGTGTTCGTCGGAATGAATTTCTCCACTAACCTGGTTTGTTCTGTCTTCAACACAAAATGGCGAGCGATAAAAGCGATTCGCTGCAACGACGCGAAAGCATTAGTTTGCAGAGATGTCCTGTCATCTAGCGAATGAACTTTAACGCAGTAGTTTCAGATTAATTAACCTTGTGGTAAGAACTATGAGACTTAGTGTCGCCCTCCTCTTGCACTGGCAGAATGCAACCAGTGGTGGAGTTACACTTTAACCCATTTACCGCCGCATTGTGAAATAGCCACCGTATCAAGCTGCAGCTGATAGTATAATTATAATCATCAAAATGATGCCAATAGACTTCTGATAGTGCAATTTCATTTAAAATATTTGTTGTGACCTAGTTTCAGGACGTTGCGTTTTCGCAACAACGGCAGGAAAGGTGAACTTTATCTATGCATGTAAAGGTGAATGTGACTATGTATGTGTGTGTGTGTTTTCCAGTATGTACGCCCACAGTCTCGTTGCTATTGACCTGAAACCTTGCACCTGAGCAGAGGGCCGCCAGGGCCATCCAGTGGAGGGCCTGGGTTTAACCCCCTCACTGTATGGGGGGGGGGGTGGCGTTGGGCGACCTGAAAATAACACAAATACATGTATCACTGTCTCCACATCTTCGACTTAGTTTCACATCTAATCCGAGGCTGACAGCTAGACTGAGTGCCCCCACGGCTACCTCGCGCCCACAAGGTCACACCCCGCCCACCAGGCATGGGGTGGGCGCTGGGTTTCTGGGTGACCCCAAACGTCTACCTCGAAATTTCATGGGTAGCGCCGGTTACTTCAGAGGAGAGGATGGGGACCCCGTGAGGTGGGAGCGAGTTAGGTTTCGACTGGTTGGGTGGTGGTGGGTGGGTGGAAAGTGGGGAGGTGGGTATGGCGGTTGATGTTAGTAGTCACAAACCTAAATTTACTGGATAACACTGGGGGCACCATAGCGGTGGAAGCATGTTAGGGCGGGGCAGGCGTGGATGGGCAGGGGTGGGGCTGGATGGAATGGGTCTAGACTGGGGTGGGGTGGAAAGAGCGTGAAACTGGATGCGGCTGAGAGGGATGGGTAGAGGGCAGTGGCAAGGGCGGGAAAGCCAAAGCTTTCCGAGCTGCGTCAACGCCGGATACCCCATAGAGGTAGGGCTGTCCGGAAGCTGGTTGGGACACTCTGCCCCATATAGTTGGTATTGATTGGGGATGGTGGGATGGAAACATAAAATTTCCTGGGAAACGTCGAGTACCCAAGGTAGTTTTTTGCAAGCAATCGAAAGTTCGTATAAGTTTATATGAGTTACTATATATAAAGTAAGTGCCATAATTCGTCTGTAGACCAGTTGTCGTTAGACCAAGTGTACGGAGACTCGAGATGTCGGTAGACGAGTTGTCGGTAGACGAGTTGTCGGTAGACCAGTTGTCGTGGAACCCACAAAAACCACGCAATGGAGACCAGCTTATTCGCCATTAGCGATGCTGTGCATTAACAAAGTCCATTAGCGTCGCCATCCTCCTTTATCCAGACTTTGGAGTTTGGACTGACAGAATTAAACCGGTGGCTGAGTTGTATAATACATGTAAGCCTATATTCGATAAACAACAGACAGAAACCTGAAGGATTACATTAGCATTCAAAGTTGGTTCATTTATGCTGAACCACCATGTATTATGTATACAGTGGCCAAAACATAATGTCCGAGAGTTAATCTACTCTGAACAAGTCTAACAAGCCAAGTTATTTTGATAACTTAATACATCTAATGCAATGACAAAAAGCTAAATATCAACTGCTTAAAAACAGTAAGGCTTACAGCAAAAGAATGTATAGAGTCTAGTTAACAAGTATTTCCACAGCTAACTAAACATCATATTTGGCAACCTAGAAAAAAGGGTTCTAGGACAAAATGGTACGGACAAAATGGTATGGACAAAACGGTATGGATAAATTGAAGCTGGATTAGGGTATTTTATTGCAGAAATAGAGGGTGGATATCTTTTTTGTGGCTGAAATACAGCTCTAGTGAAGAAAAAAACTATAGAAAAGCAAGCCGGATTGGAAAAAAATCTTGAGAAATAGAAGCTGGATTGAAGTCTTTCATTTATGTGTTTCATGATGTATCCAGCTTCAATTTCAGCCGTAAGATTCCTTAAACCAACCTCCATTTGTAATGCATCTTTCATTAATCCAGCTTCTATTTCTGCTATGAAAATACCATGATACAGGTTCTATATCTAAAGAGTTATTTTTATCAATCCAGCTTCCATTTAACATATAAAAATTTCCATGCAGAGCCTTCATCCAGCTTCCATTTCACATGCGTCTTTTCATTAATCCAGCTTCTATTTCATATATAAAAATTCTCTAATCCAGCTTTAATTTCATCCATACCATTTTGTCCGAACCATCTTGTCCGTACCATTTTGTCCGCTACCATTTTGTCTGGTCACCGAAAAAATACATAATTTTAGTGTTTCGTTGGCAACATAATTAGTTCAAAGTTACAACAAACGTATATGCATGGTATACGTATCTGCGACTCGAAACTTGTCTCGGATTACAATGGCTTTTTATAGGCCTACTTGTAATATGCAATTACAATTCAATACAAGTCAGTAAATGAGACATGCGGTGGAGAAAATCGATGGTTATCACAATGCTTCAGAAATTCATTCTCAGTTTCAAGCAATTCGTCACATATCCCACATCCAAAAGATCTTGACAAAAACGCCTTTTTATCCACAGAGCAGTTGAATTTGATAATAAACGAACGTTTACCATCGTTAATTTCCCGTAAAAGACCAGCAGAATCTGGACATATGTTTTTTAAACCGTTCCACCAGTTTAAACCGTCTTTTGGTTTGTCAACAACTTTACCTAAAGCTTCAACTCGAATGACTTCAGTTGGAATTGGAAGATCTTGTCCCTGTGTTCTCGTGTGGAGTATGAACTGTTCCGCTGAATAAAACTTACTGGTATAATATTTATTGCATGAGACTTGCTTCCCGGTCAAATGAGTTCTTTGGTGCTCTTCGGTTAGATTTCTACAATGTGTGAATCTTTTATAGCAAACCTCGCTTGAATATGTTTTTTCGTCAGTATGGGTTCTCATGTGCGTTTTGAGATTACAACTTTGAATAAATGATTTCTCACATACATGGCACTTGTATGGTTTCTCTGCACTGTGTGTTCTCATGTGCACTTTCAGAAAACTACCTGCACTAAACGATTTCTGACATAGCTGGCATCTGTACGATTTCTCTTGCGCATGTATGCCCATGTGCATTTTCAGTTGACCACCTTGACCAAATGATTTCTCACATAGATGGCACCTGTATGGTTTTTCTCCACTATGAGTTCTCATGTGGATTTTCAGAGCACTACCTACACTAAATAGTCTCTGGCATAACTGGCACATGTATGGTTTTTCTTCAGTATGGATTCTCATGTGAATTTTCAGATGACCACTTTGACCAAATGATTTCTGACATAGTTGGCATCTGTATGATTTCTCTCGAGTGTGGACGCTCATGATGTGCATTTTCAGATTACTACATTGACTAAATGATCTCCGACATAGCTGACAAGTGTATGGTTTTTCTCCATTATGAGTTCTCATGTGTATATTCAGAGCACTTCCTACACTAAATGATTTCTGGCATACATTGCACCCGTATGGTTTTTCTCCAGTGTGGATTCTCATGTGAATTTTCAGATTACCACCTTGACTAAATGATTTCTTACATAGATGACACCTGTATGGCTTTTCTCCACTATGGGATCTAATGTGCTTTTTTAGAACACTACCTACACTAAATGATTTCTGGCATAGATTGCAACTGTATGGTTTTTCTCCAGTGTGGATTCTCAAGTGAATTTTCAGATGACCACCTTCACCAAATGGTTTCTGACATAACTCGCACATGTATGGTTTTTCTCCAGAATGGATTCTCATGTGCCTTTTCAGACGACCACTTTGACCAAATGATTTCTGACATAACATGCACCTGTATGGTTTTTCTCCAGTATGTGCTGTCATGTGGATTTTAAGAAGACTGCGATGGGCAAATGATTTCATACATATCTTGCAGTTGCATTGTTCTTTCCTCATATCTATTCTCGTATTCGCCATCAGGTTACTCACACAATCGATTGTATCACTGCATTCTCAAGTACAAGTTCTTTGAAGAGTTCTCAGATGCCAACCTTTAGCATACAGGTTCTGTTGTACCAAGGTAATGACGATCCGTTTGGTTTTTACATGATTCATATTTTTTTTAAAAATCGTCTTCATGAAGCATTAGCAATTGTGATGTCTGGATGTAATTTACTTTCTAGAAAGTGCTGCAATATTTCATGTCATACTCTTTCCCAAACCAGAAACGTCCAATTTCTTGCAATAATGATGGCTCCATTTCACTTGCATTTCAAGAAGAATTCATGCTTCATTTGCTAATAAAAATCATTTTTCCAGTAAATAATCAGAAAGACACTGAAGCTATTCAGCCGTTGCATTCCAGCACACCTTTACGTTGTTATTTACTACGCTTTTAATCGAAGATGAATTAGTTGACCTTCATAAAAGTTGTAGACAGAAACGTTTGGCATAATGCACTTGATGATGATCAATGTTTGAACCGAGAAGTGAAGATTCTACACAATGCTGATTGTCTCCACATGCACCTGCTAAAAAAGATGTCAGTAACATTAAAATTTTTACAATTATAAGACTTAAAAAATACATAACTTCATTACTGCTCATAACTGCAGAATAAGTGTATTCAGTTCAATTGAGTTATTTGGACGTCTAGCTATAGTAACAATGGCAAGACACAGTTCTAGTTTTTTTTATAAATATAATTTCCTGCTTGCATGTTTGCCTGCCTAAACTTCTCTCAAAACAGGCTCTACTGAGCCAACACTCAGATGGACAGTATTCCACCAAAAGTAACCTGAAAAATGATAATGTTTTGACTAACCCTGGGCAGTGGGTATGCACTCCATGATTTCTCCCTCCCATTCATGAATCACAATATTTTTAAAGTCCATGTTCACACAACCTCACAATTCCATGCTCTGGCTTTCTCCCAAGACTGGGTTTCATTACTAGAATGCTTTACACTTATTAACATTTGTTTTACAATACTTTCCGTGTATCTCGCTATACATTAGCATTACTATGTGCTTAAAAGCATATTTGCCAATGTCCCATTGTGAGATTGCAAATGGAGGAGTAAAGGCTATACTTACCTACTTACTTAATTTTAAATCACGCCATCCTAGGTCATCATGGTAGTTTAAAAAGTAGAAAAAAATCATCAATCCAGCTTCCATTTAAGCTAAAAACCCATTTTCGTAAATCCAGCTTCTATTTCATCAATACTATTCGTCTGTAGACCAGTTGTCGTTAGACCAAATGTCCGGAGACGAGTTGTCGCTAGACGAGTTGTCGGTAGACCAGTTGTCGTGGAACCTCTGACAGTCTAGTCTACACTGTGTCCCAATAAATCGAGACCCCTTTTTATAATGTGAATAAAACAGGCAAATCTTAATCGATTTTCAAAATTTTAAAACTGTTTTTATCCTGAGATAATTATCTTACATTGATTCAAATATGAAGTTTCTGGCATGAATATTGACGTCACAATTACGTCATTTGCATCAGATGATTCCAATGTTAAGTACCGAACTCAACTTTTTCGGTACTTAACATTGGAATCCTTTGATGCAAATGACGTAATTGTGACGTCAATATTCATGCCAGAAACTTCATATTTGAATCAATGTAAGATAATTATCTCAGGATGAAAACAGTTTAAAAATTTTTAAAATCGATTAAGATTTGCCTGTTTTATTCACATTATAAAAAGGGGTCTCGATTTATTGGGACACAGTGTATACTATAATATATGTGGTCTAGTGTTCGTCGGAATGGATTTCTCCACGAACTGAATCGCACAGTAACTGGCTTCAACACAAAATGGCGAGCGATGAAAGTGACTTGCTGTAACGACGTGAGAGCATTAGTTTTTCAATGGATGTCCTGCCATCTAGCGAATATACTTTAACGTTGTAGTTTCGGTTTAGCGATTCTCTGTCTCAACAAATAGCATCTGCGTCGCCCTCCTGCTTCATCCAGGCTTGGGACTGGCACTGTCATAATGCAACCAGTGGGGTAGTTACACTTTAACGTGCTGCCCCAATTAAGACTCTGATAATTATATGGATAATTTATTAATTATTTATTTCTTGTATTTGCTATATAGCCCATTCAGTATCACTGCTCAGAGGCGCTCCAGACTACAGCGCGGACACTGAGTTGGAGTTTCACGCCAATTCGCACGAGAAATTGCACGTGAAGGACTTGATCAAAGTCCCTACGCGATTGCCTGAGATGGAATTGATCCTGGAACCCTCCAGCTTCAAGCTAACGAACCAGAATGCGGTGTCACGACAACTGGTCCTCAGATAACTCGTCCACGAAATATTGATTCATCGACAAATGGGTTCGCTAAATAAGAAAGGCTAAAAGGCTGATCCTACACAGAAACCCGATCTAAAAATTGTGACTTCTGGCCAAGATATTAGCTAGTAAACTATTGGGCTTAGGTTTACACAGTTAAACGACCAGCTGTCAAACTTGAGGATTCAAGGATTTTATGACAAGTGCACAGTAATAATAACAAGTGAACTGAAATAATCAGGTTAGCTCTATAATTAAGCTAATAAGCTACGGAGCGTGACAAATACAGGAAGCGACTGGAGAATTATGTTGTGTAAAAATGGATTTGACGGTTCTTGTTTAGCATTTATCTTACAATCCATAGGTCTTGAAGAATTATTTATCTGTAGATCATAATAATGTATTTACATCTATTGCTCTAACAATATATTTGAACGATGAATCATTTCAGGCACTATACGTGCAGTCATTCGTTCCTCATTTAAAAGCCTCGGTTTCCCAGTTAGGGTGTTATTTTCTGTGGATATAATTCTGTGTGAACAAACGTTGGTTATATTGTTCATGATGCCAAGTGTGTCATTTCATTTGATTCACATTTAGAATGATCGGTAGTAATATTACATACAGACAAGATGTTTTTCATGTCAATAGCAGAAACCATGTCACCGTGTGGAATTGGGGTAGACCCATTTCCGACCACATTATGAGAATTATTTTTATAAACATCTATGATGTAGCCTCATCAAGATCATTATCAGGAGCATTTGTATGACTCTAACTGGTAATATTTAGCTTTATGATTAATATTAGGAGGAACATCATTCTAAGGACCGCTATTCAGGACAAAATGGCAATCTTTGATCACACATTGATTGTACAGTTTATTGACCAAAACATAACATCCGATAGTTCATCTATTTTGAATATGCCATATAATTTCAAATACTTAAAAAATGATCAAATGCAATGACAAAAAGCTAAGCATCCATCAACTGCCTAAATAGTCCAGATGATGTACAGCATGCGATTATCTTGGGTCTAGTAGAGAAATATTTTTATAGAGCTAACTAAACTTGATATCTAAGAACAGAGAAAACGGACATACAGTTTTAGTGTCTCAATGGCAACATCATTTGGAATTAAAGTGGTTCAAAGTTACCACACACGCATGCACGTTATCTGGGACTCCAAACTTGTCTCGAATTACAATGGCTTTTTTGGAAGCATGTGCAATTACAATTCAGCACAGTCCGAAAGTTATTCATGTAACAGAAAATAGGTCATGCGGTGGAGAAAATCGATGGCTATAACAATGCTCCAGAAATTCATTCTCTGCTTCAAACAATTCGTCACATATACCACATCCAAAAGATTTTGACCAATTCGCTTTTGTATCCAAAGAACATTTGAATTTGCTAACAGTCGGACAGTCTCCATCTTTAATTGTCTGGAAAGAGCATGCAACTCCACCAGAATCTGGACAAGTGTTGCTTGAGAAACTGTTATTTGGTTTCTCATTAACATTACTAATGACTCCAGTTGGAATTGGAAGATCTTCTCCCTCTGTTCTTGTATGGGGTATGAACTGTTTCGTTGAAGAAAACTGTGTGGTACACAATTTCTTGTATGAGAAGTGCATATCGGTTATGTGAGTTCTTTGGTGAGCCACAAGATTTCCACAGATTGCGAATCCTTTATGGCAAACATCACACGTATATGGTTTTTCACCAGTATGGATTCTCATGTGCCTATTTAGATCACCACCTTTATGAAATGATTTCAGACATAGCTGGCATCTGTATGGCTTTTCTCCAGTATGGATTCTCATGTGCTGTTTAAGAGTACTATCTAGACGAAATAATTTCAGACATAGCTGGCAAATGTATGGCTTTTCTCCAGTATGGATTCTCATGTGCTGTTTAAGAGTACTATCTAGACGAAATGATTTCAGACATACCTGGCAAATGTATGGCTTTTCTCCAGTATGGATTCTCATGTGCCTTTTTAGAGTAATATCTAGACTAAATGATTTCAGACATACCTTGCAAATGTATGGCTTTTCTCCAGTATGAATTCTCATGTGCATTTTCAGACGACCAGCTTCACCAAAGGATTTCTGACATAGCTGGCACCTGTATGGTTTTTCACCAGTATGGGTTTTCAAATGGCTTTTCAGACTACAATGTTCACTAAATAACTTATGACATAGCTCGCATCTGTGTGATTTTTCCCCAGTATGGGTTCTCATATGCCTTTTCAGATTACCACGCTGACGAAATGATTTCTGGCATAGCTGACACCTGTGTGATTTTTCTCCAGTATGAGTTCCCATGTGCAATTTCAGAGTACTACCTTCACCAAATGACTTCTCACATAGATGGCACCTGTGTGATTTTTCTCCAGTATGTGCTTTAATGTGCTTTTTCAGATTACCATGTTGGCGAAATGATTTCTGACAAAGCTGGCACCTGTATGGTTTTTCTCCAGTGTGGATTCTCATGTGCACTTTTAGTCTACTACCTATACTAAATGATTTCTGACATACCTGGCACATGTAAGATTTTTCTCCAGTATGGGTTCTCATGTGCATTTGCAGATTAAATTGTTGACTAAATGATATCTGACATAGATGGCACATGTATGGTTTCTCTCCAGTGTGGATTCTCATGTGCCTTTTCAAAGTACTACGTACACTAAATGATTTCTGACATACATGGCACATGTGAGATTTTTCTCCAGTATGGGTTCTCATGTGATTTTTCAGATTACTACCTTGACTAAATGATTTCTGACATAGTTTACACCTGTATAATTTTTGTCCAGTATGGATTCTTATATGTATTTTCAGATTACCATGTTGACTAAATGATTTCTGACATACCTGGCACCTGTATGATTTTTCTCCAGTATGGGTTCTCATGTGCATTTTCACAGAATAACTACGATTAAATGATTTCCCACATAGATGACACCTGTATGGTTTTTCTCCAGTGTGGATTATCATGTGCATTCTCAGAGTATCACCTTGACTGAATGATTTCTCACATAGCTGGCACCTGTATGGCTTTTCTCCAGTGTGGATTCTCATGTGCCTTTTCAGATTACTAAGTAGACTAAATGATTTCTCACATAGACGACACCTGTGTTTGCGCATATTCAGAAATCTGTGATAAGCAAATGATTTCAGACTTTTATAGAAGTTGCACTGTTCTTCCCCAAATAATGTTCTCGTATTCGCAATCAGGTTACTCACTAAATCGATTGTATCACTGAATTCTCCAGTACATGCTCTTGTATAAAGTTTGTTTTTTACTTGATTCACACGTGTATCTCCAATCGTCAGAGCTCTTCAAGACGAAGTTGTCATATTACTTTGTGAAGAATTTATCGGTGTTTTTTAAATCCAATTTACTTTTTAAAAAGTCCTACAATAATTGTTGATGCTATAGCCTTCCACAAACCCGCATGGTCCAGTTTATTACATTAATGATAGCTCCAATTTACTTGTATTCCAAAAGCCAACAAGAAGAATCCGTGCATCATCTGTTAATAGAAATCACTTTTCGAGTAAAATAAAGAATTAGCCACTCAGAAAGAAACAATTAAAAAGCTGAAGCCCGTCACACTTTGTATTCCATCACTTCATTACGTTATTACTTATTACGCTTTTAATCGAAGATAAATTATTTGACCATCATAAAAGTTGTAGACAAAAAACCCAGTGTTATATACTTGTTGAAGATCAATGTTTCAAACAATAACTTCACGGCGATAAGTGAAGATTTGACACAAAGTTGTTTGTCTCCACATGCACTTTGTAAAAGAAAGTAACATTTCATCTTAATTTTTTTTTTAAACCTACTTCATTAATGCGAATATCTAAGAATGAGTGAACTCAGTTCATAGATGAGTGAGTTGAGCATATGGTTAAAGTTAAAGTTTAAAAAAAATAATTTCTGCTTGTTTTGCCTGCCTACACTTCTTGTGGTCCATCTCTGTGTAAAAACATACTGCACTGAATGCAGACTCAGAAAATAAAGTGAAAAATTGATAATTTTAAATAACGCTATAGCGGTATATCCCAAGTCTTCATAGTAGTTTGAAATGAAGCATTGAGTTAAGAAATGGTAAATATTCTAATGGAGTAATATATTGTCATAAAAGATGTGGGTACTTGTCTGTTTGACGACCACCAAAATTTACAAAATCGATGAAAAATATTTTCTGACGAAATAGACGCTGGATTTATCGCGTGAGGTTCGGTTATGGCTCAGACTAGGCGTCGTGAGGGTCAAGTTAGGGTTAGTTTTAGGGTTAGCGCAGTCATTCTGCTGAAATTGAAGCTGGATTGATGAACAATAATTTCAATGAAATACAAGTTATATTGATGAAAAATATGTGTTGACGAAATAGAAGCGGGATTTACCGAACAAATTCTTGCCTAAACAGAACGATTAAAAGAATTATCGGCAAACTAAAAGTTGGATTTATCAAAGATAACAACGCTGCAACGTTAGGTAAAAACCCATTTTAACGTCACAAATTATTTTCATGGCAAATTAAATCGTCGTATCAGAATGACACACACAACAATATATTCCGACGAAATAGAAGCGGGATTTCTCACGTGAGGGTCGGTTAGGGCTCAGGTTAGGCGCCGTGAGGGTCGGTTAGGGTTAGTGTTAGGGTTAGTGCAGTCACTATGCTGAAATTGAAGCTGGAATGATAAACAATAAGTATCAATGAAATAGAAGTTAGATTGATGAAAAATATTCACTTACGAAATAGAAGAGGGATTTATGGAACAAATTGTTCATAAACAGAAGCTGGATGAATGAAAAGGAGTCTTGGTAAACAACGCTGCAACGTTACTTCTTGGGGGTCGTAAAACCCACACCGGTTTCATCCTATCATCCAGCTTCCATTTCACCTACAGAGAACCTTCATCCAGCTTATATTTCAAGCGCATGAAAGCGGAAATGCGTACGCTAAGAAATAATAGCCGCTTAAAATGAAACTGCTAGAAAAACGCAAAAAAATAATTTGTGACGTTAAAATGGGTTTTTACCCAACGTTAGTTCTTGGTGGTCGGATAAAAAAACAAGTACCAATTATGAATTAAAGCTCATAAATAATAACAAAATGTCTTTTTTTCGTGGGGGTGGTGTAGATGCAATTATTCCTCTGGCGCATCGGCATGAAACTCCGATGCAGTGTCCGCTCTGTAGTAGGGAGCGCCTCTGAGTAGCGATTCTCAAAGGGCGGTATTGAATTGAAGGAAATAAATATATAAGCAGGTGGACTAACCAAAAGGTTTTTTCTTATATAAAAACAGGAATGGTTTTTAAAATGCTTGCACAGAATGATAGCCTAGCCTAGAGACCGAATTTGTGAAGATAATTCTCGAAAAAATGAAGCAAACCTCTGTTAGTTTAAATAACATCAAAAAAGAGCCATTACCAAAAAAATAATGCAACACAATGAACGAACGTTTAACAACATTCTGTTGTTCGTCGGAATGAATTTCGCCACGAACTGAATCGCACAGTCACTATCTTCAACACAAAATGGCGTGCGATGAAAGTGACTCGCTGTAACGACGTGAGAGCATTAGTTTTTCAATGGATGTCCTGCATTCTAGCGAATATACTTTAACGTTGTAGTTTCGGTTTAGCGATTCTCTGTCTCAACAAATAGCATCGGCGTCGCCCTCCAGCCTTCCCGCTTCATCCAGGCTTGGGACTGGCACTGTCATAATGCAACCTGTGGGGTAGTTACACTTTAACGTGCTGCCCCAATTAAGACTGATAATTATATGGATAATTTATTAATTATTTATTTCTTGCATTTGCTATATAGCCCATTCACTATCACTGCTCAGAGGCGCTCCAGACTAGAGCGCGGACACTGAGCGGAGTTTCACGTCAATTCGCACGAGAAATTGCACGTGAATGACTTCATCAAAGTCCCTACGCGACGGCCTGAGATGGAATTGACCCTGGAACCCTCCAGCTTCAAGCTAACGAACCAGAATGCGGTGTCACGACAACTGGTCCACCGACAACTCATCCAAGAAATATTGATTCATCGACAAATGGGTTCGCTAAATAAGAAAGGCTAAAAGGCTGATCCTATACAGAAACTCGATCTAAAAATTCTGACTTCTGGCCAAGATATTTGCTAGTAAACTATTGGGCTTAGGTTTACACAGTTAAACGACCAGCTGTCAAACTTGAGGATTCACGGATTTTATGACAAGTGCACAGTAATAATAACAAGTGAACTGAAATAATCAGGTTAGCTCTATAATTAAGCTAATAAGCTACGGAGCGTGACAAATACAGTAAGCGACTGGAGAATTATGTTGTGTGAAAATGGATTTGACTGTTCTTGTTTAGCATTTATCTTACAATCCATAGGTCTTGAAGAATTATTTTTATCTGTAGATCATAATAATGTATTTACATCTATTGCTCTAACAATATATTTGAACGATGAATCATTTCCGGCACACTATGTGTAATCATTCGGTCCTCATTTTATAGCCTCCGTTTCCCGGTTAGGGTGTTATTTTCTGTGGATATAATTCTGTGTGAACAAACGTTGGTTATATTGTTCATGATGCCAAGTGTGTCATTTCATTTGATTCACATTTAGAATGATCGGTAGTACTATTACATACAGCCAAGATGTTCTCCATGTCAATAGCAGAAACCATGTCACCGTGTGGAATCGGGGTATATGCCCATTTCCAACCACATTATGAGAAATATTTTTATAAACATTTACGACGTAGCATCGTCAAGATCATTATCAGGATCATTTTTATGACTCTAACTGGTAATATTTAGCTTTATGATTAATATTAGGAGGAACATCATTCTAAGGACCGCTATTCAGGACAAAATGGCAATCTTTGATCACACATTGATTGTACAGTTTATTGACCAAAACATAACATCCGATAGTTCATCTATTTTGAATATCCCAAATAATTTCAAATACTTAACAAATGATCAAATGCAATGACAACAAGCTAAGCATCCATCAACTACCTAAATAGTCCAGATGATGTACAGCATGCGATTGTCTTGAGTCTAGTAGAGAAAATTAATATTTTTACAGCTAACTAAACTTGATATCTAAGAACAGAGAAAACGGACATACAGTTTTAGTGTCTCATTGGCAACATCATTTGCATTGAAATACTTAGTTCAAAGTTACGAAACACGTATGCTCGGTGTATATGTTTCCAAACTTGTCTCGAATTACAATGGCTTTTTCGAAGTATGTGCAATTACAATTCAGCACAGTCCGAAAGTAATTCATGTAACAGAGAATAAGTCATGCGGTGGAGAAAATCGATGGCTATAACAATGATTCAGAAATTCATTCTCTGTTTCAAGCATTTCGTCACATATACCACATCCAAAAGATTTTGGCCGATTCGCTGTTGTATCCACAGAACATTCGAGTTTGCTAATAGTCGGACAGTCGTCATCTTTAATTGTCCGCAAAGGAAATGCAACTCCAAGAGAATATGGACAAATGTTGGTTGAGAAATTGGTAGTTGGTTCCTCAATAACATTACTAATAACTTCAGTTGGAATTGGAGGATCTTGTCCCTGAGTTCTTATGAACTGTTTCAGTGAAGAAAACTTCCTGGTACATAATTTCTTGCATGAGAAGTGCATCTCGGTTGTATGAATTCTTTGGTGAGTCTTTAGATCTCCACAATAAGTGAATCCTTTATGGCAAACCTCACACGTATATGGCTTTTCACCAGTATGGATTCTCATGTGCATTTTCAGATCACCACCTCGAATAAATGATTTCAGACAGAGCTGGCACCTGTGTGGTTTTTCTCCAGTGTGGATTCTCAAGTGCTTTTTCAGATTACCATTTAGACTAAATGATTTCTGACATAGCTGGCACTTATATGCTTTTTCTCCAGCATGTGCTATCAAGTGCTTTTTCAGATTACCATTTTGACTAAATGATTTCTCACATAGCTGGCACTTGTATGGTTTTTCTCCAGCATGTGCTATCAAGTGCTTTTTCAGATTACCATTTTGACTAAATGATTTCTGACATAGCTGGCACTTATAAGGTTTTACTCCAGTATGGATTCTCATGTGCTTTTTCAGAGCACTACTTCTACTAAATGATTTCTCACATAGATGGCACCTGTATGGTTTTTCGCCAGTGTGTATTCTCATGTGCATATTCAAATTACATTTTATTTTAAATGATCTGTGGCATAGCTGGCACCAGAACGGTTTTTCTCCAGTACCGGTATGGATGCTCATGTGCCTTTTCAAAGCACTACCTACACTAAATGATTTTTGACAAAACTGGCACCTGTATGGCCTTTCTCCTGTATGGGTTCTCATGTGCAATTTCAGGTTACCACTTTGACTATATGATCTCTGGCATAGCTTGCATCTGTATGGCTTTTCACCAGTATGGGTTTGCAAGTGCATTTTCAGATAATTGTCTACTCTAAATGATTTCTGACATAGCTTGCACATGTATGGTTTTTCTACTGTATGGATTCTCATGTGCGTTTTCAGAGTACTACATTGACTAAATGATTTCTTACATAGCTGGCACCTGTATGGTTGTTCACCAGTATGGATTCTCATGTGCCTTTTCATATGACCATGATCACTAAACAATTTCTCACATAGCTGGCACCTTGTCTTTTTGTATGGTTTTTGACCAGTATGGATTCTTAAGTGTTTTTTCAGGGCACCACCTTCTCTAAATGATTTCTCACATAGCTGGCACCTGTATGGTTTTTCACCAGTATGGATTCTCATGTGTTTTTTCAGACTACCACCTTGACTAAATAATTTCTCACACAGCTGGCACCTGTATGGTTTTTCACCAGTATGGATTCTCATGTGGATTTTCAGAAGTTTGCGATTAGCAAATGATTTCAGACATATCTGGCAGTTGCACTGTTCTTCCCCCATATCTATGCTCGTATTCTCCAGTCAGATGACAACCTTTATTGCCAAGGTTCTAATAATTATCCGTTTGGTTTTTACTTGATTCTCACATGTATGTCTAATCATCAAGACGAAGTTGGTACATGAGTTTCTGAAGCATTGACTGGGTTTTTTCCGAATGCAATTTACTTCATAAAAAGTCCTTTGAAACAATATAATTGTTGATGTTGTTGCCTTCCACAAACCATTATGGTCCTTTTTCTCACATTAATGATGGCTGAAATTCATTTATATTTCAAAAATCTAGATCCATGCTTCTTCTCTTAATTGAAATCATTTGTTAAGTCAAGTAAAGAATTAGTCGCGCAGAAAGACACAATGACGAAAAGCGGAAGCTGGTCACACTTTGTATTCCAGCACTTCGACGCGTTATTGCTTTTTATGCTTTTAATAAAAGATAAATTAGTTGACCTTCACAAAAGTTGTAGAAAGAAATGTCCAGCACAAATCACTTGATGAAGATCAAGGTTTCGACCGAAGATTTGACAAAACGTTGCTTGTCTCCACTTGCACTTTGTAAAAGAAGGGTCAGTAACATATCAATTCTGAAATAAAATTGTAAAACATACTTCATTACTGCCCATAACTCAGAATGATTGTCCTCAGTTCATAGTTGACTAATTTGAGCGTCTAGTTAGTTACAATGGCAAACACAGTTCAAGTTTTTTAAATCTAATATTATGCTTGCACGTTTGCCTGCCTAAATCATCCCTCTTCTTGTGGTCCATCTCTGTGTAAAAACAAAAAGCACTGAACCCAGACTCACAGGTACACTATTCTGCACAAGAGAAACATGCACTAACCCCAGACTCAGAGGAATGCCATTATACAAACAAGTGAACTTAAAAAATGGCAATTTTAAATCACGCTATCCCAATTCATCATAGTAGTTCGAAATGCAGCATCTAGTTAACAATTTGTAAATTTATATACTCATGGAGTATAATAATTATGTCAAAGAAGATAAGAATTACAGTTCATAAATTAATAACGAAATATCTTATTCCGTAGGGTGGGCGGTGGTGTAGGTGCCTCGGAGCCGGGAGGTTCCTGGTTATAATCCCTATCAGGCCGCCATGTAGGGACATTGAGCAAGTCTTTCACTCGCAATTCGCGTGAAACACTGATGCTCTGTCCGCAGTGTAGTCGGGTGCGCCTCTGAGTAGCGATGCTTGAAGGGGTGCTATAGAAATAAAGAAATCACTAGGCCTAAATATATACGCATGTCCATTGATGAAAAGGTTTTTCGGCAAAACTCCGAACTCCGGTCCCAAATTAATTCGCATGGCTTATCACATAGATATGCTTCTCCAATGCTTACTTACCCACCCTTATATAGAATGACGTCAGTATTGAGGCCATTTTGTTTACCAGTACATTTATAGCTTAAATGGAAGCTGGATTGATGATTTTCATTCCTGAATGTATTCCAACATCATTGCAACATGCACCCATTTCTACTTCAAATCTAAAAATACCTTCAATCCTTCATCCAGCTTCTATTTCTCGCCTGTTATCTTAGTCAATCCAGCTTCAATTTCGGTAACGGCCCACTATTCCGAGGGTCCACTATTCCGAAGGTCCACTATTCCGAAGGTCCACTATTCCGAAGATTGTTATATATCCCTCCCTCCCTCCCTCCCTCTGTCTTCATTCCCCCATTCCTCTCTTTCTTTCCTTCCTCCCTCCCTCCTTCCTTCACCCTCGGTTTGAGGGAGGAAAGGAGGGAGAGGGAGCGGGACGAGAAGGGAGGGGAGGGAGCGGAGGGGAGGGAGGGAGGAATGAGGGATGCAGGGAGGCAGAGGAATGGACGGGGGATGGATGGATGAATGGATGGATGGAGGGAGGGAGATGGTACTGGGAGGGGGGAGAAGGGTAGGGTGGAGTTGGAGGTGGAGGGAAAGGGAGGGGATAGGGACGGGAGGAGGTAGAGGGGGATGGGAGGAGGTAAAGGGAAGAGGGGGTAGGGAGGGGGAGGGGGAGGAGGAGGAGATGGGAAGGGTGAGGTGGGAAGGGAAGGGAGGGGAAGGAGAGGGAGAAGGGGAGGGGAAAAGGGGAGTGAATGGGAGGGGAAAGTGGAAGGGAGAGGATAGGGGAGGGGAGGGGAGAGGGGAAGCGGGACGGTGCGGGGAAGGGAGGTGGAATGGAGGTAGGGAGGGATTGTTGGACGCTCTTTTCAGCCACAGCAACGCGTGGCCGGGCACAGCTTGTGATATATAAGATTGATGAATAATAATTCCTGCTCAAAGCACGATTACTGCAATTCTCTTTTCCTCAACCTCGAATCCAAATACCTCAAACGTCTGTAACTAACCCACAGCTTAGGCCTACTAGCCCGTGGTGTCAGGACGGGAAACCCAAGCACAATCTTAATTATCACTCCCATTCTCAAATTACCCCGTTGACTAAAAATCCCCGAGCTTCATAAGTTCGGAGATTACTGTAACGGCCCACTATTCCGAGGGTCCACTATTCCGAATATCCGCTGTATTTTGTTCTGTATCCTTGGTGGTTATAGGTTTACGGTGAGTTAGGGTTAGGTTTAGGGTTCGGAATAGTGGACCTTCGGAATAATGGACCCAAACCTGACTGATTTATCATAATAGGCGTATAACAGTACACTCTTCGGAATAGTGGACCTTCGGAATACCGGACCTTCGGAATAGTGGACCTTCGGAATAGTGGACCCTCGGAATACTGGACCCTCGGAATAGCGGACCCAAACCGTCGCAGATATAAAAATGCCCTCATCCAGCTTCCATTACGTAAGCGGTTTTCTTATCAATCCAGCTTCTATTTCAGATCTAGAAATACCTTCGTCCAGCTTTTAATTATTATGCGTTATTTTCGTCAATCCAGCTTCTATTTCACCTGTAAAAGAATAATCATCCAGATTCCATTCCTCTTGCGTTTTTTATCAATCCAACCTTCATTTCACCTCTAAAAACTGTCATCCAACTTCCATTTCTCAAGCGCTAGATCATTGGTCAGTAGACCAGTTGTCGTTAGACGAATCGTTTTCGGCAGTTATATGCAAATTCTGTGCGCCAATTACAATATTTAGTAGTCGGTGAACGGTTTGTGAAGTGACGGTGAGAAAAATGCTGTGATATAATTTGGGACCGGAGTTCGGAGTTTTGCCGGTTTTTCTTAACTAGAAGCCGGAACGATTTAAAAATACACAAATAGGAATTTGTGAAGACAATTCTCGAAAATTCAAAGCAAGCCTGCTATTTGAAATAACGGCAATCCTGGGAACGGCGGTCATAAATTATAAAATTACAGAAATCGATAGGCTATCTCCTGAGAAGGCTTTAAACGTGATGTGTGGTGAAATAGAAGCTGGATAAACGGCATTCCAGCTGAAATGGAAGCTGGATGCATGCCGGAATACATCACTGAAATCAACAATCCAGTTTCCATTTATCAAGTTTAATTTTCGTCAATCCAGGTTCTGTTTCTCAACCGTTCAACTCATCAATCCAGCTTCTATTTCAGATCTAAAAATACCTTCATACAGCTTTTTTCGTCAATCCAGTTTCAGTTAGGCAAGAACATTTTCATCAATCCAGCTTCTATTTCAGCACAATGACTGCACTAACCCTAACCGACCCTCACGACGCCTAACCTGAGGCCTAACCGACCCACACGACGCCTAACCTGAGCCCTAACGGACCCTCATGCGCTAAATCCCGCTTCTACTTCGTCAGCAAATATTTTTTATCAAATTTATAAATTTTTAACGGCGAGACCAGGGGCGTCATTTGGGGGGGCAGGGGGGGGCATTTGCCCTCCTCCTGATTTTGGCGGAAAAAACAATTTTTTATATGTATATCAGTGCATTTTCTCATTTGATGAAAATAAGATATCTTTATTTTTCATTTGGAATCTAAGACAGCAGAAGACCAATTACTACATGTATCCATGGTCAGTGCTGTAATCTGGTAATTTCTGGATGTCAGAACTTTGCACAGAGCGGTCTCCTAAAGTGATAGAAACCTCCCAAGAGATTGAAAGGATCTCGTGTGCTAAGTTGGAAAATAGCTAAAATGGCAGAGCACCCCTATAGTGGTTAACAATGTACAAATGAGGGTCGTAAATCCTGATGAAAGGGAGGAACTTAATTACCCCATATCTATATCACGGTGTCCTATAGAAGTCAACAATGTAGAAGTCAGGGCCATAAATTTTGATGATGAAAGGGTCTATCTATACCGAGGTCACTACTGTACATCGGCCCTGACTTGCGGCGAAAGGCTGACTTTGATCCTATAATGGAAGGTCATCAAGCATTGTGGACACCTTAGCCTACTCTGGGCCCGATTCCACCGAAAACAGATGGCGTTGACAGATATGCCAAAGCCGGAATAGATCGAGGTGGTAAGGAGGATTTGACGACTCAGACTGCACGCATTAAATAATAATTAAGTGCTAGGGGACAGGAAAATTGACTAAGACAGCTGAATATATAACGTACCAGGGTATTGTATATTATAGGCCTATATACCGTAGATATCTATTTATATAGGCTCTATATATATTTATATACATGCGTCAGTACATAGTGTTCTGCGTCAGCTTTGGGAGTGGGAAGAGACACATAAGAATAGTTATATAGTATGTTAATTAGACACAGAACCAAGCTCAGTCCATTTCGAGACCTGATATTGAAGTATCTAGAGGATTCTTAGTGAATGTCAAATAGGACTAAGTGAACTTGTTAAATGTCATGAGAGTGTTCTGCTTTTCTGCTTGTTTCCAATCATGGTAGTCGCCAGGAGCTGTATAAAGGTGTGATGGTAAGAACAACTCTATTTTTGTCGCATGAGTATGGATGGTGAAGGGCGCTATATAAATATTGATTGATTGAACTAGATAAACATTGCAAGTAGGCTACACACAACTCCAACTGCGCATAACAGAGAGAGAGACAGACAGACAGCCAGACAGACAGACAGACAGACAGAGAAAAATAAAGAGAAATAGAGAGAGATAGCTGAACTGTTTCAATTGCATAAATGTACATTTTTTTTATAATGTATACCGGTTGCGTTCTGTCGTTAGGCTTATAATTATGCAGACATCGTGCAACACTGGCTTGTGCTGCTTGCAGTTTTTACACACACACACACACACACACACACACACACACACACACACACACACACACACACACACACACACACACACACACACACACACACACACACACACACACACACACACACACACACACACACACACACCTATATATGTACATATGTGTGTATATGTATAAATATATATATATATATATGCATCGATTAAATACGAAACATAAGCTAGCTAAGTTTTGCCCCCCCCCCTGGAAAAAACTGAAATGACGTCCCTGGGCGAGACGCGTAAAAAACCGAGCTGAAAACACATACTATATACACAATATAAAAAAACAGTGTTTTGGAATTTATGACCGCCGTTCCCAGGATTGCCGAAATAACTTTAACATGAAGCTATTATAAAACAAATAGTGCATGACAAGGATCTAAAGTCTAACCACATCTGGTGATCTGTTATTCGTAGGAATGATTTTCTCTACGATATGATTCCTACCACATAATATTATATTACAGTGTGTGATTCCTACAGTAATTACTGTCTTCAACACAAATGGCGAACGATGAAAGTGACTCGCTGCAACGACGTGACAGCATTACTTTGCATATGATTATCCTGTCATCTAGCGAATACACTTTAATGTAGTTGTTTCAGTTTAACGATGCTGTGTGGTAGCTTCAACTTCAACTTTAAAGACCATTAGAGTCGTCCTCCTTTTTTATCCAGGCTTCGGACTGGCACTGACAGAGTGAAACCAGTGGTGGAATTACAGTTTAACGTGATGCCCCAATTAAGACTTCGTTATCATTAGAAGCTGGATGCGTATATTAATTAACAGAAGTAGACGTTGGATGAGCGACGAAATCATGATTTTATGCTAAATTTTAACCGTAAAACTAGAGGTTGGATGAACGATCAAAATATTTTTATTTGAAGTAGAAGTTGGAAGAATAAGGGAACTGTGATATAGTAGAATTAGAAGTTGGATGAGCGATGAAAAACTGACCAAAACATGTTTTAAATAATTTTACGTTGCTATACGGCTTGGGATTCGGGTATATGCTAGCGGCTGGTCCAAATTAAGGTAGGCTGAACTAGATTAGATGGGGGAAATGGGTATGAATCGCCACTAATTGAAGTTGGGACTTTGCAGTGTTTCCAAGTTGCATTAATTATGATCATTGTAATTGCCAGCGTTATTAATAATTTTTTCCGGTTATTTTATGTTGATAATTAAATAGTTTAACACATTGACCGCGGCAACAATTATTACCAGGACGCGGTAACCTGATACGCGCGCGGTTACGTTATAGGCCTACGCAATTATCGATTTATCCTAAGCAAATATAGGTGTGTCCTTTCTAATATTTAGTGGTGGCCACGTTCTTATCTGACCTGGCTAAAATGCTGCCAGTTGTGGGCCCTGGCCTTCGGTTTTAGAGACGACTTTTCAAGGAAATTAGCAGCAAATCTATTAGTTTCAGTCACCATCAGACTCACTAAATCCTCCGTGAAAAACAAGCTGAAGAAGTCGATTGGCCTGGACTCCGCATTGAAGTCACTGGAACTGCTCAATCCAGCATTGAAACTGTATGGAAAGTCCATTCGTGGCACAGAGTCACCAGGGTCACTCCACACACGTGCTGCAGAAGCTGTCTGCTGATCGGCAACAGCCACGTGGACAGACGCTGCCTCGGGCGGATCGTACGGCTCCGTATTACCACTGCTTCCATCGCTGTCTCCGTCGCTGTCCGGTTCAACATCGTCCAAGTGTTCTCCTTGGTCACTCTCTCTATCGCTGTCATTCTCTGTAAATACTTCTTCGTCCGATAGATCCTGAACTTGCTTCAAAACTTCAGAAACCGAAAAACGCTTGCGAAACGCCATATTGTCAACATACACACGTGGGCCGATCTTTTCATGTGCCATCTAACGAGCGATTTTGAATGCATTTTACAAGAGAATAATATGCTTTTCAATTCACCAGATGGCAGCACTATCTATGTAGTAAACGACACGCGAAAGAAATTATTGCCAGCATGCTAGGTTTGCCAATGAATCTCTGTGTAACGGGCATCAAATATATGACGCGTTTACGCGTCATACGCGTTCAATGTGTTAATTGTACATTATGAGTGTTAGTTGTCGTACGTCGCCGGCATTTGTGGAGCACCTGTATACAGATAACGAGTGGAGATCAAGGGCATCAAGCTGATCTACATGTAGCTTTCAGTCTGTAGCAGAGATAGTGTCCGACCGCAGGGATTCCAAGTTGACAGACATGTGAGGGGAAACGAAGTCCCTAGGCATCCCTCAAGGGGAAGAGAACACGATACTTGAACTCGCTGTAGAGTCACAAACGAACCCTGACCGCAGTTAGTATGTGTTACTATAGCTCAGCGGTTGTCGGCAGATCACTGACCGGGCCTTTACACTCGAGCCATAGCCTGTCCTGTTAACTGTAAGATGGGTGATTACGGCCTAATTCCTAGGGTGGACCCTAAGGTTATAAGGCGAGGCGATGCACTTTTGAGGACGGAGGTGCAAGTTACTTCAGGTCTAAAAAGGGGTTCGCGACAGTACAACAACCTGGAATGGACTTCCCTTGACTATGTGACACCTCCCAAGTTGTTTTCAATTTAAAAAACTGTTGAAGACTGTTTTCTCCCCTTGATCTCGGCCGGGAGCTCCTCTGAGTATGTACCCTGCTTTCCATGTCTATATCAGTGAATAGACTGCAGAGAGGTGTTTGTGCATCAAGTCACAAAGATATTTAGGAACTTGTCCAGTTTAAAGTTTTGGAAACTACGAGCAAGCCTACCTTGAATTTAAGTGTTTATGCATCTAAATAAATCTGAAAACAACCGAGAAAATGAACCTAACGTTTTTAGTGTCTCATCAACAAAAATAGCATAACTTTATTCTGAAAGAAATTGCTACAAACGACATACATACATGCATTATATGTGATATGTATTATGTATCTGGAACTTCAAACTTGTCTTGGATTACAATTTAGCTTTTCTTGTAACTTTGTAAGTATTATGCAATCACAATTCAACACAGGTCAGCAAATAAGTCACAGGGTGGAGAAAATCGATGTTTATAACAATGCTCCAGAAATTCATTCTGCGTTTCAAGCAATTCGTCACAAATGCCACATCCAAAAGATTTTGATAAATTCGCTTTTGTATCCACAGAACAGTTGACACTGCTAGTAAACATAGAGTCCTCATCTTTAATTTTCTGCAAAGGAAATGCAATTCCACCATTATCTGGACAAATGTTTTTTGAGAGACTGTTATTTGGTTTGTCAACAAAATCCCTATTGGCTTCTATTCGAATTGGAAGATCTTGTCCCTGGCTACGTCCGTGGAGTTTAAACTGTTTCACTGAAGAAAACTTCCTGGCATAAAATTTATTGCTTGCAAGTCGCTTCCCGGTTGAATGAGTTTTTTGGTGCACATTTAGATTTCCACATTGTGTGAATCCTTTATAGCAAACTTCACTCGTGTATGGTTTATCACCAGTATGAATTCTCATGTGATTTCTCAGAGTACTATGAAAACTAAATGATTTCTGACATAGCTTGCACATGTACGGTTTTTCTCCAGTATGGATTCTAATGTGGATTTTCATATTACCACATTCACTAAATGATTTCTGACATAAGTGGCAACTGTATGGTTTTTCTCCAGTATGGGTTCTCATGTGCCTTTTCAGATCACCACCTCGACCAAACGACTTCTGACACAAATGGCACTTGTAAGGCTTTTCTCCACTATGGCTTCTCATGTGATTTTTCAGATTACTACATGTCCTAAATGATTTTTCACATGGGTGGCATCTGTATGATTTCTCTCCAGTATGTGTATTCATGTGCATTTTCAGATTACCACCATTACTAAATGATTTCTGACATAGCTTGCAGCTGTATGGCTTTTCTCCAGTATGGATTCTCATGTGGATTTCAAGACTACCATTGTGACTAAAGGATTTCTGACACACCTGACAACGGTATGGTTTTTCTCCAGTATGGATTCTCATGTGCGATTTCAGAGAACTACCTACACTAAATGATTTCTCACATAGCTGACACTTGTATGGCTTTTCACCAGTATGGATTCTCATGTGCATTCCCAGATACCTGCCTTGACTAAATGATTTCTCACATAGCTGGCACCTGTATGTTTTTTCTCCAGTATGGGTTCTCATGTGCCTTTTCAGATAAATGAATTTACTAAAAATGATTTATCACATTGGTGACATCTGTATATTTTTTCTCCAATATGTTCTATCATGTGGATTTTCAGATGTCTGTGATTAACAAATGATTTCAGACATATCTGGCAGTTGCACAGTTCTTCCCCCATATCTGTTCTCGCATTCGCAATCAGGTTACTCACACAATCGATTGTATCACTGCTTTCTCTAGTCAGATGACAAGCTTTAGCGCACCTGTTCTGACAGAATTAACAAGCGTTTGGTTTTTACTTGATTCTCGTGTGCATCTCCAATCATCAGAGCTCTTCAAGACAAAGTTGGGACATGATTTCGTGAAGCGTTAACTGGTGTGTTTTTTCTGGATGCAATTTACTTTATAAAAAGCCCAGCAAATCTTGATGTCATACCGTTCCAAAGAAGCATACATAGTCTAATGTCTTAAATTAGTGATGGCGGATAATTCGGAACTAGGCAATATGGAACGGACAATAATAATTATTCGGAGCGGACAATTCGGAGCGGACAATTCGGAGCGGACAATTGAGCGGACAATTCGGAGCGGATGGATCATTTTTTTCTTAAAGTTAGAAGTTGGTTTGAGGAAGATAGGCTATAATTGTTTGTTCAAATCGAGGATTGCTAAATAGAAGTTGTGGTCTATTCTTGGAAGCAATCGCTGCTCAAATAGAAGCTGGATTGTTGAAAATAAGTTCTGCTTCGATAGAAGTTCGATTGGTGAGAATAATTCTTGCATGAACGGAGTTTGTCATGTTCTTTTTTAGATTTCCACCCAAAGACAAAAAAAGTAAAAAGGTCATCATCTTTCTTGAACTTAGGACTAGAGTATCCTATCTGCCCACAGTTAGGCCCTACACTGTATTAGGCTTTGCCGCCCCTTTTTGTTTTTCAAACACACCTGCAAGATCGTTTTAGTAATGATTGGTTTTTGATGACTTTCAAAGTATTGAGTCAAAAATTTAAGAGAGAGAGAGAGAGAGAGACAGACAGACAGACAGACAGACAGACAGACAGACAGACAGACAGACAGACAGACAGACAGACAGACAGACAGACAGACAGACAGACAGAGACAGACAGACAGACAGACAGACTGAGACAAAGACAGAGACAGACATACAGGCAGACAGACATACATACAGACAGACAGACAGAGAACAGAGACAGAGAGAGACAGAGACAGAGAGACAGACAGAGGAATAGACAGAGAGACAGACAGACAGAGACAGACAGAGACGAAGACAGACACAGATACACAGAGACACCAAGAAACAGACATACAGTTATACAGACATATATTATACAGACAGAGACAGATATTATTGTGAGACGTCCTAAAAGACAAACAAGTTTTCAAATGGATAGGCATGCAGTCAAACAGACATAGCTACAGAGAGAGCGTGGGATGTATGGAGGCGTAGTATTATACATGTCGTATAATTAGAGTGGGTGGGGATGGGGAAATTGGTAATTGGTTTAAAATCTCAGTGGGCGCCAAACAGGGAGATCCTATCTCCCCCACTGAATTCATTACATACTTAGAAAGAGTCATGGAAAAGATCAGGGAAAGAAAAACCGGGATTTCCATGCACGGAACAATGATCAACAATCTCATATTCGCAGACGATATTGACCTAATAGAAGATGACATCAAGAACATACAGGAAAATTTAAATATCTTATGCAGTGAAGGAGAGGAGGTATAGCCTGAAAATAAACCATAGCAAAACCAAAACAATGACCTTTGGCGAAAAGACTAACAGGACATCAATCGAAGTCAACGGGGAGGATCTGGAGAACGTGGAAGAATTTGTATACCTTGGAAGTCTGCTGACATGGGATAATGACTGCGGAAAGGAGATCGGCAGAAGGATAGCGAAGGCAGCAGGAGCATTGGCGGCATTCGGGAATCTATGGAGAAGTCGTGAAATCAGCATAAAAACCAAAATAGAAATCATAAAAACGTGCATATTTAGCATACTACTATATGCATGCGAAACCTGGACTCTACGTAAGCGGGATACAAACAAACTATTGGCATTTGAGATGAGATGCTACAGGAGGATATTACGCATCAGATGGGAGCAGAAAATAACAAATGTGGAGGTGCGCGCACGAGTAGGAAATAAGAAAAACATCAAGCAAATAATAATGGAAAGAAAACTAAATTTTTTTGGACATGTGTGCAGAATGGGAAATGAGAGACTCGTCAAGCAAACTATCTTTGGGATGATGGACGGAACGGGGATTAGGGGAAGACCGTGTAGGGAATGGCTGGACGACATTACAGATTGGTGCGAAATGGAGATATACAAACTGAGCAGAATGGCACAGGAGAGAGACAAGTGGAGACTGACGGTGAAACATGCGATTGACACCAACGGGCACTGAGCCCATGGACCGTAATGATGATGATGATGACATGTAGGCTATAACAGGGATGGGCAGTAATTTAATTGAGTAATTGAAATTACGTAATTTAAATTACAATTGTATTTGGTAATTTGTAATTTGCTGCTCCATATCAAAGTAATTTGTAATTCAATTACATTTCTTCCTGTAATTTGTAATTTCAATTACATTCTGTAAAATCAATTTACTTTTGGTCGCTACTGGTGGCATTTTCAGATGTCGTTAGGGCCTACTAGCAATTCTTATGAATTTTTCTTTTAGTTTGGTCTGCAAACTATATATTCAGGTAGCCAAGTAGCTTAAAAGATGGATGAGTCACTGTTGCAAAGATCATACATATGATTTACCAAAGAATCTTAACAAATAATGAGCATCTAGTGGTCATAAAGGAGAGGAAGATGAAGAATTTTATGGTTTTACTGCATGTGCAGCGTGCAGTGACCACAAAGTCAAGCACAAAACAAAAAAGATTTAGAAATCTTGCAGCATATAGAAGAAGACAGAAGGGAACTAGCAATGCCTCATAGCTATCGAACTGCTAAAAAATTGTTTATTCGATTTAACATTTCCCTGCCTTGGTCTGCACCAGTAGAGACTAGAGAGGCTCTTTAGTTTTACAGGCATGATTGTAAGGCCCAACAGACAACAGCTGCTATCAAATAACTTATTTGAACAGCTGCTGTTTTTTTAAAGAAAGCTAAATAGACATTGTCTTACGCAATAAATAATAATACACATAGAAAGAAGGGGAAAAGGCATTCACTTCCTGCCTAAGGTTTTTTTTATTCCAATGATTTGAGCCACAAAGTAATTTGTAATTGATGTAATTGAAATTACGTAATTTGTAATTTTGTAATTTGAGGCTCTGAGTCAAAGTAATTTGTAATTTGTAATTCAATTACATTTTCTCCAGTAATTGGTAATTTGTAATTAAATTACATGTTGCCCTGTAATTTGCCCATCCCTGGGCTATAATAGGCCTACCATAGATTGATGCACAGCTGCTTGCCATAGTAGGTAGCCTAGGTACATGTAGTAGATACTGTCAAAAAGTTCAAAAGGGTCAATCGATTGCTACATTTCCCGTATTTTTCTTTGGGCGGGGTGAGCGTCATTTAAGGGAGTTTAGCCCCAAGGGTTCCCCTAGCGCCGACACTGCTTCCTCTTCCCCTTCTCCTACCACTCGATCTGCCTCTTCCTTTTATTCCTCCAGCTCCACCTCTTCCTTGTCAATTATAATCATGTTCTTCTTTGTTCACACGGAACTAAACAAGAATAAACGAGGACTTCGAGTAAGAAGTTCGTTGTCTAAATTCGTTTTGAAACGCAATTAAACAAAATTCGACACTCAATCCATTTCTCAACAACCCAATTGTTACAGCAACCGACCTTCTCAAACATAACTCACTTGTTTTAATGCAAAATAAACTGTGACCGAAGAAATGAAAATTCTATGAAGCATGAGCCATCGAAAGGTTTGAAAGATAAATCAGCAGGAAATCAATTGAAAGATCGTAACTCTTTGGGTCGTCACGCCCCACTGGTCCACATCGATCCGCGCGATGTCGATTTCCTACAACGCTTGGCCTGCATGGTAGCTTATTACGGTATAGGCTGACCATCTACAGCTTAACATGGTTGTCAGCCAGCGTTTGCTGGGACAGTTTTTGACTCGTGACAGGCTACACATAATGTCCTTGAGTATGTAAAAGCCAACATATAAAAAATCTATGGTGAGATCCAGACCCGAAGCAAAAATGACCCTCCCTCGAGTCCCTCTCTCCCTCAGTTACTATAGCGGCGTTAGCGGGGGGGGGGGATAGTGGGTGGGGGTCAAGGAATCGATATCAAGCGAGAGAGTGAAGGCGTAGTAGCCTACTTTAAAAAATATGTGGAGCCGCTCAGCCGCACACGTTTCTGAGAAAATAATGTGACAACAAATAATTGTTTCAATTTTTAGTTTTTTATTCAGAAAATTATAACTAAATAATGCTTTATGCACATTGAATTTTTTGTTGTAATATTTAATTTTTAATTATATTTTTATGATTCTGTTGTCTTCATTGTTTAAATAATTCAATGGCTTTTCCCGCCATTTTCCACTTTCCCGCCATTAGCAGCCTTATTTGGAATATGGCTACAGTAACAAATTAGGCATGAGTAAAAAGCAGACTTCCTTCTAGCATATTAGGGGCCGTCCATAAAGTACGTCACGCTATTTTTGACCATTTTTTACCCCCTCCCTGTCACAAACTGTCACAAATCTCTTACCCCCCTAAAGTACGTGACACTTTCGAAAATTTAAAAAAATTAACGATGCAAGGCTATACGTAGGGCCTAAAACAAGGCTTCGCAACAGCATTACTAGCGCACCTAGCGAGAGGAATCGTGAACAAAACATTCAGGGATTAGCATTTAATGCCATTTTGACACAAAACTAATTCAAATGTTTTACAAAATGTGTGAAAATTATTCTCAAAGCTATTAAATTCTACTAAAAAAAATATAGAAAAGAATTAGAAATAAAATTTTTAAAAATAAATGTGTGACGCCACACATGGCCTGACCCCTATCCCTCTGTCACAAACTGTCACGCTTTCTTAACCCCGCCCCCCTGGAGCATGATGTACTTTATGGAGGCCCCTTAAGCAATCTGTTTATTTGTTGCAAATTTTAATTTATCTCTGAACATGGTTACTAAAAAGTCTTGCATTCCAAAGTATAGGAAACTTTAAATTCATTTTTCACAGAATTGCAATTTGAACGGTAGAACCATAGTTTTAACATTGGACACAAACATGGTAGAGCAATAACTTTAAAACTGCATCCATAATAGCCACATATAATAGTTCATGAGAAACTTGATTACTGCAACTCTCTCTTCATAAACATTGGTACAACCCAAATTAACCGCCTCCAAGCTATCCAGAATGCCCTTGCCCGTGCAGTGACGAAACCCCCAAACGTCACCACATCACTCCTGTCCTGAAATTGTCACTTCCTTACCTTAGACCTTAGTCCTTCCACGCATTTGTAGTGCATCGGGCGACACAGGTCCTCCACGTCACTCTGTCCTCTGCAGCTGTCCTGGCCGCCTCCCACGTCATTCCGCCGTCTTCCAGGTCTTGTATCACCATATCCCGCCAGGTCTTTCTTGGTCGACCTCGTCTTCTTCTCCATCCAGTCGGAGTCCAGTGCATTGCCTGCTTCACAATTCTTTCCTCATTTGATCTGTGTAGATGTCCCAACCACCGCAGACGCAATTTCTTCATCATCTCCTCCAATTTCTCCATAGATGTTCTTTTCCTTACGTCTTCATTTCTGATTTTATCCTTCCAAGTAATCCCCAGTATCCTCCTCTGCCATCTATGATGAGCTGCCTCTAGCCTCTTCATGTTTGCTTTGGTCACCGACCATGTCTCCGCTCCATACAGCAACACTGTCAGCACCAATGCTCTATATAATCTTGTCTTTGTTGTTCTGTGTCGTTTCTGTTGCAACAATATTTTTTACCCGGGAGGGCTGCAAACCCTCCGCGGAACCCTCCTCCTTTTTCCGGGCTTGGGACCGGCACAGGCTCCCCTTGAGGAACCTGAGGCAAAATACTTGAACGCATCGAATACAAAGTCCTCTCACTCACTTACAATTATACACTTCAATCATCCCAACCGTTCTACCTTCGTCAATTGTTCACCATTGTCACTTCACTGGCTCAAAATACTTGAACGCATCGAATACAAAGTCCTCTCACTCACTTACAATTATACACTTCAATCATCCCAACCGTTCTACCTTCGTCAATTGTTCACCATACAGCCACTTCGTTCAACATGCTCCTCATCCTCCATTACACTGCTTCACCCGCCCATCACTTCATCACTGAAATTCGCAAACCGCTCCATAGCCATTGCCGTTCCTCCTCTTTGGAACAAATTTCCTCCTCTTGTGTCTACTAGAGAAGTAATTATGCAGCTAAATAAACAACAAAAAAGAGAACATAAAGTTCAATTGTCTCATTGGCAGCAATAGCATAACATTATTTGAAATTAAAGTAGTGCAAAGTTACGACAAACGTATGAATGGTATGTATTATCTATGACTACACACTTGTCTCGAATCATGTACAATGTTTTTTTTAAGTATATGCAATTACAATTCAGCACATGTCATCAACCAAGTCATGCGGTGGAGAATATCGATGGCTATAACAATGCTGCAGAAATCCATTCTCTGTTTCAAGCAATTTGTCACATATGCCACATCCATAAGATTTTGACCAATTCGCATTTGTATCCAAAGAACATTTGAATTTGCTAATAGTCGGACAGTCCTCATCTTTAATTGTCCGCAAAGGAAATGCAATTCCACCAGAATCTGGACGTATGTTTTCGGAGAAACCGTCATTTGGTTTATCAATAACATTATCAATGACTTCAATTCGAATTGGAAGATCTTGTCCCTGTGTTCTTGTGTCGGGTATAAACCGTATCGTAAAAATTTTATTGGATGAGAGTTGCTTCTCGGTTATATGAGTTCTTTGATGCTCTTCGGTTAGATGTCCACACTGTGTGAATCTTTTATAGCAAACATCACCAGCATACGGTATTTCAACAGTGTGGGTTCTCATGTGATTTTTCAGAGTACTACCTACACTAAATGATTTCTCACACAGCTGGCAGCTGTATGGCTTTTCTCCAGTATGGGTTCTCATGTGTATTTTCAAATTACTACTATGACTAAATGATTTCTCACATAGATGGCACCTGTATGACTTTTCTCCAGTATGGGTTCTCATGTGTATTTTCAAACTACCAATGTGAATAAATGATTTCTCACATAGTTGGCACTTGTATGGTTTTTCTCCAGTATGGCTTCTCATGTGCATTTTCAAATTACCACTTTGGCTAAAAGATTTACCACATAGATGGCACCTGTATGACTTTTCTGCACTATGGACTCTCATGTGCTTTTTCAGAATATTATCTGCACCAAAACATTTCTCACATAGCTGGCATCTGTATGGTTTCTCTTGGACATGTATGCTCATGTGCATTTTCAGACTATCACCTCGACAAAATGATTTCTCACATAGCTGGCACCTGTATGGTTTTTCTCCACTATGAGTTCTCATGTGCATTTTCAGATTACCATCGCTTTTAAATGATCTCTGGCATAGCTTGCACTTGTATGATTTCTCTTCAGTATGCATGCCCATGTGAATATTCAGATGACTACCTTGCCCAAATGATTTCTGACATATATGACACCTGTATGGTTTTTTTCCAGTATGGATTCTCATGTGCATTTCCAGAAGTTTGCGATTAGCAAATGATTTCAGACATATCTGGCAGTTGCTCAGTTGTTCCTCCATATTTATTTATTCTCGTATTCGCAATCAGGTTACTCACACAATCGATTCTATCACTGCTCTCTCCAGTCAGATGACAACATTTAGTTCTGATATAATTAACAAGCGTTTGGTTTTTACTTGATTCTCGCGTGTATCTCCAATCATCAGAGCTCTTCAAGACAAAGTTGGGACATGACTTCGTGAAGCGTTAACTGGTGTGTTTTTTCTGGATGCAATTTACTTTATATAAAAAGTTCTGCAAATCTTGATGTCATACCGTTCCAAAGCAGCATGGTCTAATGTCTTAAATTAATGATGGCTCCATTTGACTAGCATTTCAAAAGCCTACAAGAACGAATCATGCTTCATCTGCTAATAGAAATCTTTTTTTCGAGTATAGCAAAGAATTAGTCATGCAGGATGACACTGAAGCTATTCAATCGTTGTATTCCAGCACACCTTTTTGTTACTGTTTACAACGATGAATTTTTTTTACCTTCATAAAAGTTGTAGACATAAACATCCAGTATAATGTTCTTGATGAAGATCAACGGTTCATGTGAAGACTTGACAGAGTGTTGTTTGTCTCCAAAACACTTTCTTAAAAACGGTCAGCAACATTTCAATTCTAAAATATAAAAAAGATACTTCGTTACTGCTCATAACTGCATAATGTGTGTTTTATGCCACAGATTTTCAATTGGATTGAGATCCGGACACTGAGCGTCCTAACATTGTTCTGTTTCTTCCAGTTGGTCACCAGTTTGGCACGATGGCATGGTGGATTGTCAACCTGAGAGAGGAACTGGCCTGTGAAGAGTTGCTGAGTTGCTGAGCTGATGGCACCATGCACTTCTGCAGTATGGTTGCATTGACCATTCCATCGACGATATGCAGACAAGGGCTGGCCAGTGAAATTTTTATTCATCACTGACACACAGAAACGGCCTTTTCAAGGCCACTAAATCATAAAGAGGGCTTACGAGCACACATGCGGGCTATTTCATCCCAACACATTGCACTATGCACAGAACATTGTCAGAACAACCATTAGCGTGTGACAAGCCTTCATGGTCCTTCTCATACTGGTATAGTCACGAGGTGGTAAACAAACTTTCATCATGTCAATTTACAGAAATATGGTTATGAACTCGAACCAAACAATAATAAAACATATAATTAACGCCCAAATGCTTACCAATGAATTATTCATTTAAATACAGAAGGAATCATGCATAGAAACGCAAACTATATGGGTGATGCAAAACTTTTTCACACCACTGTACATGCATACATACGTACATGCATGCATGCGTGTATACATGTATGTAGGCCTATGCATGCATGCATGCATGTATGCATGTATGTATGTATGGTTTGCGGACATTTCGTCCACGGACAATTCGTCCACGGACGATTCGTCCAGCGGTGATTGAGTAAAAATAGATTGAGGAAAAGAATTCTTGTAACGTGAAAGCGGGATTAATGAAAATATGCTTTCCTAAAATGGAAGTGGGATTGATGGAAAATTTTCATAGCTTAAAGAGAAGTTTTTTGGTGAAAAATATAGTTTTTGGCGGAAATTGGATGAAAAAACTTAGTTTTTACTTAAATAGAAGCTGGAACGATGAAACAAATTCTTTGCAAAATGGAAGTTGGATCTTCGAAGCATAGTTCTTGCTCAAATAGAAGTTGGAACGATTATTTGAACGCGTATCTAAACGGAAGCTGGATTTATTCAATTTATTCGTTGTGACGAATCGTCCGTGGACGAATCGTCCGTTGACGAAACGTCCGCATACGGTATGTATGTATGTATGTATATGCATGCATTTCATACCGAATTAATAGTTCATAAGTTAAAAACGAAATAACTCTTTTAGTGGGACACGGTGGTGTAAGTGCCTTAGAGCCAGGTTCGAATCCGCATCAAGCCGCCACGCAGGGACATTCAAATCAAATCAAATCAAATCAGTTTATTCTGAGAAGAAGAGACAAACAAACAAAACCAAGGTAGACCGCAAAGAAAAATACTAGGCTACACATGAATAAAAATTAATGTTCGTAGGACACCTTGATTGTATGAACGTTGAACACTCAGAAAGGGTCATCCAGAAAGGGACAGGTCCCGCTAACCTGGATAACCCCTGAACGTAAAATGTAAGTCAAGATGGAGAGGTTAGAGATATAAACAGAAAATGGATTTTTTTAAAAAGAAAATACCAGAAAAGAAATCAATGTGGCATAAGATCACACAATGTCACATAAAAAAAACCTTTGGCAACAAGCCAAAAAAACAACAACATAACAAAAAAATACAAACAAACAAAAACCAAGCAAAACCAAAAAATAAGCAACAAACATAAGTCAGTAATGGCAGTCTGAATCATTAAACCATGTGAGATAATAGTAATCATATCGAGGCAAAGGAACCAGAGGAAAAACACAATAAGCACCTTGGTAAGTATATATTTGAATATTACTAAGCAGACCTATTACTAGTCGGCAAAAACCAGCACCGTAATTATACCAAGTGGGACTTATTTATCATCACTGGTTATGCTACAATATAGCCATGGTTAATTATCACAAATAACCCAGTTAAACCCATCAGCTCAGATGGACTCATCAGAATACCTTATGGTTATAACAGATACATCATATGATGGTAAAATGATAATAATTACAACAAGGCAAATAAACAGGTGATAGTAATAGCTCAAAATTAGACAAACAAGGCAAATATACAAATTCTTCAATTGTGCAGGAGAAATCGTTTAAGTGAGTTTTTAAACAGACCAAAAGACAGTAAACTAGTAAGGTCACCAGACAACCCATTCCATAGCGAAGGACCCAAATATTTAATTGAGAACTGCTTGATTTTTAAGTGAGCAAATACAATTCTATATGAGTGCGAGTGCCTGGTGAAATGACCATAAATATCAGAGCCCATAGTAAAACAGGTGTATTTGTTAAATTTTCTGTATTCGATAGATCTTGGATTGGTTTTTAAAAATGCTTACACAAATAGGCCTACATGTCGAATTTGTGAAGATAATTCTCTCGAAAATATTAAACAAGCCTACTTTATTTGAAATGACACCAACAAGGAGCTATTGTAAAACAAAAACAGTCAAGGAACTGTTCTTTCCTCAACACAAAATGGCGAGCGATGAAAGCGATTCGCAGCAACGACGCAAGAACATTAGTTTGCAAAGGATGTCCTGTCATCTAGCGAATAAACTTTAACATAACTTCAATTTAACGGTGTCACGACAACAGTTACTCGTCCAACGACAACTCGTCCACGTACAACTGGTCCACCGATAACTGGTCCACCGAAATAGAAGCCGGATTAACGAGAAAGCACTTGAGAAATGGAAGCTGGATGAAAGTTCTTTATTTACGAAATAGGAGCTGGGTTTATGAAAAAGTCTATTGGTTTTCTTGCTTAAATAGAAGCTGAATTGACGATTTTCATCATGTGTCTCAACATGTATCCAGCTTCTATTTCAGATAGAAAAAAACTTGATCCATCTTCCATTTCTTAAGCGGTTTTTCATCAATCCAGCTTCTATTTCACCTGTAAAAACCTTCATCCAGCTTCCATTTCTCAAGCGCTTTCTCATTAACCCGGCTTCTATTTCGGTGGACGAGTTGTCGGTGGACCAGTTGTCGTGGAACCCAATTTAACGGCGTTGTCCGGAGACAAAGGGCATTAGAATCGTCTAAGACTTCCTCTTTTTTACTTCAAGGCTTGTGACTGACACTGGTAGAATGGAACCAGTGGTGTAGCTACACTTTACCGTGTTGCCCCAATAATTATGACTATCATTCTGGATAATAGATTTATTATTATTTTAGTTCTATAGATTTTTCGTATTTGCAATATCGCCCTTCAAGCTCTCTCCTCAGAGGCTCTGCCGATTACAGCACGGACATTGCATCGGAGTTTCACGCCGATGCGCTCGAGCAATTGCGATTGAAGGACTTGACCAAGGTCCCAACGCGGCGACTTGAGATTGATTCGAACCTGGAATCCTCCGGCACCAAGTTAACGAACCTGTAGGAATATGCGGACGTTTCGGCAACAAAGTATTCTTCATAGATCCAACTTCCATTAGGCAGATGTTTTCTACATGTATGTCAATATCAGAAACCATGCCACCGTGTGGAATTGGTGTAGGCCCATCTTCAACCTCATTATGAGGATTTTTTTATAAACATTTATGATGTAGCATCATCAAGATCATTATCAGGAGCATTTTATGACTTTAACTGGTAATAGCTTCGTGATTAATATTAGGAGGGACATCATTCTTAGCACCATTATTCAGGACAAAATCACAATCTTTGATACACATTAAATCTTATTCTATCTTCTTCTTCTTTATTCTATTCCGTCAGTCGAGTGACGACGATGAGGCTCCTATATGACTTCTCCAAATTTCTCTGTGTCTGATGAGATCCTTTGCTCTTGACATGTCAATTATTCATCTCTTTCAGGTCTTCCTTGACGTTGTTCTTCCATGTTTTTTGTTGTCTTCATCTGCTTCTCTCTTCCTCCACGTGTCCGTGCAAGGCCGCGAGGGGTAGTCTTTTTTCATCCATTCGCTCCACATGGCCGAACCATCCGAGCCTTCTTTTTCTGATTTTGTCCACAACCGTTTTTTGGTTGACGACCTGAGTGGCCCTGCCATTTATTGTATAGTAGCGACCAAAACATAACATCCGATATTTCATCTATTTTGCATATGCCAATTAATTTCAAAAACTTAATACATGATCTTGGGGCGCGGTGGTGTAGTGGTGGCGTCGTTGCCTTGAAGCCAAGTCGCCGCGTAGGGACCTTGGGCAAGTCCTTCACTCGCAATTGCTCCGCGCTTCAGAGTGAAACTCCGATGCAGTGTACGCGCTGTAGTCGGGAGCGCCTCTGAGAAGCGGTTGAGAGCTAGCAGAGGCGCAATAACAAGTGCGCATGCAAACAAATGCAATGACAAAAAGCTAAGTATCAACTGATTAAATAGTCCATATCATGTAGCCTACAGCATGCGATTGTCTCGAGTCTAGTAGATAAATATTTATACAGCTAAATAAACTTGATATTTAACAATGTTCAGTTTTAGTGTCTCATTGGCAACATCATTTGGAACGAAAGTAGTTCAAAGTTACGACACACACGTATGCACGGTATAGCCTATGATATGGTTCCACGACAATTGGTCCAACGACAACTCGTCCACGGACAACTGGTCCACCGACAACTCGTCCACCGAAATAAGAGCCGATTAATGAGAAAACGCTTGAGAAATGGAAGCTGGATGAAGGTTTTTACAGGTAAAATAGAAGCTGGATTGATGAAAAACCGCTTAAGAAATGGAAGATGGATCAGGGTTTTTCTATCTGAAATAGGAGCTGGATGCATGTTGTGACACATGATGAAAATCGTCAATTCAGCTTCTTAAGCAAGAAAACCAATTGACTTTTTTTTATAAACCCAGCTCCTATTTCGTAAATAAAGAACTTTCATCCAGCTTCTATTTCTCAAGCGCTCTCTCGTTAATCCGGCTTCTATTTCGGTGGACGAGTTGTCGGTGGACCAGTTGTCCATGGATGAGTTGTCGTTGGACGAGTTGTCTATGGACGAGTAACTGTTGTCGTGACACCATATGATATATATACACTGTGTCCGAAAAAAAGGGACCCATTTTGTAAATATGAAAATAAATAGTAAATATTCATCGATTTTCACAATTCAAAGACCATTTTAATCCTGACATATTTGTCTAACAAGTGGGAAGATATAAAAGTTTCAGTCCAAATATTGACGTCATAATGAAGTCATTTGCACAAAAAGTCAAATTTAAGAGAGAAATGCGCAAAATCATCCAAAATTTCAATATTTTTATGATTTAATCTATCAATAGTAAATGTAAGTTTAATTTTATTTTTATATCTGAATTATGTCAGACTGCAATTTGTGGTCAAAGTGTACACCTTTGGCCTCAACATAGGCTAAGCTTCAAAATGGTCGCTCTAATAGCCAACAGCAGCATCGATACCAAGCCTATCAAAATTTTCCCAGGCATTAACGATTCGCTCACGGAGTTCTTCAATGTCCCTTATCCTTGTGTTGTACACCTTCGCTCTTCCATCAGCCAGATCATAATCTCCAGATCTTATTGTCAGCGGGATTTCAGCGGGCGGTCGATTAGCGGCCAAAGATTAAGAGGAATGAAATCCGAGTCGCCTTAGTCAACAGTTTAACATATTGACGAACTCAGCGAGCTGAAGCACCATGTTGTTGAAATTAGTAGGCTATTGTTCAGAATATTCCCGGATGTCAGGCACGACTTTTTTTATAGAGCAGACAATCCCTTTAATAAGCTGCATTTATTTTCACTCCTGGTTCTATTAAATGGATTTCCGTTTTACCAAGAGCCAACATACCAACCGAAACCATGCATGCATGGTCGGCTAAATGCATGTTATGCAACTGACGTCATTATGACGTCATTATTGTGACTGGAACTTTTATATTTTCACCAGTATTAGATAAATATGTCAGGATTAAAATGGTGTTTAAATTGTAAAAATCGATGAATATTTACTATTTATTTTCATATTTACAAAACGGGTCCCTTTTTTTCCGGACACAGTATAAATATATATATAAATATATATATATATATATATATATATATATATATATATATATATATATATATATATATATATATATATATATATATATATATATATGTGTGTGTGTGTGTGTGTGTGTGTGTGTGTGTGTGTCTGGAATTACAAACTTGTCTCGAATTACAATGGCTTTTTGGAAGTATATGCAATTACAATTCAGCACAAGACAGAAAATAAGTCATGCGGTGAAGAAAATCGATGACTGTAACAATGCTCCTGAAATTCATTATCTGTTTCAAGGAATTCATCACATATACCACATCCAAAAGATTTTGACCAATTCGCTTTTGCAATTCGCTTTTGTATCCACAGAACATTTGAATTTGCTCATAGTCAGACAGTCTCCATCTGAAATCGTCTGCAAAGAGCATGCAACTCCAACAGAATATGGACAAATGTTGCTTGAGAAACTGTTATTTGGTTTTTCGTTAACATTACCAACGAGTTCAGTTGGAAGATCTTGTCCCTCGGTTCTTGTGCGGAGTATAAACTGTTTAATTGATGAAAACTTCCTGGTACATAATTTATTGCATGAGAATCGCATCCCGGCTATATGAGTTCTTTGGTGAGCCACGAGATTTCCACAGAGTGCGAATCCTTTATGGCAAACCTCACACGTATATGGTTTTTCACCAGTATGGATTCTCATGTGTCTATTTAGATCACCACCTTTATGAAATGATTTCAGACATTGCTGGCATCTGTGTGGCTTTTCTCCAGTATGGATTATCATGTGCTGTTTAAGAGTACTATCTAGACGAAATAATTTCTGGCATACCTGGCAAATGTATGGCTTTTCTCCAGTATGGATACTCATGTGCATTTTTAGAGTACTATCTAGACTAAATGATTTCAGGCATACCTGGCAAATGTATGGCTTTTCTCCAGTATGGATTCTCATGTGCATTTTTAGAGTACTATCTAGACTAAATGATTTCAGGCATACCTGGCAAATGTATGGCTTTTCTCCAGTATGACTTCTCATGTGCATTTTCAGACGACCAGCTTCACCAAAGGATTTCTGACATAGCTGGCACCTGTATGGTTTTTCACTGGTATGGGTTTTCATATGGCTTTTCAGAGTATTAGCTTCACCAAATGACTTCTGACATAGCTCGCACCTGTGTGGTTTTTCTCCAGTATGGGTTCTCATATGCCTTTTCAGATTACCATGCTGACGAAATAATTTCTGGCATAGCCGGCACTTATGTGATTTTTCTCCAGTATGGGTTCCCATATGCAATTTCAGAGTACTAGCTTCACCAAATGACTTCTCACATAAATGGCACCTGTGTGATTTTTCTCCAGTATGTGCTTTAATGTGCCTCTTCAGATTACCATGTTGGCTAAATGATTTCTGACAAAGCTGGCACATGTATGGTTTTTCTCCATTATGGGTTCTCATGTGATTTTTTAGCTTACTACCTACACTAAATGATTTCCGACATACATGGCACCTGCAAGATTTTTCTCCAGTATGGATTCTCATGTGCATTTTCAGATTACTACCTTGTCTAAATGATTTCTGACATAGTTCGCACCTGTATGGTTTCTCTCCAGTGTGGATTCTCATGTGCCTTTTCAAAGTACTACCTTCACTAAATGATCTCTGACATACATGGCACCTGCAAGATTTTTCTCCAGTATGGGTTCTTATGTGCATTTTCAGATTACTACCTTGTCTAAATGATTTCTGACATAGTTCGCACCTGTAAGGTTTTTGACCGGTATGGGTTTTCATATGGTTTTTCAGATTACCATGTTCACCAAATGACTTCTGACATAGCTCGCACCTGTGTGGTTTTTCCCCAGAATGGGTTCTCATGTGCATTTTCACGGAATGACTACGAGTAAATGATTTCTCACATAGATGGCACATGTATGTTTTTTCTCCAGTGTGGATTCTCATGTGCCTTTTCAAAGTACTACCTTCACTAAATGATTTCTGACATACATGGCACCTGCAAGATTTTTCTCCAGTATGGGTTCTCATGTGCATTTTCAGATTACTACCTTGACTAAATGATTTCTGACATAGCTGGCACCTGTATGGTTTTTCACCGGTATGGGTTCTCATATGGCTTTTCAGATTATCATGTTGACTAAATAATTTCTGACATAGCTCGCACCTGTATGGTTTCTCTCCAGTATGGGTTCTCATATGCCTTTTCAGATGACCATGCTGACGAAATGATTTATGGCATAGCCGGCACCTGTGTGATTTTTCTCCAGTATGGGTTCCCATGTGCAATTTCAGAGTACTACTTTCACCAAATGATTTCCCACACAGATGGCACCTGTATGGTTTTTCTCCAGTGTGGATACTCATGTGCCTTTTCAGAGCGCCACTTACACTAAATGACTTATCGCATAGATGACACCTGTGTTTGCGCATATTCAGAAATCTGTGATAAGCAAATGATTTCAGACTTTTATAGAAGTTGCACTGTTCTTCCCAATATAATGTTCTCGTGTTCGCAATCAGGTTACTCACAAAATCGATTGCATCACTGAATTCTCTTGTATAGTTAACATCCGTTTGGTTTTTACTTGGTTCTCACGTGTATCTTCAATCGTCAGAGCTCTTCAAGACGAAGTTGTCTTATTACTTTGTGAAGCATTTATCGGTGTATTTTAAATCCAATTTACTTTTTTAAAAGTCCTACAATAATTGTTGATGTTGTAGCCTTCCATAAAGCTGCATGGTCCAGTTTATTACATTAATGATGGCTTCCGGTTCACTTGTATTTCAAAAGCCGTGCATCATCTGTTAATAGAAATCATTTTTCGAATAAAATAACGAATTAGCCACTCAGAAAGAAACAATGATAAAACGCTGAAGCCCGTCACACTTTGTAATCCATCACTTCATTACGTTATTGCTTATTATGCTTTTAATCGAAGATAAATTAGTTGACCTTCATAAAAGTTGTAGACAAAAAACCCAGTGTTATATACTTGTTGAAGATCAATGTTTCAACCAATAACTTCACGGTGATAAGTGAAGATTTGACAGAAAGTTGTTTGCACTTTGTAAAAGAAAGTAACATTTCATCTAAAAAAAGTTTAAAACCTATTTCAATAAGGCGAATATCTAAGAATGAGTGAACTCAGTTCATAGATGAGTGAGTTGAGCGTCTAGTAAGTAAAATGTCGAAACACAGTTCAAGTTTAAAAAAAATTATTTCAGCTTGCTTTGCTGGCATGCATGGTTGGTCCATCTATGTGCAAAAAACAAACTGCACTGACCGCAGACTCAGACGGACGCTATACTGCACAAAAGTATTAAAGTGAAAAATTGACAATTTTAAATAACGCTATCCCAAGTCTTCATAGTAGTTCTAAATGAAGCATTGAGTTAAGAATTGGTAAATATTCAAATGTAGTATAATATTGCCATAAAAGATGTGGGTGCTTGTCTGTTTGACGACCACCAAAATTTAAAAAAAATCGATGAAAAATATTTTCTGACGAAATAGACGCTCGATTTATCGCGTGAGGTTCGGATAGGGCTCAGACTAGGCGTCGTGAGGGTCGGTTAGGGTTAGTTTTAGGGTTAGCGCAGTCATTCTGCTGAAATTGAAGCTGGATTGATGAACAATAATTTCAATGAAATACAAGTTATATTGATGAAAAATATGTGTTGACGAAATAAAAGCGGGATTTACCGAACAAATTCTTGCCTAAACAGATCGATTAAAAGAATTATCGGCAAACTAAAAGTTGGATTTATCAAAGATAACAACGCTGCGACGTTAGTTCTTGGCGGTCGGATAAGAAACAAGTACCAATTATGAATTAAACTGGAAAAGAGAAAGACGAAAACACGGAAAACACGAACAAATAATGGCTTTTTCTTATTTAATTTACAATGCAATGTAAATTTAATCGATACATACCATGGGCCAACACTATACTAACATCACCATAGATCGATTTTAATGCTTGGCCCAGCCTTTAAATAAAATATAAAACTATATTATATTCTAAATACGGAGAAACTGAGGCCAGCAACACGAAAGATGGAATGGAAGTTCTATGCTTGCCTGTATTGCAAAGAGTCCTAAAAGAGCCCAAATATAGGCCATTGTCTTTATATGCATGTACGTAAGGCCTACACCACCCACTTCCACCTGTGTTTGTCTTAATAACTCTCTTTGTAAGTGTCTCTCTGTCTCCCTCTCTCCTTCTCTCTCTCGCTCTCTCTAGGCCAGCAACACCAAAGCTCTAATGGAAGTTCTATGCTTACCTGTATGGCATATAGGCCTAAAAGAGCCCATATATAGGCCATTGTCTTCCTATCAGTATAATTAATGCCTGCCCCACCCACTTTCACCTACAGGTGTCCTTGTCTTATTGACTCTCTTTCTCTGTCTCTCTATGTATTTCTGTCTTACTGTCTATCTCTCTATCTTTCTGTCTATCTATCACACTGTCTCTCTCCGTCTCTGTCTGTCTATCTGTCTGTCTGTCTGTCTATCTATCTCACTCTTTCTAAAACGTTTCTAACCAATTCCTCTCTTATATTTAAAAAAAATGAAATGTTTGGGTTTAACGACTCTTTTTCATATCGAAGATGATCAGCGTCGGAGGCAGAGAACAACCTCGTACTCCACGTTTATATTGCGACCGAGTCACCCGCAGTAAAGATCCGAGAAATTAATCTCTGATAAACCGACCGACCGGGAATCGAACCCGGGCCGCCGGCGGGGCGAGCGGGCTACAAACCCACTCGACCACCGAGGATCTCTGTCTTATATTTATTTAGTTCTTTCAATTATATACCAGCAAGACGAAAGTCAGGAAAATAATTACAATGCTCACATGTATTGCAAATAGCCCTTAAATGGGTCAAATGCATGCCATTGTCTTCGTATCAATATGATTAAGACCTGCCCCACCCACTTTCACCTGTGTCCTTGTCTTAATGACTCACTTTCTGTGTCTCTGTATTACTGTCTATCTCTCTATCTTTCTGTCTATCTATCACACTGTCTCTCTCCGTCTCTGTCTGTCTGTCTGTCTGTCTGAATATCTGTCACACTCTCTGTCTAAACGTTTCTAACCAATTCCTCTCTTATATTTATTTAGTTCTTTCATTTATATACCAGCAAGACGAAAGTCAGGAAAATAATTACAATGCTCACATGTATTCCTGATTTTCGTATTGCTGGTATATTTGCAATACATGTGAGCATTGAAATTATTTTCCTGACTTTCGCCTTGCTGAGAGTGTGACAGATATTGAGACAGACAGACAGACAGACAGACAGACAGACAGACAGACAGACAGACAGACAGACAGACAGACAGACAGACAGACAGACAGACAGACAGACAGACAGACAGACAGACAGACAGACAGACAGACAGACAGACAGACAGACAGACAGACAGACAGACAGACAGACAGACAGACAGACAGACAGACAGACAGACAGACAGACAGACAGACAGACAGACAGACAGACAGACAGACAGACAGACAGACAGACAGACAGACAGACAGACAGACAGACAGACAGACAGACAGACAGACAGACAGACAGACAGACAGACAGACAGACAGACAGACAGACAGACAGACAGACAGACAGACAGACAGACAGACAGACAGACAGACAGACAGACAGACAGACAGACAGACAGACAGACAGACAGACAGACAGACAGACAGACAGACAGACAGACAGACAGACAGACAGACAGACAGACAGACAGACAGACAGACAGACAGACAGACAGACAGACAGACAGACAGACAGACAGACAGACAGACAGACAGACAGACAGACAGACAGACAGACAGACAGACAGACAGAGACGGAGAGAGACAGTGTGATAGATTTACTAAAAGTTTCTATGTATGTCGGAAAAGCACGGAAACGGAATGGTGTTTTCAGGAATGGAACTGTTTTCGTGTTGCTGTCTTTACCTAGGTGAATTACCTCTCATAAATAATAACAAAATATATTTTTTTCGTGGGGGTGGTGTAGATGCAATTATTCCTCTGACGCATCGGCATGAAACTCCGATGCACTGTCCGCTCTGTAGTAGGGAGCGCCTCTGAGTAGAGATTCTCAAAGGGCGGTATCGAATTGAAGGAAATAAAATAATATATAAGCAGGTGGATTAACCAAAAGGTTTTTCTTATATAAAAACAGGAATAGTTTTAAGAAAAATCCTTGCACAGAATGATAGCCTAGCCTAGAGACCGAATTTGTGAAGATAATTCCCGAAAAAATGAAACAAACCTCTGTTAGTTTAAATAACATCAAAAAAGAGCCATTACCAAAAAAATAATGCAACACAATGAACGAACGTTTAACAACATTCTGTTGTTCGTCGGAATGAATTTCGCCACGAACTGAATCGCACAGTCACTATCTTCAACACAAAATGGCGTGCGATGAAAGTGACTCGCTGTAACGACGTGAGAGCATTAGTTTTTAAATGGATGTCCTGCCATCTGGCGAATATACTTTAACGTTGTAGTTTCTGTTTAGCAACTCTGTTATTCCTTAATACACTTTGGCTCTGTGTCTTAACAAATAGCATCGGCGTCGCCCTCCTGCTTTTATCCAGGCTTGAGACTGGCACTGTCATAATGCAACCAGTGGGGTAGTTACACTTTAACGTGCTGCCCCAATTAAGACTCTGATAATTATACATGTATGGATACTTTATTAACCCTTATAGGGTAACCGGGGGGTAAAAAATAACCCCCAGTCTACTTTTTTTCGTATAATTTTTTGAATGAAAGAAAATAGACTTGTGCTTTTGTGACTTTTCCTAAATATGTTTTTTCTTCACAATGTCGTTTTCAGCTGTGCCACATTGCACTGCCACCTAGCGGCAGACTAGTGTGAAAAGTAAGGTTTCATATTCTAGTAGGCTACTGGATAAATCATTTCTACACTATGTAGGCGTAAGCATAGTAGTTGATAGAACTGAATTGTTGGAGACATGTGGTTCTTGTATTCTTGCATATGAATTAGCCATTCTTTGCTGTATGATTTCTATTTCAGGTTGCATTATATTAGTTTAGTTTACTTAGGCCTACTTTTGCATAAAGCTATCGAAAGAAATAGGTGATTACAACGCCACAAAAGGCGCCGTGGACTCATTCGACCAGGAAATAAAGGGATATACTTGAAGTTACAGGACCAGAAGATGGCCTCTTCTATTTCTTGGTTGATGCAGCAGCGCTCAACGCATATATCATAATTATAGAAGTTGCAGAATCCAACATGGCGAGATCACGCACATTCAGTGGGCCTACTTTTGGACAAGCGCCGTGTGTTCCTGCCAGATTTGGTCATGAGCTAATCAGACCGCTTATAATCACGAGCTATTATTTTAATTCAATAGCCTATTTTTTGCTCATTACGTTCAACAATGTCCTTGTCTATCAGATAAAATTAACAGGACCTAAATTGGTCACACATTTCCATAGATTTGACGAAAATAAAATGGGGGTAATTTTTTACCCCCCGGTTACCAACAACTATAACCGAAAAGGGGTTACCCTATAAGGGTTAAGTATTTATTTCTTGCATTTGCTATATAGCCCATTCACTATCACTGATCAGAGTCGCTCCAGACTACAGCGCTGACACTGAGTTAGAGTTTCACGCCAATTCGCACGAGAAATTGCACGTGAATGACTTGATCAAAGTTCCTACTCGACGGCCTGAGATGGAATTGATCCTGGAACCCTCCAGCTTCAAGCTAACGAACCTGAATGCTGTGTCACGACAACTGGTCCACCGACAACTCATCCAAGAAATATTGATTCATCGACAAATGGGTTCGCCAAATAAGAAACGCTAAAAGGCTGATCCTATACATAAACTCGATTTAAAAATTCTGACATCTGGCCAAGATATTAGCTAGTAAACTATTGGGCTTAGGTTTACACAGTTAAACGACCAGCTGTCAAATTTGAGGATTCAAGGATTTTATGACAAGTGCACAGTAATCATAATAATGAGTGAACTGAAATAATTAGGTCTATAAGCTAATAAGATATGAAGCGTGAAAAAATACACGAAGCAACTGGATAATTATTGTGTGAGAATGGCTTTGACTGTTCTTCTTTAGCATTTATCTTAATATCCATAGGTCATGAAGAATTATTTATTTATAGATCATGTGTAGCCTATTCACATCTATATGATCTAACATATGCTGTGGCATCACGGGCATCGAGGCCATGCTAACAGCAGCACAGCTCCGCTGGACTGGTCACGTTGTACGCATGGCCGACTCACGGATCCCGAAACAAGTCTTCTACGGTCAGCTTGCACATGGCACCCGAGCACAGGGAGGCCAATACAAGCGTTACAAAGACATCCTGAAAGCCAACCTGAAAAAGTGCAGCATATCGGCTACCGATCTGGAGGGATTAGCAGCAGAGCGATCGGAATGGCGCGGTACATGCAACGAAGCGACAGAGACATTTGAACTCCAAAGGATAGTGCAGCTCAAGCAAAAACGGCAGCTGCGTAAAGCAAAGAAACAACGTGCTGAACGTGACCAGACTTGACAGTCCAGGACTGGAACTTTTATCACGTCGTGAGATCCGTCGCATCGACGGCTCAGTCCATCATCATCATCATATGATCTAACAATATTAGGCTATATTTGAACGATGAATCATTTCAGGCACAGCCTCCGTTTCCCGGTTAGGGTGTTATTTTCTGTGGATATAATTCTGTGTGTACAAACGTCGGTTATATCGTTCACGATGCCTAGTGTCATTTTATTTGATTCACATTTAGAATGATCGGTAGTACTATTAGGCTACATACAGCCAAGATGTTTTCCATGTCAATAGCAGAAACCATGTCACCGTGTGGAATTGGTGTAGACACATTATCAACCTAGAGATGTAAAAAACATGTTTTTTTGGCGTTGAAATATTTCAATGAAATATTTCAGTTTTATTTGAAATATTTCAGTTTTTTTTGAAACATTTGAAATTATTTTTGTCTTTACATTTTACAACTAATTACAACCATAATAACAGTTTATTTATTTCTCATATTACATATTATATGCATTATTGTGTTAGTGATGACCATCCTCGAGATACTCAATTTATTTCTAATTAATACCTGTTTTTAAGGACTTTTATGAGAGTTACATTATATGTTGAAACCTGAAAAACATATTTTATTCGCCAAATGTCACAAATTACAGTTTGATCTAATAAAGTAGATGTTATTGTTCATTGTTATGCTTAACATTTATTATTATTCACTTGTTTTGTCATAAATGAAATAAATGTGATTTTAGCTAAATTCTGCTAGCCTAGGACACAGACAATCGCATGGGCGCCCACATAAATTTTTGAAGGGGGGGGGCAAAAATTTTTCCATGATCAGTTACCGTCAATGTTTTAGTAGCAAGTGCTTGAAAAATGCAAAGCTGGAAATTAAGAGCACAAGTATTTTTCAATGAGGTTTCTTAATGCAAATTTTTCAGTTTCATTTTGTGTATCAGCTTTAATATGAATAGTTTCTTTAGTGCGAAGAAATTCAAAAATAATTTTTTTTAAAGTAGATGTTGAAAGTGGGTTTCTGAAGCGGCGCTGTAATATTATGAGTCCATTGAATGAATGAATAAGTGAACCAGAAAATAGGTGTCAGTTTTCAAGGTGCAAGTGTTCCTCTATAGTTACTTCTATTGATACTTAATTTTCTGCAATTGTGAAAGGTTGCATGACAGCGAGATTCCAATTAAGTAAGCCATAATCGATAGAAAAATACTTTTTGCAAGGGTGCCTGCTAGAGAGTTAATAGTCAATGGTCACTGTTCCAGCTTTTAACAAGATGTTGATAATGCAAGGCAGAAAATTAAGAGCGTGTTTATATCTACAGAGATTTCTAAACATAGATTTTTGACTTTCACTGTATGTATCATTCGTATCATTAGTGCTTTAATGGTATCATTAGTGCTTTAATGCGTAGAAATGTGTTAAAAACCCAGAAGTAGTAGTTATAAAAATTAGTTTCCATTTTCCAGGGGGGGGGGCAAGTGCCCCCCTTGCCCCTATGTGCGGGCACCCATGGTCAATCGTATAGAATTCGAAACACTTTAGTGACTTTACAAGACAAATTATAAATCACAAATACTATGTCAACTAGACTCAATAATAATCCGGCAAACAAAATTTTACAAAAAGTTCTAAGAATAGAACTTAGAACACAAACATAAATAGTATTATAGTACTATCAGTCAGACAGAGTAAACCATCATTAATAGTAATTATACTGCTAAAATCTGTCAGTTACAAGATTTCCTCATTGTTATTCATCATCGTTCATGTCATCATCTTTGTTGTCATCGTCAACTAGAGTTGTAAAAAAAACATAGATGTAAAAAAAAGGGGTTTTTTGCCGTTGAAATATTTCAAAAAAAACTGTCAGAAATGAAATATTTCAAATGAAATATTTCACGCTCACATCACTATATCAACCTCATTATGAGAATTATTTTTATAAACATTTTATGATGTAGCATCATCAAGATCATTATCGGGAGCATTTTTATAACTCTAACTGGTAATATTTAGCTTCATGATTAATATTAGGAGGAACATCATTCGGCAAAACTCCGAACTCCGGTCCCAAATTATATCACAGCATTTTTCTCACCGTCACTTCACAAACCGTTCACCGACTACTAAATATTGTAATTGGCGCACAGAATTTGCAGATAACTGCCGAAAACGATTCGTCTAACGACAACTGGTCTACTGACCAATGATCTAGCGCTTGAGAAATGGAAGTTGGATGACAGTTTTTAGAGGTGAAATGAAGGTTGGATTGACGAAAAAACGCAAGAGAAATGGAATCTGGATGATTATTCTTTTACAGGTGAAATAGAAGCTGGATTGACGAAAATAACGCATAATAATTAAAAGCTGGACGAAGGTATTTCTAGATCTGAAATAGAAGCTGGATTGACAAGGAAACCGCTGAAATAATGGAAGCTGGATGAGGCCATTTTTATATCTGAAATTGAAGCTGGATGAAAATAACGCATAATAATTAAAAGCTGGACGAAGGTATTTCTAGATCTGAAATAGAAGCTGGATGAAAATAACGCATAATAATTAGAAGCTGGACGAAGGTATTTCTAGATCTGAAATAGAAGCTGGATTGATAAGGAAACCGCTGAAGTAATGGAAGCTGGATGAGGCCATTTTTATATCTGAAATTGAAGCTGGATGAAGGATTGAAGGTATTTTTAGATTTGAAGTAGAAATGGGTGCATGTTGCAATGATGTTGGAATACATTCAGGAATGAAAATCATCAATCCAGCTTCCATTTAAGCTATAAATGTACTGGTAAACAAAATGGCCTCAATACTGACGTCATTCTATACAAAGGTGGGTAAGTAAGCATTGGAGAAGCATATCTATGTGATAAGCCATGCGAATTAATTTGGGACCGGAGTTCGGAGTTTTGCCCATCATTCTTAGGAACGCTATTCAGGACAAAATGGTAATCTTTGATCACACATTGATTGTATAGTTTATTGACCAAAACATAACATCCGATAGTTCATCTATTTTGAATATGCCAATTAATTTCAAATACTTAATAAATGATCTAATGCAATGACAAAAAGCGAAGCATCTATCAACTGCTTAAATAGTCCAGACGATGTAAAGCATGCGATTGTCTTGAGTCTAGTAGAGAAATATTTATACAGCTAACTTAACTTGATGTCTAAGAACAGAGAAAACGGACATACAGTTTTAGTGTCTCATTGGCAACATCATTTGAATGAAAGTAATTCAAAGTTACGACACACGTATGCACGGAATATATGTATCTGGGTTTCCAAACTTCTCTCGAATTAGAATGGCTTTTTTGGAAGCATGTGCAATTACAATTCAACACAGTCCGAAAGTAATTCATGTGACAGAAAATAAGCCATGCGGTGGAGAAAATCGATGGCTTCTCTCGAATTAGAATGGCTTTTTTGGAAGCATGTGCAATTACAATTCAACACAGTCCGAAAGTAATTCATGTGACAGAAAATAAGCCATGCGGTGGAGAAAATCGATGGCTATAACAATGATTCAGAAATTCATTCTCTGTTTCAAGCAATTCATCACAGATTCCACATCCAAAATATTTTAACAAATTCGCTGTTGTATCCACATAACATTTGAATTTCCTAATAGTCGGACAGTCGTCATCTTTAATGTTCTGCAATGACCATGCAACTCCAAGAGAATATGGACAAATGTTGGTTGAGAAATTGGTAGTTGGTTCCTCAATAACATTACTAATAACTTCAGTTGGAATTGGAGGATCTTGTCCCTGAGTTCTTATGAACTGTTTCATTGAAGAAAACTTCCTGGTACATAATTTCTTGCATGAGAAGTGCATCTCGGTTGTATGAATTCTTTGGTGAGTCTTTAGATCTCCACAATAAGTGAATCCTTTATGGCAAACCTCACACGTATATGGCTTTTCGCCAGTATGGATTCTCATGTGCATTTTCAAACTACCACCTTGATTAAATGATTTCAGACAGAGCTGGCACCTGTATAGTTTTTCTCCAGTGTGGATTCTCAAGTGCTTTTTCAGATTACCATTTAGACTAAATGATTTCTGACATAGCTGGCACTTATATGCTTTTTCTCCAGCATGTGCTATCAAGTGCTTTTTCAGATTACCATTTTGACTAAATGATTTCTGACATAGCTGGCACTTATAAGGTTTTACTCCAGTATGGATTCTCAAGTGCTTTTTCAGAGCACTACTTCTACTAAATGATTTCTCACATAGATGGCACCTGTATGGTTTTTCGTCATTGTGTATTCTCATGTGCATATTCAAATTACATTTTATTTTAAATGATCTGTGGCATAGCTGGCACCAGAACGGTTTTTCTCCTGTACCGGTATGGATGCTCATGTGCCTTTTCAAAGCACTACCTACACTAAATGATTTTTGACAAAACTGGCACCTGTATGGCCTTTCTCCTGTATGGGTTCTCATGTGAATTTTCAGGTTACCACTTTGACTATATGATCTCTGGCATAGCTTGCATCTGTATGGCTTTCGCCAGTATGGGTTTGCAAGTGCATTTTCAGATAACCGTCTACTCTAAATGATTTCTGACATAGCTTGCACCTGTATGGTTTTTCTACTGTATGGGTTCTCATGTGCGTTTTCAGAGTACTACTTTGACTAAATGATTTCTCACATAGCTGGCACCTGTATGGTTTTTCACCAGTATGGATTCTCATGTGGATTTTCATATGACCATGATCACTAAACAATTTCTCACATAGCTGGCACCTTGTCTTCTTGTATGGTTTTTGACCAGTATGGATTCTTAAGTGCTTTTTCAGATTACCATTTTGACTAAATGATTTCTGACATAGCTGGCACTTATAAGGTTTTACTCCAGTATGGATTCTCAAGTGCTTTTTCAGAGCACTACTTCTACTAAATGATTTCTCACATAGATGGCACCTGTATGGTTTTTCGTCATTGTGTATTCTCATGTGCATATTCAAATTACATTTTATTTTAAATGATCTGTGGCATAGCTGGCACCAGAACGGTTTTTCTCCTGTACCGGTATGGATGCTCATGTGCCTTTTCAAAGCACTACCTACACTAAATGATTTTTGACAAAACTGGCACCTGTATGGCCTTTCTCCTGTATGGGTTCTCATGTGAATTTTCAGGTTACCACTTTGACTATATGATCTCTGGCATAGCTTGCATCTGTATGGCTTTCGCCAGTATGGGTTTGCAAGTGCATTTTCAGATAACCGTCTACTCTAAATGATTTCTGACATAGCTTGCACCTGTATGGTTTTTCTACTGTATGGGTTCTCATGTGCGTTTTCAGAGTACTACTTTGACTAAATGATTTCTCACATAGCTGGCACCTGTATGGTTTTTCACCAGTATGGATTCTCATGTGGATTTTCATATGACCATGATCACTAAACAATTTCTCACATAGCTGGCACCTTGTCTTCTTGTATGGTTTTTGACCAGTATGGATTCTTAAGTGTTTTTTCAGGGCACCACCTTCTCTAAATGATTTCTCACATAGCTGACACCTGTATGGTTTTTCACCAGTATGGATTCTCATGTGCTTTTTCAGACTACCACCTTGACTAAATAATTTCTCACACAGCTTGCACCTGTATGGTTTTTTACCAGTATGGATTCTCATGTGGATTCTTCTCTTAATTGAAATCATTTGTTAAGTCAAGTAAAGAATTATTCACGCAGAAAGACACAATGACGAAAAGCTGAAGCTACTAAAACTTTGTATTCCAGCAATTCAAAGCGTTATTACTTTTTATGCTTTTTACCTTAGTCCTTCCCGTGCAGCTCTGCACATCGGGCAACGCAGCTTCTCCATTCCGCTCTGTCTCTTAAATGCTTTTAGTAGTAGATAAATTAGTTGACCTTCACAAAAGTTGTAGAAAGAAATGTCCAGTACAGATCACTTGATGAAGATCAAGGTTTCGATGGAGAAGTGAAGATTTGACACAAACTTGTTTGTCTCCACTTGCACTTTGTAAAAGAAGGGTCAGTAACATATCAATTCTAAAATAAAATTGTAAAACATACTTCATTACTGCCCATAACTCATAATGATTGACCTCAGTTCATAGTTGACTAATTTGAGCGTCTAGTTAGTTACAATGGCAAAACACAGACTACACAGTTCAAGTTCTTTAAATCTAATATTATGCTTGAGTGTTTGCCTGCCTAAAAACTGCAATAACCCCAGACTCAGAAGAACGCCATTATACAAACAAGTGAACTAAAAAATGGCAATTCTAAATCACGTTATCCCAATTCATCATAGTAGTTCGAAATGCCGCATCTAGTTAAGAATTTGTAAATTTATATACTCACGGAGTATAATATTATGTCATAGAAGATATGAATTACAGCTCATAAATTAAAAAACGAAATATCTTATTCCGTAGGGTGGGCGGTGGTGTATTTGCCTCGGAGCCGGGAGGTTACTGGTTCGAATCCCTATCAGGCCGCCATGTAGGGACATTGAGGAAGTCTTTCACTCGCAATTATCGCGTGAAACACTGATGCTCAGTCCGGAGTGTAGTCAGGTGCGCCTCTGAGTAGCGATGCTTGAAGGGCGCTATATAAATAAAGAAATCACTAGGTCTAAATATATACGCATGTCCATTGATGAAAAGGTTTTTTTTAACTAGAAGCCGGAACGATTTTAAAATAAACAAATAGGAATTTGTGAAGACAATTCTCGAAAATACAAAGCAAGCCTGCTATTTGAAATAACTTTACCATGAAGCTATTATAAAACAAATAGTGCATGACAAGGATCTAAAGTCTAACCACATCTGGTGATCTGTTATTCGTAGGAATGATTTTCTCTACGATATGATTCCTACAGTAATTACTGTCTTCAACACAAAATGGCGAACGATGAAAGTGACTCGCTGCAACAGCGTGACAGCATTACTTTTCATATGATTATCCTGTCATCTACCGAATAAACATTAATGTAGTTGTTTCAGTTGAACGATGCTGTGTGGTAGCCTAACTTCAACTTTAAAGACCATTAGAGTCGTCCTCCTTTTTTATCCAGGCTTCGGACTGGCACTGACAGAGTGAAATCAGTGGTGGAATTACAGTTTAACGTGATGCCCCAATTAAGACTTCGTTCTAGAATAGAACCCTTTGCTTTTCCTTAGCGGCTGGGCCAAATTAAAGGTAGGCTGAACTAGATCAGATGGGGGAAATGGGTATGAATCGCCACTAATTGAAGTTGGGACTTTGCAGTGTTTCCAAGTTGCATTAATTGTGATCATTGTAATTGCTAGCGTTATTAATAATTTTTTCCGGTTATTTTATGTTGATAATTAAATAGTTTAATTGTACATTATGAGTGTTAGTTGTCGTACGTCACCGGCATTTGTGGAGCACCTGTATAGTATACAGATAACGATTGGAGATCAAGGGCATCAAGCTGATCTAGCTTGCAGTCTGTAGCAGAGATAGTGTCCGACCGCAGGGATTCCAAGTTGACAGACATGTGAGGGGAAACGAAGTCCCTAGGCATCCCTCAAGGGGAAGTGAATACGATACTTGAACTCGCTGTAGAGTCACAAACGAACCCTGACCGCAGTTAGTATGTGTTACTATAGCTCAGCGGTTGTCGGCAGATCACTGACCGGGCCTTTACACTCGAGCCATAGCCTGTCCTGTTAACTGTAAGATGGGTGATTACGGCCTAATTCCTAGGGTGGACCCTAAGGTTCTAAGGCGAGGCGATGCACCTTTGAGGACGGAGGTACAAGTTACTTCAGGTCTAAAAAGGGGTTCGCGACAGTACAACAACCTGGAATGGACTTCCCTTGACTATGTGACACCTCCCAAGTTGTTTTCAATTTAAAAAACTGTTGAAGGCTGTTTTCTCCCCTTGATCTCGGCCGGGAGCTCCTCTGAGTATGTACCTTGAAGGGCGGTACATATTTTCAAGATGCTTTCCATGTCTATATCAGTGAATAGACTACAGAGAGGTGTTTGTGCATCAAGCCATAAAGATTAATTTTAGGAACTTGTCCAGTTTAAAGTTTTGGAAACTACGAGCAGGCCTACCTTGAAGTTAAGTGTTTATGCATCTAAATAAATCTGAAAACAACAGAGAAAATGAACCTAACGTTTTTAGTGTCTCATCAACAAAAATAGCATAACTTTATTCTGAAAGAAATTGCTACAAACGACATACATACATGCATTATATGTGATATGTATTATGTATCTGGAACTTCAAACTTGTCTTGGATTACAATTTAGCTTTTCTTGTAACTTTGTAAGTATTATGCAATTGCCAATCACAATTCAACACAGGTCAGCAAATAAGTCACAGGGTGGAGAAAATCGATGTTTATAACAATGCTCCAGAAATTCATTCTGCGTTTCAAGCAATTCGTCACAAATGCCACATCCAAAAGATTTTGATAAATTCGCTTTTGTATCCACAGAACAGTTGACACTGCTAGTAAACATAGAGTCCTCATCTTTAATTTTCTGCAAAGGAAATGCAATTCCACCATTATCTGGACAAATGTTTTTTGAGAGACTGTTATTTGGTTTGTCAACAAAATCCCTATTGGCTTCTATTCGAATTGGAAGATCTTGTCCCTGGCTACGTCCGTGGAGTTTAAACTGTTTCACTGAAGAAAACTTCCTGGCATAAAATTTATTGCTTGCAAGTCGCTTCCCGGTTGAATGAGTTTTTTGGTGCACATTTAGATTTCCACATTGTGTGAATCCTTTATAGCAAACTTCACTCGTGTATGGTTTATCACCAGTATGAATTCTCATGTGATTTCTCAGAGTACTATGAAAACTAAATGATTTCTGACATAGCTTGCACATGTACGGTTTTTCTCCAGTATGGATTCTAATGTGGATTTTCATATTACCACATTCACTAAATGATTTCTGACATAAGTGGCAACTGTATGGTTTTTCTCCAGTATGGGTTCTCATGTGCCTTTTCAGATCACCACCTCGACCAAACGACTTCTGACACAAATGGCACTTGTAAGGCTTTTCTCCACTATGGCTTCTCATGTGATTTTTCAGATTACTACATGTCCTAAATGATTTTTCACATGGGTGGCATCTGTATGATTTCTCTCCAGTATGTGTTTTCATGTGCATTTTCAGATTACCACCATTACTAAATGATTTCTGACATACCTTGCAGCTGTATGGCTTTTCTCCAGTATGGATTCTCATGTGGATTTCAAGACTACCATTGTGACTAAAGGATTTCTGACACACCTGACAACGGTATGGTTTTTCTCCAGTATGGATTCTCATGTGCGATTTCAGAGAACTACCTACACTAAATGATTTCTCACATAGCTGACACTTGTATGGCTTTTCACCAGTATGGATTCTCATGTGCATTCCCAGATACCTGCCTTGACTAAATGATTTCTCACATAGCTGGCACCTGTATGTTTTTTCTCCAGTATGGGTTCTCATGTGCCTTTTCAGATAAATGAATTTACTAAATGATTTATCACATAGGTGACATCTGTATATTTTTTCTCCAATATGTTCTATCATGTGGATTTTCAGATGTCTGTGATTAACAAATGATTTCAGACATATCTGGCAGTTGCACAGTTCTTCCCCCATATCTGTTCTCGTATTCGCAATCAGGTTACTCACACAATCAATTGTATCACTGCTTTCTCCAGTCAGATGACAACCTTTAGCGTACCTGTTCTGACAGAATTAACAAGCGTTTGGTTTTTACTTGATTCTCGTGTGCATCTCCAATCATCAGAGCTCTTCAAGACAAAGTTGGGACATGACTTCGTGAAGCATTAATTGGTCTGTTTTTTTCTGGATGCAATTTACTTTATAAAAAGTTCTAGCAAATCTTGATGTCATACCGTTCCAAAACAGCATGGTCTAATGTCTTAAATTAATGATGGCTCCATTTCACTTGCATTTGAAAAGCCTACAAGAACGAATCATGCTTCATCTGTTAATAGAAATCAGTTTTCGAGCATAGGAAAGAATTAGTCATGAATGCAGGATGACACTGAAGATATTCAATCGGTGTATTCCAGAACTCCTTTACGTTTACTGTTTACAACGATGAATTTGTTGACCTTCATAAAAGTTGTAGACATAATCATCCAATCATCCAGTATAATGTTCTTGAAAAAGATCAATGTTTCAAGTGAGAAGTGAAGACTTGACACAAAGTTGTTTGTCTCCACACACACTTTCTAAAAATTGGTCAGCAACATTTCAATTCGAAAATATAAAAATCACTTCATTACTGTTAATAACTGCAGAATGTGTGTTCTCAGTTTGCAGTTGAGCATCTACCGGTGTTTAGTTACAGTGGCAATGCACAGTTCAAGTTTAAAAAATCTAATATCCTGCTTGCATATTTGCCTGCCTAAAAATGTTGCTACATACATAGAAGCTGGACTGATGAAACGAATTTTTGACTAACTGGTAGATGAAAATAGTTGTTAGCTAAATAGAAGCCGGATCGTTAAAAGCGTGTATGCGCGTCACTGAAATAATTCCGAAATTAATTCGGGTGAATTAAAATTATAGTACCGAAAAGGGTCTATAAATATTACGTCACAAAAGATATGAATTCAAACTATTGAATGACGCGATTGACACAATTGAAACAATTTCGGACGCTAAAGGAGAACATTACCAATATTCATGCCTAATTAGAGCTGGACTATTAATTTTGGTCAGCACACCTGAAAATGTAAGGGTCGTCCTGGCACTTCATTTGGAAAAGTAAGGGGCGTCCAGGCACTTCTTTTTTACACTTTTAGCACTGAGCTGGATTGATCATGATGAAAATGTTGGCAATCCTGGGAACGGCGGTCGTAAATTCGGATGGCAGTCGTAAATTCCGAAACACTGTTTTCAGTGTTGAAATAATTGATGTCAATCTCGTCATTCAATAGTTGCTATCCAACTTCTATTTAGATAACAATTTTTTCGTCAATCCAGCTCCAGTTAGGCAAGAACATTTTCATCAATCCAGCTTCAATTTCAGCAGAATGACTGCACTAACCCTAGAACTAACCCTAACCGACCCTCACGACGCCTAACCTGAGCCCTAACCGACCCTCACGCGCTAAATCCCGCTTCTATTTCGTCAGTAAATATTTTTCATCGAATTTATCAATTTTAAACGGCGAGACGCGTAAAACACGGAGCTGAAAACACGGACTATATACACAATATAAAAACAGTGTTTCGGAATTTATGACCGCCGTTCCCAGGATTACCAAAATGTTCTTGCTTAAATTGGAGTAGGATTCATGAAAAATAATTGTCATCTATACAGAAGTTGGATAGCAACAATTGAATGACGAGATTGACATTAGGCTAATAATTTCGGAGGCTAAAGTGAAACGATCAGTTAAACCCTGAGAATATAATATCGGATGCTACCATTGAAACCACTGAAATAATTTCGGACGCTTAAGCGAACAATTACCGGTAAACATGTAGTTTAGCATCGTAAATTATTTTCACGCTTATAATGAGTAAAAAAACGCAGCAAATTATTCCTAACAGCGTATAGTTGACCAACTCATCAAACCGCATACTTAAAATTTGTTAGGAACAAGAATATTGACATAAAATGGGCTTTTAAAATGCCTCATTTCCCATGCGAAATCGCCGCTCGAATCGCCATTGAACCACAACATATGACCGGAAGTTGGGGTATGCGCCTAAACCATCGACGTGTACGTCAAAATTTCGGTCCTAATTTCAAAATGATAAATGGAAGCTGGATCACGGTATTTCTAGATCTGAAATAGAAGCCGGATTAATGAAAAAACGCTTAAGTAATGGAAGCTGGATGAGGGTTTTTAATATCTGAAATAGAAGCTGGATTGACGAAAATCACGGGCGAGAAATGGAAGCTGGGTTAACAAAAATATTCTATCTTAAATTGGAGCTGGATTGATGAAAAATAATTGTTATTGAAACAGAAGTTGGATTCATAAATCAACCGATGCAATTAAAAAAGACGGACTTTTACTTACTTACTTATTTATTTTTGCGTGCTGTCGTATTGCACACTTGCCGCACGCAACTTCCGGAACGGGTCATAATTGAATAACAACTTCGATTGGCGATTTGTTGTGATCAAATATTACAATTTTTCAATCGATTTCCTTCTTTTTAATAAATTCTAAGTATAATAATACATCAGTTAGGCAATAGCACGTTGGCAGAAATATTTTAAGACTTTTTTCTGCTATTATAAACGTGAGAATAATTTACGATGCTAAACTACACGTTTACCCAATTACGCAATATTATTTGAAATAACGCAATCAATCAAACAAATAGTGCATGGCAAAGAACTAGCGTCTAACAACATATGGCCGACTAGTGTTCGTCGGAATGAATTTCTCCACGATCTGGTTTATTCTGTCCTCAGCAAAAATGGCGAGCGATTAAAGTGACTCGCTGCAGCGATGCGAGAACATTAGTTTGCAAAGGATGTTCTGCCCTCTAGCGAATATGGGAAAGCGAATACATTTTAGCGTAGTAATTTCAGTTTAAAGACGCAGTCTTTTAACAAAACTATTATCGTTGCCCTCCACCTTTCAACATCTTTGGACTGTTAGTGGAAGAGTTGAAACAGTGGCGGAGCTGCACTTCAACGTGCTGTCCCAATTATATTTATTTATTTCTCTTGAAAGTAAATTCCCGTGTCCGCCCTTTAGTCGGGACCGCCTCATTGTTTGTATGTGCACTTGTTATAGCGCCCCTTCAATCTCCCTACTCAGAGGCGCTCCCGAATGCAGAGCGTACACTGCATCGGAGTTTTGCGCCGAAGCGCTGAGCAATTGTGAGTGAAGGACTTGCCCAAGGTCCTTACGCAGCGAGGTGGATTCGAACCTCGAACCTTCCGGCTCCAAGGCAACGACGCCACCACTACACCACCGCGCCCCACTCATAGTAGCGAGTAGCTTGAAGGGAGCTATATGAATAGAGAAATAAATAGATAAACAGGTGGATTGATTGAAATGTACAGAAGCTGCATTTTAAAAAAAATAGAAGCCGAGACATCAAAACGATTTGTTTCTGGGGCGTAACAACAACAACAACTAGTCCACAGACAACTGGTTGAATGAGAAATAGAAGCTGTATGAAGTTTCTTTATTTATGAAAATAACCATTTTGTCGATGGACCAATATTTCGTGGGCCAGTTGTCGGTGGACCAGTAACTGGATTGTTTCTCTGTTGTGCGTGAACCAGCTGTCGTGGAACCTTTGCAGATGATGTGCTGTCAAAAACAATTTAACGTAATGGTTCCAGTTTAACGACACAGTGTGCTGACAAAGACCATTAGCGACGCCCTCCTCCTTTATACATGGTTGGAACTGGCACTGGCAGAGTGCAACCAGTGGCGGAGTAACATTTCAATAGTTTGCCCGAATTGAGACTACATAGTACACACACACACACACACACACACACACACACACACACACACACACACACACTCACGCACACACACACACGCACACACACATATATGTAATATATATACATGTATACATGTATAATTATGTGACCCACTACATGAAAAGGTACCATAAGTCGGGTTTGGAGTTATTATGCCTTCACAAACCAGCTAAGTGAGCTGAACATTTTGCTGAAAACCAGATCAAAATTGGATGATAAATGACCGACTTATAATGATGTTCATGAAAAAGTTGCCCCTTATTTCCATCGATGAGTATCGTGGGGTCTTGCACACTGGGAGCGCTTTTGAGTGATTTATCCTACAACAGGTTCACAACCAATTCTCAGTGATGTCTATTATGTAATATTATCAGTGTTATTAACTTAAAAGTCCTTTTCACCTGCTGCTAAAAATACCAAGAACTCAAATTTGATAATAAAATTTTTTTCCCTCCACGTCTTTATGCGCGATTTCTCGCGAAACTGTACGCCGACTTATGGTACCTTATCATATAGCGGGACACATATATATATATATATATATATATATATATATATATATATATATATAAGACGCACTGATATTTTATACAAAAGCAATGCCAACATAGATATACAGTAATCTCTTAAAAAGCACACCTTGCTGGCCGATTTCCGGTGGTGCCCATGCACAGGCGGGCCTCGCCTGTCACATTTCTGGTGGTGATAAGCGCTCACGGGCCTCGCAGAGTCGACGCCCATGAGCTTTACCCCCTCCTTTACTCTAATCTAGGTTCAATTTAACTTTTATATTCGTCACATTTTTATTATGAATCTAAGTTTTTATAGAAGCACGAGTTGTTTTTCGTTCATTCAACTTCTATTTCATCAAGAATATTTTTATCAATCCAACTTCTATTGATGCAAGAATTATTTTTATTAATCCAGCTTGGTCCAGGCAAAAAACATCGTCGTTACGCACCGAATCGTCCGCTCCGCATGGTCGTAGGCCTACTTCGAATTGCCCGCACACCCATGCATTGATATGCAGCATTGGTATGATAAGTTTACATAATTGTGCACCGCAAACGAGCTGTGCCGCTGGTTCGACCATGGGCGGAGTTTGGTTTCAGTTCATGTGGGACTCAAAATAACTTGAATTTTGGGGCGGAGATTATGTCCAGAACGAGCGGCGCCGACAATTTTCCATCGACCAATACACCATTTTTCCCGTAAAGAAACTGATGACTTTTTTAGTCCTCAGGTCGAAATCTTCTGAAAATATAGGCCTACCGTTATTTCCCGTCTAAACAGTTTTTGCGCACCTACTTAGGGGCTTAGACTCCTTCCGGTCCTTTTTCCCGTTGAACATGTTTTGGGGAGGGGACTTCTTGGGGCTAAAAAAAACCTCCGCTCTCGGGTTCAAGCACTCAAGGCCTATACAGTGTCAGATTCGAATAAGCGCGGTCATAATTAGGCCTATGGGTGACAGAGTGCAACAACGATGTGCAGGCTTTCACAGCGGACGACATCGCTATAAAAATAACTCAGCATAATTGACTAGAAGTGACGTAGCGGATCAAACTCTGGTGGATATACATTGTAATATAGAAGTGCGATCGATATCAACGAACGCGGATAGCGGCTATACATCTGCAACATGGTGTGTAAGTTTATGTTCGCGTGTATATTCATTTAATTATTATCCTGCAAGGACGTAGGCATAGGCGCAATCACGTCCTAAAAGTTGAGGGGGACCATAATGAATCACGTCCTAAAAGTTGGGGAGACCATACTAATAAAGTTAGGGGACCACTCAAAAGTTGGGGGGGACGCGTCCCGTGGGTCCCATAGGGTGGTTGCGCCTATGGACGTAGGGTTGGTATGTTAACACGTGCTGTACGTGGTATGAATGTTTGAGTCTTCGAAACCTGAGAGAGGAGGAGAGACAGAAAGGCAAACAGACATACAGGCAGAAAGCAGTTAAAGAGACAAAAACAGCGAGAGAGAGAAATAGAACAGATAGAGACAGAGAAATAGAACAGATAGAGACAGAGAGAGACATACAGACAGACAGAAAGAGAAATAGGAGAGATAGAAAGAGAGAGAGACAGACAGACAGACAGACAGACAGACAGACAGACAGACAGATAGACATAAGACAGACCGTGAGTGAGTGTAATAAAAATATTCGTGTAATGATTCAATCTGGCAGACCGCAGAATGATTACAGGTACAGGTTATACGAAATACGGCCCACTATCGCACGACACGCATGTCGGCTTTACAGCAGTTGGTTCGGTAGCTTAACACTAAAAGCCTAAGTGCTGGATCACTCCTGGTTTGGCCAAGTCAGTCTTATTTTCAGCGGAACCCGAGTCAAACAACCCAACAGAAAAGCGCCAACGGCAGCTAACAGAAACTTTTTTATGATTTAATTAAAAAGTTTTCATAACATAACATATAATATTGTATATAGGCCTATATACATGTCTCTGTCTTATATATATATATATATGTATATATATATATATATATATACATATATATATATATAAGACAGAGACAGGGACAGACATAAATTTGCGTCGTTGCCCTGGAGCCGGAAGGTTCGAGGTTCGAATCCACATCGCCGCGTAAGGACCTTGGGCAAGTCCTTCACTCACAATAATTGCTCAGCGCTTCGGCGTGAAACTCCAACTCGGTAGCTTAACACTAAAAGCCTAAGTGCTGGATCACTCCTGGTGTCCGCTCTGTAGTCGGGAGTGCCTCTGAGTAGGAAAAAAGAGCTTGAAGGGGCGCTATAACAAGTGCACGTACAAACAAATACATGTATGCAATTTCGACATGCACTGAACGCACCGTCAGTTGCGCCGTCACCGTCAGTTCGTCTTTCTGTCCGTTTGATTGTCTTTCTGCATCCTCAGGAAATGACAAATGACGACCTCGATTGTTAGGAAAGTATCACGACTCTGATGATGAAGACGCACGTGGGATTACTCGCACCCGGATGACAAAGCCAATGTAGACATGTCACTCCATTTTCTAAGACGCTCATTGGTTGCAGCGATCCTTCATTGGATCAGTAGAAAGGTCATGCACTTTTTATCCATCCAATCAACTCTCAACTCACAGAGTGCAATAGGTTCGTCAATGTTTTCTGGTACAAAAAACGCGTTGATGACGCAGATGGTAAACCGCTAACGACGTTACGGTTCAATATCAACGGGAGAGTGGGATTCGGACTAAATGACGAGTACGTGACGCTGTTGATGAAAAGGAACTCTCTAGATACTTCGATATTCGATTGAATCGGTGTTAAGATCAGTTTTTATGGTCAGAGCATGACGATTCGTCTCTGAAAAAGCCCTCAGCATGTGCAACAGCTGGAACTGCGTCGCTCACAGCTTCGCTATAATTACCGCTTGCTTTCGTGTGGTAGCGCATTGAAGAAATAGCTGCTGCTGCTGCTGCTGCTGTGTGACCAGAAATCCCTACGACTTAAGCATTGTTTCAGAAGAATGGTAATATCGTTTTAGTAATTATATCGATGAAAAGTATTTCGTAATCGGAATCGTAATCTCGTGATTTCCGCCATTTGTTAAATATATAGAATGTAGTCATGCACTTTGTTTTTCTGCCGGTAATACACTTTAGTTATTAACGAAATGAAATTCACTCTTGAGTGAACTGACGATGACTGCACAGTATGAATTCTTTTTTGCTAGTCCACTTTTGTCTCTTGTAACAGCATTTCGGCCTATAATGTTTTCTCCCTTGTCAATATCTTTCTTGGTGATTTCTTCCAACTTATGTAGGGGGGGAATTTATGAGGAATTATTATTATTTTATATTTTTACTGTTGTTATCAATAAATCTATTCACGGTAGTTGCACCAATCGACCCCACGTCACCCCAGGTGTGCGTCATAAGGTTAAACTCTTAAGTTTAGTTTAGACCCTTTGAATTACAGTCGTCCAGACTATAATATTTAATATTCAGTGATTGTTCAATGATTGCATGACCATTTTGTTTTAGAAAGCTAGCATCAGTTGACCACTCTTTCATACTTCACCTCCCATGACCTATTGAGTCATCTGCAGCTCGTGTTACCGTGTCTCAACATTTTAATCTCTTCCCACCATCATTTGTGTCGTTTATCTCAGATTTAAAGTACGCTAGTTGTTTCTCACATTAATCTACGTGCACAATTAAAATAATAATATTATATGCAGACGCCATTAATTTATAGCTTTTGCACCTCACGTTTTTGCAATGTGGTGATATTTCAGATGAAGACATTCTTGATAGCTGTGATGTGCCTCCTCGTGGTTGGATATGGTGAGGAATAAACTATGTATGGGTGTAAGCTTATGTATGAATAAGCATATGATTGTACATGTATAATTATGTATATAAAAAGTATATGAATATATATGTATATATATATATATATAAATGTATATTTTATGTGTATTTGTTTAATCCCTTCCTCAAAAAAGACAACACACAAGAAGCTGTAGCCTTACACCATCACAATTGACACCATAGCTACTTTGAGTTTATGGTCAAGATAGTTAGTAGGCCTACGTGTTTTTGAATAACTTTCTTCGGAAAAAATTCTTCGAGTCTCTATTGGCGAGGGTGAGATTGTGAACAATTTGTCTAGCGTTACATAATAGATCTCGATGCAGTGTATGGGAAGAGGTTACGGTGGACATGAATTTCGTTTCATGAACAGCTTTGAACAGCATCTTGTCAGTCTCTGAGGTTTCAGCTTCAGCTGTGAATGTATCAGGATGTAAGTACCGTGGCCCGCTCGTCTAAGTCTATTCATGAGGCGGGTTTTATCCATACCACTTGCAAGACCCCACCACGCAAGGGAGGTGTACGCAATTCTGGATATTTTAGTAGCACTTGTGATAGTTTTGAGCTCCTGCACGAAGGACCTACGAGTCTTGAGTGTTTCGATGGGATAGAGTGAGGAAGTGCCACAGCAGGTAATATTATTGATGTAGTCTGTAACGGTTAATTTCTCTCCAATGAGAACTCCCAATGCCTTGATGGATTTTGTGCGAGCAACGTCGGAGATGGATGGATGAGTTTAGAGGGAGCGTTGAAGGTTATGGCAGCAGATGTAATTCTTTCGAAGCGAGTTCAGTGTTTCCTGCCATGCAGATAGTTGACCAGCCAATAATGTAGATACCATCAGACTAAGGCGTTTTAATTGGTTCCACGACAACTGGTCCACCGACAACTCGTCCAACGACAACTCGTCCACGGACAACTGGTCCACCGACAACTCGTCCACTGAAATAGAAGCCGGATTATTGAGAAAACGCTTGGGGAATAGAAGCTGGATGAAGGTTTTTACAGGTGAAATAGAAGCTGGATTCATGAAAAAATGCTTAAGAAATGGAAGATGGATCAAGTTTTTGTTCGATCTGAAATAGAAGCTGGATGCATGTTGAAACACATGATGAAAATCATCAATTCAGCTTCTATTTAAGCAAGGAAACCATTAGACTTTTTTTCATAAATCCAGCTCCTATTTCGTAAATAAAAAACTTTCATCCAGCTTCTATTTCTCAAGCGTTTTCTCGATAATCCGGCTTCTATTTCAGTGGACGAGTTGTCGGTGGACCAGTTGTCCGTGGACGAGTTGTCGTTGGACGAGTTGTCGGTGGACGAGTTGTCGTGACACCGTTTTAACTAGGTGGTCAATGGTCAATGGTCATGGGTAACGACACGGTGCCAGATGGCGAAGAGCGGGTCGCACAGCTTGCAAGTAGGCCTACTGGTGTGGTGTCTCTTGATATCTTGAAGACTATTTTGTGTCAGAAACTCTCAATCGGATTCCAAAACGGGGACTGAACGGACCAGTCCAGAGTCCTGATGTTGTTCATGCACCCAGTTGGTAACAGGTTTGGCGCGATGGCATGTTGCACTGTCATCCTGAGAAGAACTGAACCTGGAACAGCTGCTTGCTGATGGCACCATGCAATTATTTTTGCAGTATTCTCACTGTTGTTGGTTGCGTTACCCATTCCATCGATGATGTGAAGTCGTCCGACTCCAATGGCAGCCATGCAACCCCAGACCATGATCTTCAGAGGATGCTTCACCGACAGGATCAGACACTGTGACTTGAATTCCTGTCCAGTCCCCGGATTGGAATCCGATTGAGAATTTCTGACACAAAATAGCCTTAAAATATCAAAGAGACACCACACCAGTAATTGCAAGCTGTGCGACTCGTTCATCGCCATCTGGCACCGTGTCGTTACTCGTGACCATTGACCACCTCGTTAAGATGGTGTACTCAATGCAGACGCTGTGCAGACACATGATCAAGAATAAGGGGTGGTTCACCAAAACCTGAGGCATAACTGTCCACAAAACTGTCTTTTCAATGCCAACTAAATGATTAGTAGCCTATTACGCTTACTACCTCGGAATAATTTGCCTGCTTTCTACCAGTTGCTCAAGACCTATCATTTTAGCCGTGGCTGGGGTGGGAGCACCTTTGAGTAGCCTTTTTGAAGGGCGATATATACATTTTCGAAATGAAGGAAAGAATGAATGAATGATTATAAACGAAATCAGATCACACATGACGTGTTTTAACCATACTAATATATTTTTACACCAATGGCCATGAAAGTGCAAATTACGAGATTTACACACAAAAACCCATTACCATGGCAACTTCCACGTACAAATTGGTAAAATTTTGTTCAACCTGGAATAAAAAGTTGATTCTAATAGCCAAATGTATCCCCCATGATGTTACACACAAAAGTTTTTATTGGGCATACGAAAATATGCGAGTAAGAGACTGGAAAGTGAAAAAAATGCGATATTTCTAGGTGGTTCCAGACTTTTGCACACCACTGTATGTATGTATGTATGTATGTATGTATGTATGTATGTATGTATGTATGTATGTATGTATGTATGTATGTATGTATGTATGTATGTATGTATGTATGTATGTATGTATGTATGTATGTATGTATGTAGCCTATGTATGTATGTATGTATGTATGTATGTATGTATGTATGTATGTATGTATGTATGTATGTATGTATGTATGTATGTATGTATGTATGTATGTATGTATGTATGTATGTATGTATGTATGTAGGTAGGTATGCATGCCTGCATGCATGCATGCATGCATGTATGTATGTATGATATGTGTGTTTGTACATGCATGTATGAATGTATGTATGTATGTATGTATGTATGTATGTATGTATGTATGTATGTATGTATGTATGTATGTATGTATGTATGTATGTATGTATGTATGTATGTATGTATGTATGTATGTATGTATGTATGTATGTATGTATGTTTGTATGTATGTATGTATGTATGTATGTATGTATGTATGTATGTATGTATGTATGTATGTATGTATGTATGTATGTATGTACAATTGTACATGTATGTATGACATGTGTGTATGACATGTGTGTATATACATGAATGTATGAATGTTGGTATGTAAGTTGCAGATGAAAACATTTCATTTCACACGGTTTTTAGAGCAGTTTTTATTACGTGATTGTTTTTCAATTCGATTTGTATTTGATATGTTCCATACTGTCAGTAATAAAGACTCAGTACGCTATTGGTCCAATGTTCGTAACCTGAACATGTATAATTTTGTATGTGTTATTTGAGATTGGCAAAAAAATTATGCCTACGTTGAAACAAAATAGCTAAGGTAAAAAAAACAATCAGCACGCTTCATAATAAATTTCCTACTAATGTTTTGTTCGATTATCGTACAAATTATTAAGTAGGATAGTTATAGAACAATCAATACATTGCTTTTTTCGTAGTATTAGGCCTACATGTATACTATTGTATAGTGCCGAGGGCATAGGCGCCGAGTTGATATGAAAAGGGGAAAAAGATGCGCGCGTGAGCGCGCGAATTTTTTTTGACCCTTTTTTTATAGGAGACTGGAGACTTATTGAAATCATCACTGTTCATATAGGCGGAGACTTGGTCCTGGTTTGAAGGAACGAACTCGCGGCCAAAGGATGATCGTCGAGAAGCACAGCGCCGAGCAGGGAAGGGGTTTGGGAACGGGATGTGCTCCTCCCCAGGGTGCGCCCAAAAAAGATTCCCCAGGTTTTTTGCGAATAATTTGGCCAAAAGTAAGAATTTCGAAACGAAATTTTACAATCTTATAAACAATTTTTTACACATGATGGCCAGATTTTTTTAATATTTCAAACAGAACAAAAGTTATGCCACTTTTAGGGAGGTCACCCACCGTTTTTTGACGATTCAAAAACGAAGCACAAAAAAATTAGGTTTTTTGCCAATATCATGACCAGAAGTAAGAATATCGAAATGAAATTTTACCGGCTTAAAGACAATATTCATATTTACACATGATGGCCAGATGTCATCGAAATATTTCAAACAGAACAAAAGTTATGCCACTTTTAGTTTTAGTGCGACCACCCACCTTTTTTCACGATTCAAATACATGAAGAGAATCATGTCTTCCAGGCGTAGGCCTACTTGTTTGCAAGCAGAGACACATGCATACAACAGATTCAAACGAATACAATCATGCATAATTGCATATAGCCTAAACGCAATGCTTAAATTATTTGCAAACAAAAGTATGTCGACATGATAATAATTACCAGTATTGATATAGCCTACATTGTTTATCCTCCTTCTACAGGATGTAAACAAGGATAGGCACCTGATTCTCCGTGCATACCTGGATGAAAACGAGAGATGCATAGTGATAAACGCTGAACAATACCACACCTAAATAATTATAGTCATCTTCCTCCTCGCCTCCTCCTCCTCTTCCTCCTCCTCCTCCTTCTCATCGTCGTCGTCATCATCGTCGTTATCATCGTCGTCCTCCTCCTCCTCATAATCATCGTCGTCGTCGTCATTGTCGAATTCGAAATTGTCATCATCATCGTCATCGACATCATCATCATCACCATCACCGTCGTCACATTAATGTCTTTTTTATTCTCATCTTCACAACCCTCAGGCTACCAAGCTTTTTTGTAACACTGACTACCGGGGATTTTGGGTTTGGTTTGAGATATCATAACTTGTAATAGGTCTACACCAATGGATTCAGCATTCATTTCTGCACAAAATGATTTATTTAGGTTTAAAATATATGAATGCACCTCGAAATTATGATATTTTCCATGAGTACCCATAGATTCCACAAAACGTGTACTTTCGCATAAGTAAAATGTTGGATTCTGTGTGTGTGTGTAGAACATGATTTATGTAGGCCTACACAAGTATAGTTTATATATAATAATGTAACATGTTCAACTATATAGACTAGTTATAAGTCCTTTTTAGGTACAATCAAAAGGAAAAAAACATGAATAGGCCTATCTATCGACAACCAACATGAAACAACGAAATTATGCCATTGTCGGTGTGCGTCGTAAACAAATCAGCATTTTCACTCATTTTAATTTATTTTGAGCACTTCCGGTCATCAAAAGACAAATGAATTGGTGTCGAAAAATAGCACTAAATGCCTTCTATAGAATAATTTATTTCTCTTAAAAAATAAATCATGAATATGTTATAATAGACAAAATATGTAAATTTTACGAAAAATAAAATACCTTTATATATATTTTAAATATATATTTTAATTTATTTTGAGCACTTCAGGTTGTCAAACGACAACTCAGTGACCAACACAATGTAGCCCCACATTCACTCTATAGAATGGTATAATTTGTTTCTCTCAATATTAAGTGACTACAACGATATAGGCGAAAATCTAAGTGGGCGGTCCACCCCCGGTACCTCGGGTATAATGGGTATAACTTTTGAACGGTGTGAGGTATCATCTCACATTGCACCTCAAAATGTGTGCCATTGAACCCCCTACAGCTACCTAAAAGGTCATTTTTTTCCATACGGAACAAATTTGAAATCGATAAAACCTATGGGGGAAACAACACCCCCCCCCCCCTTGGTAGCCCGAGCGATAGTCTTTCTTGCAGACTCTGTCATAAAAAGCCATGTTCGTGGCAGATGTAATCAATCACTCACAACGAAATTTGCATGACTTATTATTTGCGCAAGTCCCGAGACATTTGTTGTAATCATCTTGGCATTTTTTCTTACCCGTCTGCTGCCGTTTTGTAAGATGTGTGGACACATCGCGCACTACAATGACACAGAAAGTAGATTATAATATAAAACAGTTGAACTTGAAATCGTCATTCAGTACGGTTCCACGACAACTGGTTCACAGACAACTGGTTCAACGACAACTGGTTCACGGACAACTCGTCCACCGACAACTCGTCCACTGAAATAGAAGCCGGATTATTGAGAAAACGCTTGGAAAATAGAAGCTGGATGAAGGTTTTTACAGGTGAAATAGAAGCTGGATTTATGAAAAACCGCTTAAGAAATGGAAGATGAATTTATTTTATTTTCTATCTGAAATATAAGCTGGATGCATGTTGAGACACATGATGAAAATCATAAATTCAGCTTCCATTTAAGAAAGAAAACCATTAGACTTTTTCTCATAAATCCAGCTCCTATTTCGTAAATAAAGAACCTGCATCCAGCTTCTATTGCCCAAGCGTTTTCTCAATAATCCGGCTTCTATTTCGGTGAACCAGCTGTCGGTGAACCAGTTGTCCGTGGACGAGTTGTCGTTGGACGAGTTGTCGGTGAACGAGTTGTCGTGACACCATTCAGTACATTGCGTTGGGGAACAGCAGCTGTCGGGGGTCGGTTCTGAAAGCTCACACTTCTATTGGAAGCGTTGAGCCTTTCTGATTAAGGATATGCTCGCGGTCCCAACACAGCAGGCTGTAAATCAACTGGCAAATTTTGAGGTGAGTAGTCTACACGCTGACCGGGAGAAAAGTCGACTTGTCGAAATTCACGTGAATAGGCTACCTACCCTGCTTTTTACCCCCGTATACCCTGGTTTCTGGAGGTGAGTATAATACGCCGTATACCCGCGTAGGCTATAGCCTTGATTTTAGCCCTGCAACACAGTTACAAAAACTTGTCAAGTTCTTTGAATGGAAATCATCGACAAGAAATGGCGGCTCATATATTGCGGTGTTCACTGTCTTACCATTGACAACCAGAAGAAGGCAGAAGACGAGTAACAGGGTTGTCTTCATCTGAAATATTAAAACAGTGTAGGAACATCGGTTATATATTGCTATCATTGCGCAGTAGGCTCGTAATCGCAATCGAAATCTCCAAATTTCAAAAGCGCTACTCGAAAGCCAAGTGCGGGGGCAGCAGCTTCTTTACGAGCGCTGCGTTGAGTCAAAGGGTTGTCCGTAAGAGAAGTCTAAGGTGGTCTAGGTCGAGTTACCATAGGATCAGAGTCGGGGAAAAGCTACTTTGAATGGAATTGGAGGGTGAAGGATCAGAATGATGAGACAGGGTAAAAGTTATTGAAAAAGTAGTGTCTTTAGTTATGACTTATGAATGAAAGCCCGAGGTGTGCTGTATAATAGAGGATCCAGAGGAAGGTGATGGTGTGTGATTAGTAACGACTGTGATGTAACTGGAAACTATCGGAATTCATCAGGCAGATCAGTCCAAAGGCGTGGATATGGCTGGGATGGAGAACTTGAGATAACTTGTGACCGGCGGTCGAGAGAGAGTAAGACAGGCCGATGATCTAACAGAACGGGTAGGGTGGATAGTGAACAACAGAAAAGAGTGTTACGCCTACATGAAAAATTATATGAGCCACACAAGTTTCGATTGCATATAACATTATTGCAAATTCTGAACTGGATTACTTTCGATGATATTGGTTTGATAATTATTATGGAATCGATTGGTGGAAATGAAACAATCTGCTTGCCCACCGAGTCATTTTATAAAATATCATTACTAACCTCCTCAAATCTATTTGCTCACTGAGTCATTTCTTTTAAATAAAATATCATCACTAACCTCGTCAAGCCTTTTCTCTCTGGGTCGCTGATACTGGGATCAATTCTGACAGGTTTCTTATGATGAGAGCGCTCAGTAAGTGGTCAAATTAAATGTCATACAATAGAAGCGATACGATACAATGATGTCCAGCGGACAAAAAAACAAGCAATCAGGCATTTTCGGTCTAAAGTTGAAGAGAACATTTACAGCAGGAAGAAAAATTAATGAAAGAATTCTACCATTATATTGCGGCAAACACTTTTATATCGATATCAATTTCTTCTCCGTCATGCGCTTGCTGACGATGAGGACAAGACGTCTCCAAGTTGCTCTGTCTCTGGTCTTATCCACAGCTCTTCGTATGTCCAAGCCCTTCATTTCTAGGTCCTCCATCACGTTCTTCATCTACATGTATGTCTCTTTGGTCTTCCTCTGCTTCTTTCCCTTTCCATATAGCACTGTCGCTGCATATATATCGATGTAGTCGAACGACAAAAATAATATTATCATAGTTACCGTGAAAGATCGATTCAATCTTACGGATCTTCTGCTGAAGTCAACAATATTATTCTTCACCAATATTCCACCACACAGAAGGCAAGCGGTATATATAGCGAAGTTTTGAGCGACGCAATTGCAGCTTTTTCTGGCGATTGATGTATTTTGAGGCGAATCATAAAAATTTAATATGACTTTAATCATAGAACCAATAAGTGATCGCAGCATCCAGACAATTAAATTTTCATAAAAGAGACATTAATATGCTCTCTTTTAAAACATCATCGCTCACTCCCCCATTGGACTCGTTCATATGGATCGTGCGCCTTCAGTGGCTGTTTTGCGGGAGAAGGAGGCGGGGATGGCGTCATCAGCACCAGACGCTTAAATGTTTCTTAATGTCTTTGCACGATAGCCATTCGTATCGATCGCACGCTTGCCTGAAGAGGATCGACAAGCAATGAGAATTTTTGTAGAGGTAAGTTTACCCACAAGGCTAGGCGTTAGTAGCAACCTACGGATAGTGATAGTTATTATACGACTCTGACCATTAGTCTCATCTTCAAGTATGAGCCGTTGCCCAGTCCAGTGCCAAATTCAAACACCGAGTTACTTTCATGAGAGTGGTTGTTGAAGGCAGACAAAACACTTTTTGATCTTGGAGAGCTGCATAGGCAGCTGGACTAGCAGCACAGATCATGTAAGACATGATTACAAGCAAGGAGGAATATACTCGCCTGAATTTACTCAATGAAAGTAACTTTAACATTATGCATTTGTTATGGTTTATAACTTTCGCTGTTCAATAATTATAAAGCTAGGCCTAATCTTTATGTGCTCATCATTGTACGTGGAATTCTGACTTTCAATCCATGACTTGACACGAGCCATCGGGTTAAGCAACTGTGACAAGCAATTATTCGAACAGTTTTGGCCAGTTCAGCATAGTACTGTGATGCTGGAACGACTTTGCTGTCCATTGTAACACTTACTGTAGGCCTAAAGCCAGCTTCTTCTAGTGATTTTCAACCGGTGTAAAGGTGTCGAATTGCCCCCTCCCCGGATATTAGATTTGCATCAATCATCGCATTTATTGCACTAGAAAAATCAGAGAAATCGTCTCGCTTCTTGCTTTGGTCTGAAGATTTTTATCCATCATCCCACTTCGTTGTTTGGTTTACAATATTTTAATCGGGAAAAAATAATAGCCTCGAAGCCATTTCTCCATGTAGCTTCAGCGGCCATTTAGTTTTTTAGCCACAGATGAAAATTATGATAACACAGCGGGATGATTTTTTCTGATATTTTTAGTGCTGTAAATGCGATGATTGATGCAAATTACAGTTTGCAGGGGGCAATGTTTAGGAGGGGTAATTTGAAACCTTTACACCGGGGTAGACGTCGGCTTGGGGTTCCGCGTTAGTTTGATAGAAAATTTTATGGCGCCAACTGAATTCAAAAAGGTATTAGCAATTAATAGATTCTCTCAGAGCTTTCAGTCATTCTTGATTAATATACCATTATTACGTGAATGCATTGTTGTTTTATATAATTATGCTAATATTGTTTTGTATAATTATGTTAATGTTATTTTGCATAATTATGTCGTTACAGCTTATTACTTCTTATTCGGAGGGCACAATGCATTATAATTATGGGCAATAGCAACGGAGTTAAGCTGCAGCTGATAGCATAATATGATGCCAATTAGACTTCTTAGAGCGCAATTTTTAAAACTTATTTGTCGTGACCTTGTTTCAGGAAGTTGCGTTTCCGCAACAACGGCAGGAAAGGTGAACTTTACCTATGCTTATAAAGGTGAATGTGACTGTGTGTGCATTAGGGTGGAGTGAAATTTTTCCCCCCCGAATTTGAAATTCCGTTAGCGATCAAAAGTTGCGTATGGTATCACAGAATTGCTACAAATATTTTGAAATTTTTATGTTGACGTCTTCTGCCCTCTACCGGACGATTTAAGGACAAAATGGCTGCCAATTGCTTCAGATGACTAAAAGTAAAGCATTTTATGTGACAGAAACACGGTTTTAGGCTCTAAATTAAGATTATAGGGTTCAAGGAATGCAATGGAATCAAAGATATATATGTAGCACTTCAAAAATCAAAATGGCGGACAAAATGGCGGCCAGAATCTTAAAATGGCAATTGATGAAGTCATGTATGCAATGGAATCATGATTTCAGGGTCTGAGTCAACATTTTCGAGGTCAACAAATATGATGAAGCCAATGTCATTCAGGTAGCACTGCACGAAAACCAAAATGGCGGACAAAATGGCGTCCATATCCTGGAATTGGCTATTAGTGGAGTTCTGTATGTAATTATTTAGTATTGAAATCACGCTTTGTTTCATATGTTGGCATTATCTTTCTAGCTTCAAGTCTTGCGCGAACTAATCCATCTCTTGCATGCTGTCAAACAACCAGCAATGATGCCTCTGTAACTGTCTTGACAGACCTCTCGACTGCTTGAGTATGGCATGGAAACTTTTGAAAGCGAAGTAAATCAATCGCGGAGTCGTCGGCATTGTGGATCAACTGTTCCAGGTCGTCATCATTTATGTCCTTCGTTAGAGGTGGCTCTGTCACTTCACATGACTGCCAGTCAATTAATTCTGTATAGTCGGCTGCATGAAAGTTCAAACTTGGGGGGGGGGAATATGCGAATTCCTCTCTGAGGCTTCTTACTCGATCGCGCCTTCATTATTCTTCTGATTCCTAATTCTCGAATTGATTTCCTCTCATCCGTGATCATTGAAAGAAGTACATTTTCAGGATGAGCAAAGAAGGCGTTTCTCTGAATAACTGGATCAACTATTGACTTTAAATAATCAGGCAAGTATCGTGATTTGTTAGCAAGCATCCACAGATGCTTCGCACCATCTTTGCAGGAGGGTTTGGACTTTACTGCAAACCAAACAGGGGCGTAAACTTTCAAAACGAACTCAGTAATTGTCGAGAGACAGTTGCTTGGCTCTTTCGTGGCAACGTATAGGCGTAGTATTCTGTTAGCCAGAGTCAACCAACGAGACATTACTAGTTTTCCAGGACTTCGATGCAACAGTGCCTCATCGCATATACCACTAGATACAGCTTGAGACATGTCGTACAAGTATCTCTGGTCTGTACTGAGATCCTGCAGAACAGAGTCAGGTAGCACTTGTAAATCGCATTCAATTTGCTGGAATTTAACCATTGGCATGTTCTCACATCGTTGAACTCCGAAGAGAAAGAAAAAGACTGCGTGAAGATTTGCTTCAGGAATCCGCAAGCCATTCTTCGGATCTTCGCGATCTATACTTCGACGGCAGAAAAGACAAGACTCTACTGCAGGAAAATATTGGAGGTAAGTTACATCGCAGGACTGTTATTGAAGAACACATAGTATTGAATGAAGAACCCGACTCGAACTATTTGGGACATATTGCTTCAGTGCGTGGCAGTGCTGAGTGTATAAAGCAGGTCATACTGGATTTCTTCGAAGAAAGAAAGATAAGCATGGAATTATTGGCTGTCATGGGATGCGATGGAACGGCTGTCAACACAGGACATAAGGGCGGTATTATCAGATTGTTAGAAGTACATCTTAAGCGTCCACTCCACTGGTTCATATGCCTATTACATACCAACGAGCTACCGTTACGTCACCTCTTCGAGCAACTTGATGGCAGTACTACCGGACCACGAAGCTTTTCAGGCGAACTTGGAACACAAGTTCAACGATGTGAGAACATGCCAATGGTTAAATTCCAGCAAATTGAATGCGATTTACAAGTGCTACCTGACTCTGTTCTGCAGGATCTCAGTACAGACCAGAGATACTTGTACGACATGTCTCAAGCTGTATCTAGTGGTATATGCGATGAGGCACTGTTGCATCGAAGTCCTGGAAAACTAGTAATGTCTCGTTGGTTGACTCTGGCTAACAGAATACTACGCCTATACGTTGCCACGAAAGAGCCAAGCAACTGTCTCTCGACAATTACTGAGTTCGTTTTGAAAGTTTACGCCCCTGTTTGGTTTGCAGTAAAGTCCAAACCCTCCTGCAAAGATGGTGCGAAGCATCTGTGGATGCTTGCTAACAAATCACGATACTTGCCTGATTATTTAAAGTCAATAGTTGATCCAGTTATTCAGAGAAACGCCTTCTTTGCTCATCCTGAAAATGTACTTCTTTCAATGATCACGGATGAGAGGAAATCAATTCGAGAATTAGGAATCAGAAGAATAATGAAGGCGCGATCGAGTAAGAAGCCTCAGAGAGGAATTCGCATATTCCCCCCCCCCCAAGTTTGAACTTTCATGCAGCCGACTATACAGAATTAATTGACTGGCAGTCATGTGAAGTGACAGAGCCACCTCTAACGAAGGACATAAATGATGACGACCTGGAACAGTTGATCCACAATGCCGACGACTCCGCGATTGATTTACTTCGCTTTCAAAAGTTTCCATGCCATACTCAAGCAGTCGAGAGGTCTGTCAAGACAGTTACAGAGGCATCATTGCTGGTTGTTTGACAGCATGCAAGAGATGGATTAGTTCGCGCAAGACTTGAAGCTAGAAAGATAATGCCAACATATGAAACAAAACGTGATTTCAATACTAAATAATTACATACAGAACTCCACTAATAGCCAATTCCAGGATATGGACGCCATTTTGTCCGCCATTTTGGTTTTCGTGCAGTGCTACCTGAATGACATTGGCTTCATCATATTTGTTGACCTCGAAAATGTTGACTCAGACCCTGAAATCATGATTCCATTGCATACATGACTTCATCAATTGCCATTTTAAGATTCTGGCCGCCATTTTGTCCGCCATTTTGATTTTTGAAGTGCTACATATATATCTTTGATTCCATTGCATTCCTTGAACCCTATAATCTTAATTTATAGCCTAAAACCGTGTTTCTGTCACATAAAATGCTTTACTTTTAGTCATCTGAAGTAATTGGCAGCCATTTTGTCCTTAAATCGTCCGGTAGAGGGCAGACGACGTCAACATAAAAATTTCAAAATTTTTGTAGCATTTCTGTGATACCATACGCAACTTTTGATCACTAACGGAATTTCAAATTCGAGAAAAATTTGTTTTTCACTCGGATTCACTCCACCCTAGTGTGCATGTGTGTTTTCCATACCGGTAATATACGCCCACAGTTTCGCATCTAGCCTCTCAGCCTGAAACCTTGTACCTGAACCGAGGGCCGCCAGGGCCATCCAGTCGAATGACTGGCTTTTAACCTCTCACTGCAAAGTTGGGGCGGCCGGAAAATAAGCATAGATTGCTTAACCTATAATACTGTACGGTGTGTTTCCATCAATCAAGTCGGACAATCACAAACAAAGAATTAATTTTAATCATTGGTTTTAAACTATTTTGGACTCTTCTGAACAAACAGAATCTGCTGAGCACGAGACCAACGACTTGTTTGATTTATTCTTCTTTTCATTCGTTCGTTTCGAACCATGGGCGCCCGCAGAAACTTCTGCACCGAAGGGGGCAAAATAATAACGTGGGCAGCAGTTGTTGTGGTGATGGCAAAGACCAATGACAGTCATGATGATAAAGCCTCCGTCATATGGCTGACAACAGGAACCGCCCAAGCTTAGTACTGAATATAAATGGACGCATTCCAACTCGGTTTTCTCAACGTTGTTCTCTATCCTGGCATCGGCCTGGCACCGACTGCTAGGGTCTGCAAGCAGAATAGTTACACACCAATTATCGAATAACGACGATGATGATGATGACAATGATGATGATGATGATGATGGTGGTGGTGGTGGTGGTGTTGGGTGTGGTCGTGGTGATGGTGGTGGTGGTGTTGGGTGTGGTGGTGGTGGTGGTGGTGATGATGATCATGATGATGATTATGGTGGTGGTGGTGGTGGTGGTGGTTGTGGTGATGATGATGATGATGATGATGATGATGATGGTGGTGGTGGTTGTGGTGGTGGTGGTGGTGATGATGATGATGACGATGATGATGATGATGATGACGAGGCACCCCGTCATAATAGCCCGGTCAAAACAGCCCCGTCAAAACAGCCCCGTCATAATCGCCCAACGACAAAACAGCCCCGTCAAAATCGCCCAGCGACAAAACAGCCCCGTCAAAATAGCCCCGTCAGAACAGCCCGGGGCTATTTTGTCGGGGACCGACAAAGTCGCGGAGTAACACGATTTTCGTGAAAAAATAGACCGACGAAATTAACGTCTTTTAAGGAAGCAGTGCTTTCGCCGAATTGATGAAAATAATGTTTGTAGCCTAAAGTTTAAGATGACTTCCGGAAATGGTCGCGTTAGTAAACGAACTTCGCGTTTTATCATAGGCTACATCCAGCTTCTATTTAAAATCGTCAATCCAGCCTGTATTTCAGATCTATAAAACTTTCATCCAGCTTCGATTTCTCAAGCGTTTGATCATCCATCCAGCTTCTATTTGAAATAAAAATACCTTCATCCCACTTCCATTTCTCAAGCGTTTTATCATGCATCCAGCTTCTATTTAAGATCTATAAATTCTTCATCCAGCTTCGATTTCTCAAGCGTTTGATCATCCGTCCAGTTGCTATTTAAAATATAAATACCTTCTTCCCGCTTCCATTTCTTTAGCGTTTTATCATTCATCCAGCTTCTGTTTAAGATCTATAAAACCTTCATCCAGCTCCGATTAATAATTAGATCCTTTAAAAAAAATTGATCCAGATAAAACGCTTCAGAAAATTTAATGGTAGCTGGATGAAGGTTTTATAGATCTTAGATAGAAGGTTGATGAATGATAAAAAGCTCAAGAAATGGAAGATGGATGAATGTTTTTTATATATCTGAAATAGTTGTCCGTGTCGTCTATGACTGGACTGTTTTCGCGGAACTGTTTACACGGGCTGTTTTAACGGGGCTATTTTGACGGGGCTATTTTGTCGGGAACTGAATTTTTCTGGGCTGTTTTGTCCTTGGGCGATTATGACGGGGCTATTTTGTCGCTGGGCGATTATGACGGGGCTGTTTTGACGGGGCTGTTTTGACGGGGCTATTATGACGGGTCACCTGATGACGATGATGATGATGGTGGTGATGATGATGATGATGATGATGATGATGATGATGATGATGATGATGATGATGATGATGATGATGATGATGATGATGATGATGATGATGATGATGATGATGATGATGATGATGATGATGATGATGATGATGATGATGATGATGATGATGATGATGATGATGATGATGATGATGATGATGATGATGATGATGATGATGATGATGATGATGATGATGATGATGATGATGATGATGATGATGATGATGATGATGATGATGATGATGATGATGATGATGATGATGATGATGATGATGATGATGATGATGATGATGATGATGATGATGATGATGATGATGATGATGATGATGATGATGATGATGATGATGATGATGATGATGATGATGATGATGATGATGATGATGATGATGATGATGATGATGATGATGATGATGATGATGAAGTCACCGACAAATGGCTGACATCAGGAACCGAAGATGATGATGATGATAATAATGATGATGATGTTGGTTGTGGTGGTGACCACAAGATCAGTTGCGTGCAATTAAATTATTCACGTCATAGTTCTGAGACAAGCAAGATTGTTTAATCGGGAATGTGTCTATTCAGCTGGTGGTTACTTAATTCTATTGATGCATCGCTTCATGATAGACTGCCTATGATTAAAAAGTTTTTAGGAAGGATTTCACTTAGCCTATAATTATAGTTTTGTGTAAGCTTTCATACTTTGAGTAACAGTTTGTCCATGAATCTCTCAAATCTATAATTTTTACAACCAACCCCGTCTCTCTTACTATTATATAATACGAAACACCTAACGTACTTGGCTGAACATAAATGTAAAGCGTTGGGTTCAAGTCTTGAAAATTTACAGTTTTCAAGATTTGAACACAGCGCATAACATACAGGAAGACTGGCAATGAGCCTAGCAGCAGGTAGGCTAGTTTGATTAAGACGTAATTATGCGAATCAAGGTATGACAAATAGCAAGACTGATAATTATGTTGAATGCTTCATTTATTTGTTTTATTTTTAAATGCTGCAATTCAATACTAATATGTAGCTTATAAACTTAATTTCTTTTTCATCATGAAAACGATTTTAGAGTTTTTCTGAATATCAAATTTGAAATATGTTGACATCTAGTTTCTGGCGAATGCGTCGACCATGATTCTTCCTGAAACAAACCAACGGAAACATTTTCGTATAATTATGAAGTTGATCGATAGGCCTAATTTTCATTTAGCATTCATTTAAAATTTACTGGTCTGATTTTATCGCTAATTTTATTGTGTAAGGTTTTGCTTTGTTTAACCATTTCATGTTTCTGTTTTTCGTGAGGGTGACTTGCAATTGATTTAATCTATTTTAAACAAAAATATTCACACATGTTTTCTCAATCAGAGTCCGTGACCCTGATGTTATCCGTGACCCTGATGATTTAATCCGTTTCATAAAAAATATTTCACAAATGTCTTCTAAACCAGAGTCCGTGACCCTGATGTTACTCTGGACCAAGAGCTCACCGTTTGCTCCACACATTCACTCACTCAGCCGTGTCTGTTATTATCAACTGCGTCAACTACGCACTGTTACAGTTGCTCGCTCGCTAACTCCTACTGCTGCTGCAATTCTTGTCCATTCATTTGTTACCACCAGACTTGACCACTGCTGCTCTTTCTATGCTGGCGTGCCAATTACCAGTCTGAGTTGCATTGATCGGGTCCTCCGTTTGCAGCCCGCCTTATTGGTTGCACATCCAAATTCAGTCACATCTCCAGCTATAGGCCCTATGCATGACGTTCTCCACTGGCTCTCACTCAAACAGCAAATTGAGTAAAGGATATCTACTCTAGTCTGGCGCTGCATGCTAGGCCTTGCTCCTGCCTACCTTTACAAAGTCGGTTACAGTAGCCCTACTCTTAGTTCTCAGAATTTCCGCTCCCTTTGTTAAACTGAACAAAGTCTGCTCTCAGTTCCGTTTGCTCGTACTTCCACTATGCAGAACCGTGCTTTCTCGATGGTAGAACCCTCAACCTGAAAAGGTCTTCCTCTGACCATCCGCTCTCCTTGTAAAAAAACCCTTATATGAAGACTTTCCTCTCTAATCTTAAGACAGTTTATTTGGCCGTACTGAGGTCGGGAGCGCCTCTGAGTTGCGCTTGAATAGGCGCTAAATGAGCGCATATAATGGATGAATGAATGAATTGCTTTTAGGATTGAAAGGAACCGCTTATACAGTTGACGATTCGTGAATGAGGACATTTTTATACAGTGAATACATTTAGATAATTTCCTATGCTCATCTCTAAGTTGGATAATTATACAACAATCAATAAACTGTTCTCTTCGTAGTATTACATGCAGAGTGTCGTATGTCGAGGGAGTATAAAGTTTTTCTGTTAAAATATCATTATATCCACGAACAATGAAACGAATTCACTCGGTAATAATTATGTTGGCCTAAGCTTATTGCTTTGTTTTATCATTTCATGTTTTTTTTGTTTTCGTGAGGGTGACTTGCCATTGATTTAAATCCATTCTATACAACATTTTCACAAAATTAATGTCTAAAAAACATAATTTTAAACGTTGATGTTTTAAAATGAATTGCCCACTTCTCGCTTGCACGACTGTTAGTTTATGATGTTGATATTTTAGTGTTATGTCATTTAGTGGCTTAAATTTATTTCTCCCGTAAAATGATTACCAAAATTCTGCCTCGATTATATCTGAATTCTTATTATATGGAGACACTCGAAGGTAATTCTACGGCGACGATAAAAACACACATGCATATATGCTATTATATATATATATATATATATATATATGTAGCCTATATATATGTATATATAAAATATACAATTTTCCATGCTTACTAGGGTGTCCCAGGATTGCACATATCATAGGAATAAAGCAATATTATTGTTGACACTTTGGATGCAGCCTCACCAAAAATGTCATTTTTGTCCCATATTTACACCTGTCACAGTTTATGACTTGTTAAAAAAAATTTAGGTTTCCTCCAAAGTTCATTATAATGTGTGTAATTTGTCACAAATTTACGTAAAACGTCTCTGATTTTGAAAACTTCTGAGGTGAACACTTTGATCCCATGCATGCACTGCATGTTTGCATATTGCTTAATTTAATTTATTTGCTCTGTTATTCTGATATCTGCAGAAACAAGCTACCTTGTTGTAAATATTATTATTATGTGAATGAGATTTTCAAGCATAAAGATGATAGTTTACAGAATAAAAATGCAGATCTGTCGTTTCGGATTTATTCTCCTGTTGGTGCAAGTACTAGACTGTTTGGTGAGCCAAAGTTGGTCTCTGGATGAGGAAAACCATCAACGGCAACAGCTTGGACCATTTGTAGTCGTAGCATTGTGATGCATTTGTCACTGGCATTTGCTTTGACACAATGGTCTGGATTAACTGTATTCAGATGGAGCTTTGCATCCTCCTTGAAATGCCATCAGCTCTGAGCTGCAGTAGCTGTAGATCCCTTGATGGCATCACATAGATCTTTGAAGTCATGTTGACTGATACATTTTTAGTGTCCTTGGTAAAGTTTATCCGTCAACTGGGTCTATGCTTCTACATGTATGATTCTGCTCTTCAAGCGATTTAGAGATAAATGGTTCTCTTCATCCAGCCCTGATGACCTTAGTCCCTCAACAGCTAAATCCTCAATAGGCCTACATGCTGTAGCTACCCCTGAGCAGTACAATAAATGCTTTATTATCTACTGGATTAGTTCCCACTGAGCTATAAAAACGCTGCTAAAATCTTCAATCTACAAAACTGGAGATAAGAAGATGAATAGTAATTATCAGTCAATATCTGTTACAGTACTCTCTTTTCTTCTAACATAATTGCAAAAATTATGTCTAATAGAGCAACTACTGATTATCTTATTAAATTTAAATTGTTATCCTCCACTCAGTATGGCTTTCAACGGTACCTATCTACCTACATGGCTTGCTAGACCTGCAATGCAATATTACTGATTCTATGGATGATAAAAATTCTCATTAGGTATCTTTTTGATCTCTCAAAAGCGTTCGACACTGTCAATCGTAAAATTCTGGCAAAAAACTTGAATATTATGGTTTTCGTGGTGTTAGTAATTATTGGTTCTTCAATTATTTAAGTAATGGATCTCAATATGTTTATTTTAACGGTCATAAATCATTAACCATGAATGTTCTGTTGGTGTCCCCCCCCCATGGTTCTATATTGAGGCCGATTCTCTTCCATGTTAGACATAAAAATTCTCATTACATGTAGGTATCTTTGTTGATATCCATGTCCTCATTCATAGTTAAATTTATTATACACCGTGATTCAAAAAAAAGTAAGCCAAATTGTTTTTCATATATCTCTAATGCCTGATAACCTATCATGATAAAATTTTCCAAATATTTAGAGAATTGGACCAAGAATATGATTCCAAAATTTCAAGACATAAAATTGAACGGATAAAAAGATATGTATCTTTGAACTTTATATATCGAAATTTCAGTTTACAAGCAATTTTCTGTTAGATTCAATAAAATGTAAGTCAAACTTTTTTCATTATCTTTATGACCTGTTAATTAATCATCCTAAAATTTTCCAGATATGTAGAGAATAGAACTATCATGCACGCTCCCCAATTTATAGTCGACAGGATTGAAATCGGAGCTGTTCGGAGGCCATAATGTGGGATATATGAAGTCTGGCGTCTCTCTTGTCAGCATTTCGATGGTTTCCTTGGCTCTGCATGTGGGCTGGCGCTGTTCTGTTGAAAAAGAAAACAGCCTTCTGGGGCTATAGATTTCTGATAACAGGTTGAAGATGTTGTCACAGCAGAACGTTGCGATAATATATTCCGTAAAATTTTACTCCAGGATCACTGAAGACCAAAATTGGGAACTATCAGGCATCGAAACCGCAGCGAACACCGTAACAGATTTGCTGAAAACTGAACTTTCTGGAGATGAAGTTTAAATATTCATATCTTTCTATCCGTTCAAATTTATGACATGATATTTTGGAATCCTATTCTAGGTTCAATTCTCTAAATATCTTGAAACTTTTAGTATGATTAATTATCAGGCATTGGAGATATAATAAAAACAGTTCAGCTTGCTTTTTTACTGAATCTGAAAAAAAAATTGCTTGTAAACGGCAATTTCGGCATATGAAGTTTAAAGATTCAGATCTTTTTATCCGTTCAACTTTTTCTCATGAAATTTTGGAATCATATTCTTGGTCCACTTGTCTAAATATTTGGAAAATTTTAGCATGATATGTCATCAGGCGTTAGAGATATTTGAAAAACAATTTGGCTTACTTTTTTTTGAATCACGGTGTATTTGCTGATGATACTAACGTCTTCCTTTCTTGTCATAGACCACCTATTTGATATATAGCAAATAATGAACTGGTCATAATAGAGGAATGGGTCAAAATTAATAGATTGCCTATTAACATAGATAAAACCAATTTCATCTTATTTCATACCAAAAATAAAATTGTCCTTGATGTGAATATTATAATAGACCTATTCTAATTAATAATATCCCTATATCGCCCAAACTAATTCTTCTACACGTAAATCTCTTATGGTCATCATAGATAGTCGTCTTCCATGGCAGGATCAATAATATCCGTAATTATATCGAATTGCATCCAATAAAATTTATATACATGTATCTGTAATATGTAAATTCGGCCATAAAAATGTTGACAACTCTGTTAGATACACTAAACATGTTATAATTGGATCAAATTGCATCCAATAAAATTTATATATCTGTAATATGTAAATTCGGTAATTTGACAACTTTGTCAGATACACTTAACATGCTATAATTGGGGATCAAATGTTTAAATGCCTCTAGAACGTAGACACATCAGCGAAGCAAATAAGCCAATTTGAAGAAATGAGGGTGCCTTGAGAACTCCAAAATGCTTCATTTATGTCATAACATTCTGCAAGTGTTAATTTTTGATCGCATAGCCTTTTTATCGGGACTCCATAAACATTTTCAAGACAAAATAGTTTGTTTCATATGAATTGGCTCATATGTATTATATAATAATTTTAACATGTTTAGTGTATAAGATGTATTATTATATGAATAGGCTACATAACATTCATAAATACGAAAATACATGTAAAATACATGCAGAGAATCATGTCATCCAGCCGTATTTGCATGCAAGCGCATATAGACACATTCATACAGAATCAAATGCACACGAATAGAATCATGCGTAAATGCATAATAACCGCAATGCTCAACATGTTTGCAAACAACATCATCATGTCGGCATAAATATGATTGCCAGTATTATATACATACATTGTTTATCTCCCAGCACCCAGGCAACCTTGGCGACTTTTTTCACCTGAACGAAAACGAGAGATGCAAAGTGATACACACTGAACAACCCCCCCACCAAAATAGTCATCATCATCATAATAAAAATCATCATCATCATTATCGTCGTCATCATCACCAGCATCATCATCGTCATCTTCATCGCCATCATCATCCTCATCTTCATCGTCGCCGTCGCTGTCGCCGTCGCCGTACCGTCATCATCACCATCATCATCATCATCATCATCATCATCATCATCATCATCATCATCATCATCATCATCATCATCATCATCATCATCATCGTCATCTTCATCGCCATCATCATCCTCATCTTCATCGTCGCCGTCGCCGTCGCTGTCGCCGTCGCCGTACCGTCATCATCATCATCATCATCATCATCATCATCATCATCATCATCATCGACATCATCATCCTCATCTTCATCGTCGTCGTCGCCGTTGCTGTCGCCGTACCGTCATCATCATCATCATCATCATCATCATCATCATCATCGTCATCATCATTATCATCATCATCATCGTCATCGTCATCTTCATCGACATCACCATCATCATCGTCATCATCGTCGTCGTCGTCGTCATCTTCATCATTATCATCATCATCACCATCTCAGCCTTATCCTTATTATCGTCTTTTTCATTCTCATCTTTTTTTATCATCGGCATCATTAATAGAATGACAAAAGCCATTCTGAGGCAAATGTAAATACTCACAATAAGATCTACAGTTCTGTCGAGTGTCACGATCTTTCACAGTGGCGCAACCTTCGTTACATACTTTGTATGCCTCATTGCATCGTCGCTCCTGTTCTGCACGATCATTCGAATTCCACCAGCTGCGTACTACAACGAGACACAATGCAGATTATAATAATTATAGAACGGTTGAAATCGTCATTCAGTACACAACTTGAGTTTAAGTAGGGGAAGACGGGGTAATTTCGGCCATTTTTCTAATTTTTTTAATAAATTGAAAATGGTTGACTGCTAAAATTAAACAAAATTACAACTAAATAAAGTAAGATAGGGACAATATACTGCAAGGTTACTTTTTGGGATTGAGAAGAAGATTTGTTCGGGAAAAAAATATTTTAAAAGTGAATTTTTGGCCGGATTTACCCCAGCATCGGGGGAAATTCGGCCAGCACAGGTAAATTGATTTTTGCAACTAACCGGACGATATAATAATCCACAAATGTACCCGTATTAGGCGATATCACTGAAGCGCTAATATGAAGTAACGAAAGTTTTTATTATTATCTTAACCCTCAGGCTACCAAGTTTCTGTGACATGGACTATCAAGGCGGTGGTGATAAGGGGGTGGTCATCACCCCCTGGATTTTGGATTTGGTTTGAGATATCATAACGTGCAATACATCATTGGACAGAGCATTCATTTCGGCACAAAATGGTATACTTAGGCCTAAAATATATGAATCTACCTCGAAATTATAACATTTTTTACATGGGGACCCTTCGATTTCACAAACGTGTACTTATGCATGAAAAAATATTATATTCTGTGTGTTTTGAACATGTGTATTTATAATTATGTATGTATATATTTATGTATAATATGTATATATGTATTTATGTATGTATGCATGTATGTATGCATGTATGTATACATGTACATAGGCATGCATGCATGCATGTAAGCATGTATGTATGTAGGCCTGAAAGTATGTATTTATGTATGTATGCATCGCCAATATCTGCAACAAATGACGCAATATAATTATATTTTAAATTAAAACTGAGTATATTGGTGCAACATACAAAGTCACTAATTAACATTGGCACTATGTACCATTTCTAACATCTCGGGGTAAATCCGACCACATGGCCGAATTTACCCCGACCCACCCACCCTCCATAAAAAAATTACCGAGCAGGGGCCGCCATTTTTGGACAATGGATTTGGATAATCAAATTGAAAATAATGTTGTGGTTTGCAGAATAAAAAGCAAATAATCGACATTTGAACCAGATTACCTTCACTTTTTAGCTTTTATTGGAGACAGCATAGAGAAGTCGATTAGGCTCGAACTCGTTTTTTTCGTTTTTAGCGAATTATTCTCAAATAAAAACCAATTTATCTCGATAAACATACGTAATATGATATTATGCACTGGATGGTAGCATTGAAATCTTCCCTTACCCTCTGGTTCTCTTGCAATCACCCTGGCCGAATTTACCCCGTGGCCGGTATTACCCCGTCTTCCCCTACTCACTCACTCCAATCAACAAATTCGTTTGCTTCATCCATCAAGTAAAGTATTCCCACATTGGATAATAATATTGATCTTCAAGTCCTCTCCCAAATATAGGCCTACCCTTTTTTTCTTGTTCTGTGACCTCTACATCGACACCTCATCACCAGTGTCTCAGTCGCGCCTGCGTAGTGGCACTGGTAGACTGAGGTAGTGCTCTAAGATGAGCTTGCTCGTTCTACCATGAGACAAAGTCGTGCTCCTGCTGTGACTGGTCCCTCGCTGTGGATCGAAAAACCTTCCGCGCGAGATTCGCCTGCTTTCAACATAATAGCATTGATGACTAGGCAACTCTTTGACAATTTCGTAAACAGCTGAAACTGCTCTCTTTATTCGTGAATAGTTGAATTTAGGACCTCATATATAAAATTATAAATGCAACAATGGGTCAATGCAATGTAACGCAAATTTTCGAGAATTTATCAGCGCCTACAAAAGCCACGTCAGGAAAACCAGCTTATTCACCGACGCTAAGTTAGATCTAAGCAACATTAGCCTACTTAAGAATTGTGTTTGGGTACGCGAGCGCTGTTTCATATAAACATATTTATATAAAACTGCGTTTGATGGACATGCTCGCGTTGGACATAGCCTACACTCTCGTACCCAACACAATTCTTAAGTAATGTTCTTGAAATGAAAATTATGATTATGGCGATTTTTTGCTCATTGTGTTTCGATGTTGATTGTCTTACCATGGACAACGAGAAGAAGGCAGAAGACGAGCAACAGGAATGTCTTCATCTGAAACCATAGGCTACATGTAAAACAGTGCAAGAACATCGGTTGCTACTATCATTGCATAAAAAGTGTTATGTGTAAGCTTACTTACACGTATAATAATTCGTATGCGGACTTGTTTTAGCGCCCCTTCAAGCTCACCACTCAGAGGCGCTCCAGACTGCAGAGCGGACACTGCATCGGAGTTTCACGCCGAAGCGCTGAGCAATTGCGAGTGAAGGACTTGCCCAAGGTCCCTGCGCGGCGACTTGAGGCGGACTCGAACCTCGAATCTTCCGACTTGAAGGCAACGACGCCACCGCTACACCACCGCGCCCCACAAACAATGTGATAACTACGAATGAAACAAGTTTTCGATTGCATTTTTAATTATTGCAAATTCTGAAGTGCATTGCTTTAGACAATAATTTTATTGATCCAATAATGGAATTGATTGCTGAAATAAGAAATCAGCTGCTTTTGCTCATTGCGTCATTTTAAAAACTATCGTCTAACCTACTCGTCTCAACTCCAGCATTTTCTCTCATGCTCGCTCATTATACAGGAATTGATTCTGACATGCTTCTGCTGAGAAAAGCGCTCAGTAAGTGATTAATTAAAATGTCATAGTCATGCCATACATGCGTTACGATGCAATACAATAACGATATCCAGCTGATAAAAAAAACAATCAGTTCTGGCTAAAATCAAGCAATCAGGCATTTTCACTTTTTTCAGTCTCAAATTAAAGGGCACATTTTCAGCAGGCAGAAAAATTACTCAAACAATTCTAACAAAATATTATAACGGTAAAAGCGTTTATCGTGAAAAAATGATTCAGTCGAACTTCTTCTGAAGTCAGCGATTCTTCACCATCATTATTTTCCAGCATACAGAAAGCCAGGGCCGGATTAATCAATGTTCGGGATTTTTGTTTGAGTCACCTTGCGAATTTTTTTTGGAAATCATACCATCATTTCATCCGCCAAAAAAGTTGATGACCTTTTTTTTAGTCATTGGCCAAAATTTTCGGGAAAATCTTACCATTATTTTCATCCGCCAAAAAAGTTGATGACCCTTTTTTAGTGATCTGGCTAAATTTTTTGGAAAATAGTCGTTTGGTCCTAATTTGCTCATGAAATTTTTTCTCGCATTTATGGGGACCCCTCTAAAGTGCGGAAAGTGTGGAGGTCCCTCTTCGGCCGAACATGTTGAACATGCCTTAATCCGGCCCTGCAGAAAGCAAGCGATACATAGACTACATGTATATTGCGAAGCTTTTGAGTGACGCAGTTGCAGCTGTTGCTTTGGTGATTGATGTCTTTTGAGGCAAGGTATCATGCACCAAAATATTACAACGGTAAAAACGTTTACCGTGAAAAAATGATTCAGTCAAACTTCTTCTGAAGTCAACGATTCTTCGCCATTATATTCCAGCATAGAGAAAGCAAGCGATACATAGACTACATGTGTAATGTTGCGAAACTTTTGAGTGAGGCAGTTGCAGCTGTTGGATATGTGATTGGATATTTCTCAGGGGCGCAGGCTGCATCGGAGCGACCATGGGCAAGTTGCTTAGTTGCTTACCCATCATTGTCTGTGGGGAAGGCAACGGGAAACCACCTCACTCATCTCATCCCTCAGGTGGGTGCAAGCCATGATAGGACCTGCCTTCGGGCAGAGAACTGTCATCATCATATGGCTTGTAATATTATAACTGACACCAAGACGATGAAAGATCAAGCAATAAGGCATCTTCTGTCTCAAATTAAAGAGAACATTTTCAACATTTCAGCATGAAGAAAAAGTACCAAAAGAATTTCTACCATTGTAATTATAAATTTCAGATCGATGTAGTCACCTTGGAAAAATTATTCAGTCGTTCGGATCTTCTGGTTACAGTCACTGTAGTCAACCACAATTCTTCACCAATATTCCAACACAGAAGGCGCAGCGGTATTATGGCGAAGTTTTGAGTGACGTAGCCTACATGTAGTCCCAGCTGTTGCTCAGGCGAATGGTGGCTTTTGAGGCGAAGCATTGTGTTTAAATCATAAATTAATTATGACTTTTAATATAATTTATTAAAAGTCAAAATTATTTTATGATTTAAACACAATGCATTGCCTCAGAATATTATTGCTAATCAATCATCGCTGCATAAATTTGATTTTAACAAAAGAGTTCAAGTTGATTGATTGATACATAAGAAAAAAGACAGGTTAGACTGCTCAAATTACAGAGGGATTAGTCTCCTATGTCACAGTGGAAAGGTCTTTTCATCAATCATTCTGCAAAGAATAAGGAAAAAAACGGAGGAGATTCTATCAGAGGCGCAGGCGGGATTTAGGGTGAACAGAAGCACAATCGATCAGATATTCACCCTATAAGACAGCTAGCGGAGAAATACGATGAATTTGGGAATGACCTTTATGTGTGTTACATAGATTTCAGGAAGGCCTTTGACAGCGTGTGGAGAAAGGGTGTGTGGAGAGTAATGAGACACTACGGATACCCGGAAAAGATAGTGAGACTGTTGGAAAGCGCGTACCAAGATACTTTTAGTGCGGTGAGAGTAGACGGGGATCTATCAGAATGGTTCAGGACTATTGTAGGGGTTCTACAGGGATGTGTCCTGTCGCCACTGTTGTTCAACATCTTCTTGGAACTGATAATGGCCATGGCACTGGAGGGAACAGAGGAGGGAGCAGTGATAGGAGGAGAACTGATCAGCGACCTGAGATTTGCAGACGACATTGCACTACTAGGGAGGAAAAAGGAGGGCCTGCAAGAATCATTAACGAGAGTAGTGCAGGCAAGCAAAAAACTGGGTATGTGCATTAATGTACAAAAAACGGAATGTCAATACATTGGAAGAGAAGAGACACAGCTTGGGCTGAACGTGGATGGACAGACACTGGAGCAAAAGGAGGAATTCGTGTATCTGGGAGGTCTTATCGATGCTCAGGGGGGGGTCGGAAAAGGACGTTGGAAGAAGAATCGGGCTCGCTAGAGGAATATTACAGAGACTGCACAAGATCTGGAGATCAAAGGAAATCAGCAAAACCACCAAGGTGCGAATATATGAGACGTTGGTGCTGAGCGTACTGTTATACAACTCAGAGACGTGGACGCTGAAGGAGACACAGAAAGGACGATTGAGGGTATTTGAAATGACGTGTCTGCGAAGGATAGAAGGGGTCACAAGGAGGGAAAGGATAAGGAACACAGAAATACGCAGCAGACTGAGAATACAACGAGACATTGTGGACAGGATACAGATACGAAGAATGCGATACTTCGGACATGTCATCAGAATGCAGAGCGGGAGATACCCAAAAGTGGCACTGCAGGGGTATGTGCATGGGAAGAGGAGAAGAGGCAGGCCCAGGAAACGTTGGATGGATATGGTGGAGGAGGACTGCCTGACGATGGGATTAACCGTGGGAGAGGCGACGCGGACGGCACAGGACAGGGTCGAATGGAGGCTATCTATAAAGGAGCGGCTGATGCGGGCGCAAGCTTCGCCAGGGCCATAAGTCAAGTAAGTAAGTCATTGATTGATTGATTGATTGATCGATTGATGTCATGGGCGGAAACCTGGGCGGAGCTTTGGGGGGGACGAACGAGAGGCCGAAGGAAAGACGCGAAATTTTTTGGCGGACGAAAATTTTTTGAGAACCCGAAAAGTCAAAAGTCAAGAAATTTCTCCATTTTCACCGCCAAAAAAGTTGATGACCTTTTTTTTCAGTCCTCCAACCAAAAATTCACGATTTTTTTCCCGTTTCGTTGAAATATTGGGGGGGACCAATGCATGGGCCGTCCCCCCCAACACTTTCTTTGGGGGGGACCGTCCCCCCTGTCCTCCCCTAGGTTTCCGCCAATGATTGATGTTCAAACACCCTCGCTCACTTCCGCGTTAAAATCGATCGCACGCCTTCAGTGAATTATTGTTCTCAGAGGTAGGGGGGGGTAAACCTCTTTATTTCCGTCTTCAACACCAGATGCTTAGAATTTTATTAATATTTGTCTCTGCCCGTTCATCATGCATTCAGAAACTGTGTCGAGCTGCATAGAAAATCCCTATGCCTCTTTTTGATACATAGGCTACAATTTAACTGAAATGAAATCAGAATTTTCAAGAAGGAGAATTCTAAGACGACATAGAAGGAAACGAAGGAAAAGGAGAACGTGAAAGGGAGGAGAGGAGGAGGACGAAGAGGAGAAAAAGAAGGGGAGGAAGATGAAGAAGACGAGAAAGAATTCTGTTTGAAATCAATAAATTGAAGTTGTGCGCCGCTCTGAGCAACCGTTTTCACATAATAATTATTTACAACAAGGTAGCTTGTTTCTGCAGATATCAGAATATCAGAGCAAATAAATGAAATTAAGCAATATGCCTACGCAAACATGCAGTGCATGTATGGGATCAAAGTGTGCACCTCAGAAGTTTTCAAAATCAGAGACGTTTTACGTAAATTTGTGACAAATTACACACATTATAATGAACTTTGTAGGAAACATAAATATTTTTTAACAAGTCATCAAATCGACATCAATGTTTGAAAAGACCTATTGACCATTCATTCATTTATTCATTCATTCATTCATTCATTCATTCATTCATTCATTTAAATAGCGCTTCTTCAAGAGTACGGTAGGCTATCTACTCAGATGCACTCCCGACCCAACGACGACTACATAGATTGAGTATTCGAATATTATGAATATTAAGATTTTCAAATATTCACGAATATTAACGAATATTAAAACTGCCAACTTAATATTCATAATATTCAAAAAATTATTTATTCTTGTTCTTTCAAGAAATTCTTCATTCTTATTTTCTTAAAATTAATTATGAAAATGTTTAACTTTTACTTAAATGAATTGTACAAAATTGAGTTAGTCTACGCATAGACCTATAATAGCCTACCAGTAAGTGACAATAACTTTAATAGATTTTATTGTAAAAAACCTTCAAGGTCTCTGCTGAGTCTGGTCAATGTGGCCATGCGGCATTCGTATCACATTCAATACTTAATGTAAGTCACTTTGTCTGACTTCTGCCCCCCCCCCCCGAACTGCCTCACCGATGGCAGTAACTGTTGGAAAGACTAGTAGCAGCAATAGTAGGCTAAATTATAAATAAACTTTAACTGCCTATTTTGCCTATAAGCTTAATAGTAGCCTAACTGCATAATGATAAAGTAGTTTTATATCAGTGTAGCAGGATGAGTAAATATAAATGCCAACGCAGAAAGTAATAGTGCCAGATTACAAGAAAAATGTATCCTGATCTCAGCATATTAACCCTCGGGCTACCAAGGGGGGGGGGTGGTATCCACCCCCCTAGGTTTTATCGATTTTAAAATTGTTTCGCATGGAATAAAAATTTGACCTTTTAGGTAGCTGTAGGGGGTTCATTGGCACACATTTTGAGATAAAATGTGAGATGACACCTCACACCGTTCAAAAGTTATACCCATTATACCCGAAGTACCAGGGGGGGTGGATACCACCCCCCCCCCTAGATTTTCGCCTATATCTTTTTTGTCCCTTAATATTAAGAGAAACAAATTTTACCATTCTATAGAGGGAATGTGGGGCTACATTTTGATGGTCACGGAGTTGTCTTTTGACAACCGGAAGGGCTCAAAACAAATTAAAATATAAATAAAGGTGTTTTATTTTCGTAAAATTGACAAGTTTTTTCTATTATAACATATTTATAATTTATTTTTTAAAAGAAATAAATTATGCCATTCTATAGAGGGCATTTAGGGCTACTTTTTGATACCAAACATTTTGTCTTTTGATGACCGGAAGTGCTCAAAATAAATTAAAATGCGTGAAAATGTTGATTTTTTTACGACGCACACCGACAATGGCATAATTTCGTTGTTTCATGTTGATTGTCGATAGATATTCATGATTTTTCCTTTTGATTGTACCCAAAAAGGACTTATAACTAGTTTATATAGTTGAAAATGTAACTTTATTATATATAAACTACTATTGTATACATAAATCATGTTCTACACACACAGAATCCAACATTTTACTTATGCGAAAGTACACGTTTTGTGGAATCTACTGGTGTTCATGGGAAAAAATTCATAACTTCGAGGTGCATTCATATATTTTAAACCTAAATATCTCATTTTGTGCAGAAATGGATGCTGAATCCAATGGTGTATTACAAGTTATGATATCTCAAACCAAACCCAAAATCCAGGGGGGGGTGGTAACCACCCCCCCCCCCCTTGGTAGTCAGTGTTACAAAAAAAGCTTGGTAGCCTGAGGGTTAAGCGCAATGCATATTTTAATTCAACCGTGCCCTGGATGCGAGTGAATGTCATAGAGACATACAGAAGCTTAAACTGCTTAATACCGAGTAACATTGCGGTTTCGATCGTTCACCTTAATTTGTTAACGAATATTTACGAATATTTACGAATATTAAAAAATCTTAATATTCACGAATATTTACGAATATTAAAACCTAAAGTCACGAATATTCAATCTATGGACGACTACAGTCGTAACAGTAGAGCAGAACGTAGGCTGCAGGGCCCTACAGTCTCAGTGGTTCTTGGTATTGGTCGTAGTTACACAGTCTCCTGTCTTATGTAGCGTTTAAATCCCGTTGCTGTCGTTCCTGCCAAAGGGAACACCAATAATAATATTGTTGTGTGAATAATAGCCTACTTCCATATTCCGCAATCTTGTCTGCTGCATAGCAGATTGGTCTGACTCTGGGTACGTGCGGGTTTTCCCATGCATGCAGGAGATTTATGTATGCCTCAGTTACATAGGTTCTGATTCATAATCAGATTCGATCCCTTATCCTTCACGTAATTATAAACCAAGGCCGCTCTCTTCTTTCCATGCATGGTTCTTGTCATTCACTACAACAGACTTTAGTCTTATATCTTCAATAGCTACGGTTGTGGTTACAGTGTCTGGGATGAGATTTTCCTTGGCTAAGCTTAACCCTCGGGCTACCAGGGGGGGGGTGGTATCCACCCCCCCCCTAGGTTTTTTCCAAATCAAACTTTTTCCGTTAGGAATAAAATTTTGACGTTTTAGGTGGCTGTAGAGGATTCATTTGCACACATTTTGAGCTAAAATGTGTGATGATATACCATACCATTCAAAAGTTATACCCGATATACCCGAGGCACCAGGGGGGGGGGGTGGATACCACCCCCCCCTTAGATTATCGGCTGTATCTTATCCGTCCTTTGACATGAAGAGACACCAATTACACCATTCTGTAGAGGGAATGTGGGGCTACATTGTGGTGGTCACGGAGTTGTCTTTGGACAACCGGAAGTGCGCAAAATAAATTAAAATATAAATAAAGGTGTTTTATTTTCATAACATTTTCATGTTTTCCCTATTAAAAAATAATCATAATTTATTTTTTAAGAGAAATAAATTATGTCATTCTATAGAGGGCATTTAGGGCTATTTTTTTATACCAATTAATTTGACATTTGATGACCGGAAGTGCCCAAATTAAATTTAAATGTGTGAAAATGTTGGGTTTTTTTACAACGCAAACCGATAAGTCTGCGTAAACGTTTTTCAGCATGTTTTACATGTTTTTTCTCTTTTTATTGTTACTAAAACTAACTTATTACTAGTTTTTATAGTTGAATATTGGACTTTATTATATGTAAACTATTTTTAATTAAATAAATTGTTAAAAATACACAGAATCTAATATTTTGCTTATGCGAAAGTATACATTTTGTGGAATCGACGGGTGCCTACGGTAAAAAATTCATAACTTCGGGGTGCTTTCATATATTTTAAACCTAAATATACCATTTTGTGCAGAAATAAATGCTGAATCCATAGGTGTATTACAAGTTATGATATCTCAAACGAAACCCAAAATCCAGGGGGGGGGGTGGTAACCACCCCCCCCTTGGTAGTCAGTGTTACAAAAAAAGCTTGGTAGCCTGAGGGTTAACAGGACAGCAGTCGCTTTCTCTCCTAAGGCGCTACATAAATGCTCTGAGAGGATGCAGTTGAGTCTCATATTATAGCTAAGGTATCTTCATCTTATCGCATCCATCGTGGCAAAAAATATTACGGAGTCTGCACAACTCACTTGCGCCACCAAGTGACGGGTGCTGGCATTATTAGGTGACGATGAAACAGCACCAGCAATAATACAATAATTAACCTACTTACTACAGGAAGTAAACATGTAGGCTATAAATTCACAATCTCACCCATCATTGGACCACAGTTATCCACCAACTGTCTCGCTGTATTATTATTTTGCAGGAAGATTTCGTCGGAAATAGCTCGGTGAACATTTGCTTATACCTATGCAATCACTAAGCGCCTTCGTGAGGTTATTGTAAGGCGCTATATACATGTAAATGTTCACATACATACATACATAAATACATACATACATACATACGTACGTATGTACGCACGCACGCACGTACGTACGTACGTACGTACATACATACATACATACAAACATACATACATACATACATATACATACATACATACATACATACTGACATACATACATACATACATACATACATACATACATACATACATACATACATACATACATACATACATACATACATACATACATACATACATACATACATACATACAAACATACATACATACATACATACATACATACATACATACATACATACATACATACATACATACATACATACATACATACATACATACATACATACATACATACATACATACATACATACATACATACATACATACATACATGCGTACATACGTACGTACATACACTCAGTCACTTGCGTATTGTTACTGCTTACAGTGCTTAGCGACACTGTGGCATAGTCGAAGATGTATAATGTCGCCCTCTTCCTTTATCCAGATTTGGGACTGGCACTGTCCGAGAGCAATGGTCACGGAGTTCACCTACATCCATCCGCACACGCGTCCGCACGGACGCGGAGTCTCTTTCGGCGACCCCCCCCCCCAGTGCCCACACATATGTGGCATCAATCTTTATTGGTCCCTCCCTATGGAACGGACTACCAATCAGTTCGCTCTCTTATCCTTTATGTTAATTTTTATGTATAATTTTCAGGTATATAACTATATATGTCATTATTTTCATGTCATTCCGCCATCGTCGCTCTGCGACGGTTAGCTGCACGAGTGTATGGGCATGTATATCTAGTATACAAAATTATTAATAATTATAAGCCTCAACTATTATAACCATTTTCAACTGTGGTGTCCAAATGTATGGATATTCACCTTAACATAGGCCTATTCTTATAATTTTTGCATCATTTTTAGGTGATGGCATCATACACGAGGGCATAATGTCCTGCCCGGTGGGGGGTAATGTCCGAGGGCTTTTGTCCGGGGGACAATGTCCGGGGGATAATGTCCGGGGGTAATGTCCGGGGGGATAACGGCCGGGGGATAATGTCCGGGGGACAATGTCCTACCAGGGGATAATGTCCAGGGGACTTTTATCCGGGGAATAATGTCCAGGGATACTGTCCGGGGGATAATGTCCGGGGGATATTGTCCAAAGGGGAATAATGTCCGTTTCCCGTCGGTGTAAAATAACTGGACTTTTGATTCAGAGCTTTAATGTCAAGTAATCTCTTCATACTCGATTCAAGGCATAGCTTTTATTGCGCTATGGAAGCGTTTTGTTAAAGGACTAATCATCAATGGATTGCTCATCTAGAAACGTGCGCATGCACATATACATGTAATGCTCACACATACATACATACATGTATAAATTCACACAATACGTATCAAAGGACTATTCATCAAAGTCTATCGATGTAAAGACTTTCACCAAGAAACATGCGTACATTGTATTGTATTGTATTGTATTGAGTCTATTGTATCTGACCATTTATAAGGCGCTTCTCGCAGCAGGAGCCTTTCATAAGCGCTCTCGGTGCGTTCAACCCCGAGAAAAAGGCAAGTTTTCAGACGAGAGAAAGACGAGAATACACTACCAGAGAGGATGGCAGAGCGAACTTGAGGAGAAAGTCCGTTCCATAGGGAGGGACCAATGCGCATAGTTCGATGCGTACGCGTACCTTATATAAGGTACGCGTATATATAATAATACGTGCGTACCTTTCAAATAATAAAATACGCGTACCATACGCGTATTTTATTTCTGAGTATTCAAAGTGACGTCACCATCGTATTTACCTTATCATATAAGTTTGTTGTAAGTTACCTGTCATTGATGTTTAGCAAGTTTAGCCTATGTCATTCAGACTTTATAAGTTTGTGACTTGTGAACGGCCTGAGGTGATTTTTTGTGTGATTATATAACATTTTAAGGCTTTAATACTTGCACAATGACTTATAGCATGTGTCACGGTTAAGTGTTGTATACCGTACCTTTCACGTACCCTTCAATAAGGTATGTTAAAATACGTGCGTACCTTTCAAATAATAAAATACGTACCATACGTACCCTCGAACTATGCCAATGCGGGCAAATGACATGGCGGTTCTGACTCGGGGAACAATGAGATCAAGCCGATCAGATGACCTAAGAGGAAGTGGCAGAGAGGAGTCGAAGTATAAGATCACAAAGATATATCGAGGCAAGACCAACTTGAGACTTGGTGACCAAAATAATTACTTTGAATTGGATGCCGGTTGAGAGTAGAAACCATTGAAGATGTTCGGCCATGAATGTTGAAATGTGAGAGAATCAAGGAAGACGGGCAATGAGTATAACAGCATCAAGTTTGATTAAGACACAGTTTTACGAATTAAGCAATGACAAATATAATTATGATGCTGATAGTTATTTTGAATGCTTCATTTATTTATTTCACTTTTAAACACCGGAATTCAAGAATAATGTGTAACTTATCAAATTAATTTCAATTTATCATGAAAATGATTTTAGAGTTTTCTGAACATCAAATTTAAAATATTATGTTGAACACGAGTTTCTGGCGAATGCTTCGACCATGCTTCTTCCGGAAAGAAACCACAAGAAACATTTTAGCCTAATGAAAGTTGATAGTTTCATATAATTTTCATTTAGAATTTACTGCTTTTAGTAGGCATTGCATCGTCAAGAAAGGCGAACAACGCGTGCTATTATAGGTATCAGCTGCGTTCTAGACAGACTGGTGGAACGAGTTGCAACCTGAGGAAACCCACAAGAAGCGAGTTAGGCTACAGTAGGGTGAGTAAGGCCTAATCCAAACGAGAGCAGATGAATGCATACACATTATAATTGTGGTGAATATGAGAGACGCCTCAGATGAGTGATTTTAATTCGAAATATGCTCAGAGAAAGTAGCCTAAGTGATGAGTCAAGTGAGATGCCTACAATTTAATGTCGAACAGTGAAAGAGCAGGAAAAGAATGAAAGCCATTGCGATGCAGACATTTGTAGACAATGAAGACATTGCTATAATTATTTACTATGCCCAAC